>JAUPFN010000023.1:27533024-27915524 GCA_036924255.1 Apodemia mormo | reverse complement strand
ATTTCTATCATACTCCCTGTAAGCGGCCCACAGGCGACGCGGTGCGCCGACCCAGACGCACACGCAACGACGCCCTCGCAACGAAACAAGAAGTAACGAAATTATAATTTAGGGCGTCGCGACGCTCAGTCAGCGCCGTCGCAAGGAAGCCGGATCGCCTTCGATAGCTCGCCTTCCGGAGCAGTGGACTGTAGTTTTTTTAAAATAAAACCTCCTCCGTGAAGTTGAATTATTCCTTTTTATTCCAATTCTTAATCTTCTTATGTACAAAATCTTACTCACTAGCACTACTACTAGACTGTATACTATTTACAATCTTCTTCAAGGCACTGTGTAGGGCCGTTTTCCTTTTCTTCCTTTTCCTTTGGAGATCTTCTTATTTGGAGCTCGATCGGTGAAATGCGCTTGCCCACGGAAATCGCTCGATTTTTATGCAGCCCAGTTGGCTGCCGCCCGTCGCCTCGCGCGGGTGTATCACTACACACGCATCGCTTTGATTTCCGTGGGCTTTCCCTATTCCATGTTTTCTACCTTTGTTCATTCGTACACATTTGTTATCTAGAACAATTTCCTAACCAATTTATATGGAAAAATAGGCAGAAAACATGGAAATTTACATCAAAACAGTGAAAATACGGTCCTGCACGTGCTATCTCTCTCTTAAGCCCTCTCTTTCTTAGGCTATCTCTTTCTTACATTGAGATAACCGCCATCTATCGGTCGTGGGGGTCTCGGAATTCTTCATTTTCGAAGATACATATAACATAAACTTGACTTCTACGTACATTATGTAAACTTAAACTAATATATATTATCATTGACACTTGGTAACACTATATGCGCTGCCTTTATCATTTTATCACTACACATTTGCTTATTTCGCTGCGGCGCAATTTAAACACTACACTGTGTATCTTCGCCGTTCGTAACACTCCCAAAACTTAAGAAAAAATATGAAACCAACGTAGACCCTCGTCAAATCTCCCGTAACCCCTGGAGGTCCACCTGGACCACTTTGGGAATCAGTGCCCAAGAGTTAAGCCAAATTCTTACAAAGAATTACGAGTTATTTAGCCAGTGAATTTTTAACTCTAAACAAAACTAAACGTAAAATCGTTTTTTTATTTAGATTCAAATCAAAGATCAATAGCCAGCAATCATCATAGTCTAAGGAGGGATCAATACGTAGAGTTACATTATTACATTATTTAAATCGCATCGACCTGAAAACAAAGTTTAAGGTCTGCGTACGATACACGTTGACATCAGCACGTGTAAAATTTAATTATAAAATGCCGACGAATAAAAAACTGCCTCGCCACTCAGTCAGCGACTTGGAATTATCCACTGTAAAGTATTTGCTAAATTTTAGGTAACTCTAAAATACAATTTACTATTTTTTTGATACAGACTTTGATCACCTTATACGCCTCTTTCGCTTGAACATGTTTAAGGTAAGGTTTTTGTTACTCACGGAGTAATAATACACGAAGCGAAGCGAAAACCATGGATCCCCTTTTTAGAAAAAATCACGCATAGACGATTGAGCATACTCGACGATTACATGGAGAAGTACAGAAAAATAATATTTAAAGTAAGAAATAATTATTTTTTATTCAAATGCACTTTGTATTTCTATTCTTTTTATTTTTATTTCATTTTATTCAATGCATACAGACACTTTTATCCGGTCTATAATAATACATTTAAACTACTACACGCACTACTACACTGTAGCTAATAGCCACATACGTAGGTCACACTATAAGTTTTGCGTAACTTAAAAAAAACAACATGTTATAACCAAAATATTATGTTTATTGCTTTTAAAAATAATCTCCTTTACATTTTAAACATTTTTTCATGCGATAGAACCATTTTTTAAAACAGGAGGACCACAGATCTGAAGGCATGTTTTCTACGTGCTGATTGAACGCTATCACTGCCTCTTCGGGGTTGGTAAAAGTAAAACCTCTCATCAAATATTTGATTTTGGGAAAAATACAGAAATCACAGGATACTAGGTCGGGGCTATACGCAGGATGAGCGACGAGATGTACTTTTTCGGAAGCTAAAAATGACTTTGTTCTGTTAGCCGTGTGTGAAGAAGCGTGATCATGGTGTAGGAGAATGCGGCTTTTGGGTCGTCTTTCGCGAACTTTTTTTAACACCCTGGGTAAACAAATGGTAGAATACCACTTGGCATTAACACTCTTTTGATCTTCAAGCAGAATTGTACAGATGGGACTCGTAGCTGAGATTAAAACGCGATCTTTTTTTTTTCTAACGTTTCTCGCCTCTCCCACTTTTGTTAACCTGTTCTCATTTTCAAACACCCATTCACAAGATTGCTGTTTTTTTTCGGGTTCAAAACAATAAATCCACGTTTCGTCTCTTGTGACAATGTCATAAACAGCATTAGAATGTCCGTGGTCGTACTTCAGTAGCATCTGTGAGCACCATTCCACGCGAGCCCGCTTCTCCTCCGCTGTCAGTTCATGAGGGATCCAACGACAACAAAGTTTCCGAACTTTCAATTCATCGTGTAAAATTTTCTGAATTTGGCTCATACTAACCCCCAATAGTCCTCGAATTGTCTCATAGGTAACCCGGCGGTTTTCTTCAATTAACCGCTTAACAGTAGCCACAGTATTTTCGTTGACGGCAGTTGAAGGCCACCCTTCACGAAATTCGTCATGTAAAGAAACTCGACCACTCTCAAATTCAACAAACCATCGCCTCACGGTGCTCAAACGCGCACACCAGCCCACAGTACAACGGAATGTTCCAATTTGTACCCCGGGTAGGAGAGGTAGGAAGTATCAGCCGGAGAAGATATCTGGGTCTCGGTCAGAAAAGAACAAGGCTGGCTTCCCCATTTCAAGATGGAGGTTGCAAGGTTGGAGTGAAGCCTCCTATATTACAAAGAACCACAGTGAGCGTGGAATGGAGTGCCATGAGTTTCTTGCTCTTATAGCTCTGTGCAATTTTGTGAATGAGTGCATTTTTGCTCTCCCCCCCCCCCCCCCCCCCCAGATTACGCACGTCAGCCAGAGCATCCGTGATTTGGCTGTTTTTAAGCATCCAGAGCACGGATGTTCAGAGGGAGATATTCCACTGCTAGCGCAAATGGTACCCCCCTGGGCTAAAACACATTTTAATTGCGCTTTCATGGGTGCGGGAGATTAGACCTCCGGGACTCTCGCAAACCGAATGAAAAACGACAGCGGAGCTGTTGCTTTACGTCGGTGTTGAGTGAGAGAGTGGTGTCTCCCTGGGCGTGCTGGCCTACTCATCTGCAGTTGCAGTATGGCACTACCACTAATTATGGTACTAACACTATCATATGTATACTTACAAATATGAGTCACGATTACTCACAATAAATGTTTATTATTATTATTATTATTATAAAGGCTACTTATTCTCAACCGTTAGTACAGAAAATATATTTTGTAAGCACAACTGCAACATGACCATGTATAACTAAACCTGTTAGATACTAAAATAAGCAAAAAAAACATGCACTCTTTTGCCAAATTTTATAAATGGAATTAGTTTAAGAATATAATTACAATTCTCATACAGGTCTTCACTTTACATTAAGTTCGATTTATAAGAGCAGCCACATGTGCCCCGCGCTGGTGTTCTTTACCGCAGCTCTTTAAACTCTCCTATTTCTTAAACAATCCCTTCAGGTAAGTGGGCGATTGCTTCTAACCCGAAAGAACTGTAGGGAAACTCACCAAAGGTAACATTCAGCTCGAGACTCCAGTTGATGAGCGGGGGATCAGCTTCTAACGTTTGCTGCACGTCGCGATCAAGTAGCTCCGTAAATAGCTGCTCTTGAATGGCGGCCGGCAGCTCTTCGATTTCTGTAAAATTTGTCAGATGAATTTAACAGAAATTTGTAAATATGATATAGCAAACAAAACAATAAATAGAATATGAGTTCATTTAAACATTAAAAGTCAAATTACACACTATTGCCGTCTTATTTATTCATTTCTATAAAGTGTTTATTATTATTTAAAATCACGTCACAATACTTGAAAAGTATTATAATAAAGATTTTTTATATTACACTACAACAAACTAGGAAAAGGCTTTCTCAAAAGCAATATCCCCCTGTCAGTCCGTGCCAATCCATACTTAATACTGTAAATGCGAAGGTCTGTCTATCTGTTACGTTTTCATGGCTGAACCTCAAAAACGTTTCTGATGAAATTTGGCATGGAGACGTTCGGGATCAAACAGGTTAACTTTTTTCAAAAATCAATCCCTGAGAAGCTGAAAGTTTATATGAAATATTGTAACAACGACATGGAAATCTTTTCGCGGGTGATGCAGTGCGAGTCAACTAGTATGGATTTTTAACTGTATGTCAGAAAACTTTAAATACCTGCCGGAAGTGAGAAGGTGCAGAACTCGTTGATATACCGACAGGGGAAGTTCCCCTTCTTGTGTCTCACGCAATTGGCTATGTGCCTCCTGATAGCCGACGCTAAATCTGGAGCTACAACAGAATTTATTAAAGTAAAGTTAACATATGTGTAATTATTTTATGGATATTAATTCATTAGTTTTCCCAATAAAAAAGTAATCTATATCATAAAAAAATAAATAAAAAAAGTACGCGGTGCGTGTGCGGCGCGTTTAAATTTCGTTTGTAAAAAGGCGAAAAACGAACACCGCGTCTTCACACGGTGTTAGTGCGAAAGCCGGCAAAGCGAAACAACGTAACAAACAGCGATAAGGTGTTGTCATCCATACTCCATACTAATATTATAAATGCGAAAGTCTGTCTGTTACGCTTTCACGGCTAAACCGCTGGACTGATTTTCATGAAATTTGGCATGGATATAGTTGAAGATCCGTGGTCAAACATAGGCATTTTTTTTTCAAAAATCAGTCCCTGGAGGGCTGAAATAGGGGATGAAATTTTTTATTAAAAGCTATTTGGACGACTTATTGATATAATCGCGGGCGAAGCTGCGCGGGTCAGCTAGTTTTTAAAATATTTGCTTAACTCTAGGGAGATACAAGTAAAAATACGAATATTAAAAAACGATATCTTTTTTATTTTCAGAAATAAAATCGTTTTACTATTTTTTTCAGTAATGCCTTTAACTAACCTATATGCCTTTTTTGAATCAGGCAGAGTTTTCTTTACACACCGTATATACGTCAAGCACGCAAGAGACTAATTAGCGATTAAAATAAAATGGCTACATAAACACGTGTCACACGCGGCGTCTGGCGGGCGGTTGCTCGTTCGTGCAGGCGCCAGGCCGCCCGTCTCCAGGGTGTGCATGTACCACGACGTCTGGACGTGTATTTCCGGGTAATGAAATATACTTCTTCGTGTACTTTAGTGATCATGTTTGACTAATATCAATGTGATCTTATCTGTATTTTAATGAAAAATATGTGTGTGATGTGCTTATCAGCTACTACAGCCAGATGTTTCCAAATTGCCAAATTATTAAAATATAAAAAATTTACTTTTTATAAAAAATTAAAAACTTGAGATTAGTATAAAAGTTTGTTGATAGTTAATTAATAAATTTTAATCATTATAAATAGGACGATTCCAATTGTCTTACACTTTTATTTGTAGTTTATGCTTTAAATATAACACGCTTAAAAACGTTTATTATTATCTCGTGTGCGGTGTGGTGTGTGCGGTGTGGTGTGTGTGGTGTGGTGTGTGTGGTGTGCGGTGTGTGGTATGTGTTGTGCGGTGTGCGGTGTGGTGTGTGTGGTGTGGTGTGTGTGGTGTGCGGTGTGTGGTATGTGTTGTGCGGTGTGCGGTGTGTGGTGTGGTGTGTGTGTGGTGTGTGTGGTATGCGGTGTGTGTGTGTGTGTGCGACGTATGTAGTACGTACCGACGTAAGATGGTGACCGCTTGAGGCCGGGCCCGCCGCCCGAGATGCGCGCTAGCAGCGCCGACAGGATTTCCTGCCGCTGGAACCTGACGACACACGTACTTCATTACATCTACCTCACACAATATTTACACAAATACAACGACAACCATTACTTCATTTATAACCAACCACTATTTTGTGTCTTAAGGCAGCATTCGGATTCGAGCTACCGCGACTCGGCAGTCGCGACTCGACTCAACAACCCTGGCAGTGTTGCACCACTTTGTAGTGATTTGTATGTAACGCTTTCTGAGGCACGCGTCTGTGCAGCGCGAGAGCGTGGCCTCCGAGCCGAGCCGCTCCGAGAGCAGTATGGTTGCGCCACTCGCTTATTACGACAGTCAAAACGGCGGCGTGCTAATGAAAATGACGATTTCAGTTAAATTGATTTGCTAAAAACGTGCCACTTTAAGATTGCCCACTTAAAGCGTATAAAGACAACATTGTTCAATTTGTATTTATTTATTATCTTCAACTTACACCTATTTTTTCATCATCCTCTTCTTCGTCCTCTATAAGTCGCTTCAGGAGTTCTCGCTTCATTTTATTAAAGCTACCAGACATCGTTCTGATACACAAAATACGACCGAGCGCACAACTGTTGTCGAGTACTGCACGGCTCAGGCTGGTACCACGGCCGTGTGTCGCGGCTGTCGGCTCGCGACCGCCTACATCCGAATGCTACCTTTACAATTCATTCCATAACATGTGATCGTCTTTGTAGGACTATTATGTTAATATTATTTAATGTCTGCTAAATTTTTATTTAAAAAATATATTTAAATAGGTGATGCCAATATTTAAATGAACTTTGTACGTCAAAACTTAGCGCAATCCTCTTTCAAGCTATACGTTCACGTCACCGGATGAATCGAAATCTAAGAAAGTTTCATAGTTACGTGTTGATCAATATTAATTTATAGATAGTGCAATCCACGATGACGCACCCCAACAATTTTTAGTTGAGGGAATCGCGAGGCGCAGGGAGTTTGGTCCGAATTCTGATAGTTAGTTGTGATTCGTGAACCGTCAGCAGTTCGATGTGCATATTAAATAGTACCACCTATATCGCGAAAATTCAGACACGTCGCGAAAGTTGCTCTACTTTGTATTTTTTTAAATGTCGAGATAATCTCAACGTGTTGTACTTAAAAGCCAGGTATGTAAATTACATTACATTGTTTAGAAGTTAATAGATACTAATTCACATAAAAATAAGCAAAGAAAAATAATTTCATTTTGAAAATAGGAAATTTTACTAAAAGAACATTTCCTTTTATCTTTAAAAATAAGTAAAACTATTTAATGTATTTAATGAAAAAAGAAGCTAGTGACAATTACACAGAAAACGCACTAATGCGCGTTGGAGCACCGCACAGGCTGCAGGAATATTTAAAAGTATAGTGAGTAAAACTCTACGCGAAAAAAAGGTATTTTCTAATACAATGAAGCAAACTACAGTACCAGATATGAAACCGAATATAACCATGGAGATGGATGCGATAGTTCCTATAATCCCAAGTACGGAGCGTGCAACAGAGCTGACTACAGAAGTGGATGTTGAGTCTGAAAATGAAGTGAGTACGTCACATTCGAATTTAATAGGTAGAAGTGCTTCTATTTTTACACCACCTATGAAGAAGAGAAGGGTACGACCTCAAAAAATTAATTTAGACGAATTTGATATTCAGGAATAGTCCGAAGAACGTTCGAAAAGATCAAATTTTCAGGAAGTCCAAGTGAAGGGGAATCCAATCGAATGCCATTAACCGCGTTTCGATCGGTTCAACCGTTCAAAAGTTATGAGATGTTTACATATACACACACACATAAATACATACAGACATACTGACATCATCGTGAAAATAGTCGGGAAAGGTTCCTAGGACCTCAAAACGTGGAGATCTGGCGAAAACTCGATTTTCAAAAATCGGGGCAAAATCAGTAACTTCCTTATTTACATACGTAGCGGGAAGATAAAAAATCTTGGGCCGAAAATGGTTATGTTTAGACAATAAAACAAAATTTAAGGAGTGCCCATAATTATAGTACATGGCGGACGTGCAGAGTGTTGACATACAGAGCAGAGATCAATTGCGGAGACTACCACGACAACATGAACACAGAAAATTACTTAAAATGGCTAAAGGAAACACTTATACCAAATTTCACAACTTATGCCGTGGTAGTTTTGGATAATGCAGCCTATCACAATACTAGTTTGGAAAAAATACCAACATCCAGCTCCAATAAAACAGACATGCAGACCTGGCTGAATGCAAAAAAATATCCATTTCGAACCAAGCTCCAAAAAACCAGAACTTTATAACCTAATACTAAAAAACAAAGAAAACTTCCGCAAGTACAATGTTGACGACTTATTGCAAGAACATGGATTCACAGTACTTTGAATGAATGAATGAATACTCTTTATACATACATATCTTCACGCCAGATCCCTTACGGGGTAGGCAGAGAGAATCGAGTGCCATACATCACGATCCTTGCAGGCTTGTCTCGCTTCTTCCACATTCATCACTCTCTTCATACACACACGCCGGTTGCGAAGACTCTTGACACCACCTTCGGACAGTACTCGATTAATCTGATCGTGGTATGTCAGTCTTGGTCTTCCCCGGTACCTACATCCTTCCACATTCGCGTTGTATATCTGTTTTGTTAACCTTTCATCTACCATTCTTTCTACATGTCCGAACCAACGGAGCATGCTCTTTCTCATCTTTACACCGACACTTTCTTTCAAACCTAATCTCTCTCTCACTTCGACATTACGAACCCGGTCCGCGAGTGTCACACCACATATTTTTCTTAGCGACCTCATCTCGACCGCGTTGATTCTACTTTCATGCCCTTTCTGACATACCCAACTCTCACTTCCATACAATAGCGTTGGGATAAGCACATGATTATGCAGGACTAGACGGGCACCCTGACTTAAAATTGTGCTATTAAGTAATCTCCCTAACGCTCCATCACTCTTTCAACATCAGCGGTGTACCTTCCATCCCTGCTAAAAGCACATCCAAGATATACAAACTCATCCACTTGTTCCAGCACTACATCATCGACCACAACTCTTACATCCGTTCTGGTTGTTTCTCTTTCAAATACCAAAACTTTAGTTTTCTTCGCATTCAAATGTAAGCCCATACTCTTACAATCCTCATTCATAACTGTGACCAGTGTTTGCAGCTCAGATGGAGTTGAGCCTAAAAGTACAGCGTCATCTGCATAAAGCAGGCAGTTAACCAATAGATCACTCATACGCATTCCCACATTCAATGACCTCAATCGTTGGAGACACTTATCCAGATATAGAATAAACAGACGAGCTGACAACACACAACCCAGCTTGACGCCGATATTGACATCGAACTAGGGCGATATGTTGCCGTCCACCCGCACACATGCTTTGCAATCCCAGTACATGGATTGCAAAGCACGCAGCAGACGCCCATCTATCCCATAACTGGGTAAAATGTCCCAAAGTTTCTTTCGCACAACTCTATCAAACGCTTTCTCCAAATCCACAAAACCGCAGAAAACCTTCTGGCCGACAGCCAGATGCTTCTCTACGATGTTGCGGAGTGAGAAAACTTGATCCATACATCCTCTTCCAGATCTGAAACCCCCTTGTGCCTCCCACAACACAATTGCGCACATTATTGCGCACCAAATTTAACAAGACTGCCTCCAGACTTAAACTCAATCGAAAACATTTGGGGTTTTGTAATAAACGACGTTGCTAGCCGTAAAATTAATCGAAATTACACTGCAATTAAGCCCATCTGCAAAACGCAGCAAATGAAGCAAAGGTGTCTGGTTTAATCTTTGTCAACACGAGGAATGAAGGAGGAAAGAAGACGAATACATGAGATACTGGGATCTTGATTTCCGTTTTATTATAAACTAGCTGTTGCCAGCGACTTCGTCCGCGTGGACTTCGTTTACTCCGCACAGCATCCGGCCGCTAGGTGATAGCGTGATAATTTGTAGCCTATATGTTGACCCGACCAGATGGTAATATTCAGGCAAAATTTGAAGTAAATACATGCAGTACTTTTTGAGTTTACCCCGGACATACATACAGACAAACAGATAAACAGACAAAAATTCTAAAAACTATATTTTTGGCTTTGATATCGATTGTAGATCACGCCCCAAATATTCTTTTAAAAAAATATTCAATGTACAGTTTTGACTTTCCTACGATTTTATTATATGTATATAGATGTCTATGATACGTCAGACTGAATCAGATATTTCTGAAACGAGTAAATGACGATTTTGATTTCTCAATAAAGTTCAATAAAACTTTTTCACGTATTTCATTTATATTATTATTATCTAATAATCACATAAAAATCCACACCTAAAAATAAAAGATAAAAAAATTAAGTAGAGCATCTTTCCCTTTGAGCGTAACGCTCTCTTCTGATTAGTCTATTAATTCTAGTGTGCGCGTGCACTCAAAGGTAATTAGTGTGTACCAACAACACTCAAACATTGGCGGAAAATTGCACAAATATACTATTAAACGGAGAACAGTGAGGCGCGTCTTCGTGGATTGCATGATCATACATCCTATTTATTAAACCACGTATGTTGTAACATCCACGTTACCAGATGGTTATTATTTTTAAACATTATTAAAAAAAAGTATCTTGACGCACGTATCCCCGAAAAGGTTACTTATTGCTTTTTTGCTTTTTGCCCTACCTATTTTTGAGTAAATATTCTAGTGGGTCAGAAGATGGTTCTTTTTGAGAAACGTCACTGCGAGCACATATTATACTTCTCAGCACTGCGTGAAAATTTTTCTTAAAAATAATTTACAGTATTATACTCTCATTTCACGTTGGTTAAATAACGTGGAGTATGACACGTGGGGTGAGCGACACGTGGGGTGTGACACACGTGGGGTGTGCGACACGTGGGGTGTGACACACGTGGGGTGTGACACACGTGGGGTGTGCGACACGTGGGGTGTGCGACACGTGGGGTGTGCGACACGTGGGGTGTGCGACACGTGGGGTGTGCGACACGTGGGGTGTGCGACACGTGGGGTGTGCGACACGTGGGGTGTGACACACGTGGGGTGTGCGACACGTGGGGTGTGACACACGTGGGGTGTGCGACACGTGGGGTGTGCGACACGTGGGGTGTGCGACACGTGGGGTGTGCGACACGTGGGGTGTGACACACGTGGGGTGTGCGACACGTGGGGTGTGACACACGTGGGGTGTGCGACACGTGGGGTGTGCGACACGTGGGGTGTGCGACACGTGGGGTGTGCGACACGTGGGGTGTGCAACACGTGGGGTGTGCGACACGTGGGGTGTGCGACACGTGGGGTGTGACACACGTGGGGTGTGACACACGTGGGGTGTGAAAC
Source organism: Apodemia mormo (assembly GCA_036924255.1). NCBI lineage: Eukaryota > Metazoa > Arthropoda > Insecta > Lepidoptera > Riodinidae > Apodemia > Apodemia mormo. The sequence continues at coordinate 27,904,178 of JAUPFN010000023.1, read as the reverse complement.
ACGTGGGGTGTGCGACACGTGGGGTGTGCGACACGTGGGGTGTGACACACGTGGGGTGTGACACACGTGGGGTGTGCGACACGTGGAGTGTGCGACACGTGGGGTGTGACACACGTGGGGTGTGACACACGTGGGGTGTGCGACACGTGGGGTGTGCGACACGTGGGGTGTGCGAGACGTGGGGTGTGACACACGTGGGGTGTGCGAGACGTGGGGTGTGACACACGTGGGGTGTGACACACGTGGGGTGTGCGACACGTGGGGTGTGCGACACGTGGGGTGTGAAACACGTGGGGTGTGACACACGTGGGGTGTGCGACACGTGGGGTGTGCGAGACGTGGGGTGTGACACACGTGGGGTGTGCGACACGTGGGGTGTGCGAGACGTGGGGTGTGACACACGTGGGGTGTGCGACACGTGGGGTGTGCGACACGTGGGGTGTGACACACGTGGGGTGTGACACACGTGGGGTGTGCGACACGTGGGGTGTGCGAGACGTGGGGTGTGACACACGTGGGGTGTGCGAGACGTGAGGTGTGACACACGTGGGGTGTGACACACGTGGGGTGTGCGACACGTGGGGTGTGCGACACGTGGGGTGTGAAACACGTGGGGTGTGACACACGTGGGGTGTGCGACACGTGGGGTGTGCGAGACGTGGGGTGTGACACACGTGGGGTGTGCGACACGTGGGGCCACAGCGCTGGAGCGCGCGCGCCCGCGCCGTCACTATCGCGAGAGCTCCACACCTAACTCCAAAAAGCAGTCCTCCGCGAGCGTGTGTCCCGCGTCGAAGGCGGAGGCGCGGTCCAGCAGCGGCAGCTCGTGCGGCGTGTGTGTGTGTGTGTGTGTGTGTGTGTGTGTGTGTGTGTGTGTACCGTATGGCCAGGTGCACGAGCGTGTATCCCGCGTCGAAGGCGGAGGCGCGGTCCAGCAGCGGCAGCTCGTGCGGCGCGTGTGTGTGTGTGTGTGTGTGTGTGTGTGTGTACCGTATGGCCAGGTGCACGAGCGTGTATCCCGCGTCGAAGGCGGAGGCGCGGTCTAGCAGCGGCAGCTCGTGCGGCGCGTGTGTGTGTGTGTGTACCGTATGGCCAGGTGCACGAGCGTGTGTCCCGCGTCGAAGGCGGAGGCGCGGTCCAGCAGCGGCAGCTCGTGCGGCGCGTGTGTGTGTGTGTGTGTGTGTGTGTGTGTGTGTGTACCGTATGGCCAGGTGCACGAGCGTGTGTCCCGCGTCGAAGGCGGAGGCGCGGTCCAGCAGCGGCAGCTCGTGCGGCGCGTGTGTGTGTGTGTGTGTGTGTGTGTGTGTGTGTGTACCGTATGGCCAGGTGCACGAGCGTGTGTCCCGCGTCGAAGGCGGAGGCGCGGTCCAGCAGCGGCAGCTCGTGCGGCGCGTGTGTGTGTGTGTGTGTGTGTGTGTGTGTGTGTACCGTATGGCCAGGTGCACGAGCGTGTGTCCCGCGTCGAAGGCGGAGGCGCGGTCCAGCAGCGGCAGCTCGTGCGGCGCGTGTGTGTGTGTGTGTGTGTGTGTGTACCGTATGGCCAGGTGCACGAGCGTGTGTCCCGCGTCGAAGGCGGAGGCGCGGTCCAGCAGCGGCAGCTCGTGCGGCGCGTGTGTGTGTGTGTGTGTGTGTGTGTGTACCGTATGGCCAGGTGCACGAGCGTGTGTCCCGCGTCGAAGGCGGTGGCGCGGTCCAGCAGCGGCAGCTCGTGCGGCGCGTGTGTGTGTGTGTGTGTGTGTGTGTGTGTGTGTACCGTATGGCCAGGTGCACGAGCGTGTGTCCCGCGTCGAAGGCGGAGGCGCGGTCCAGCAGCGGCAGCTCGTGCGGCGCGTGTGTGTGTGTGTGTGTGTGTGTGTGTACCGTATGGCCAGGTGCACGAGCGTGTGTCCCGCGTCGAAGGCGGAGGCGCGGTCCAGCAGCGGCAGCTCGTGCGGCGCGTGTGTGTGTGTGTGTGTACCGTATGGCCAGGTGCACGAGCGTGTGTCCCGCGTCGAAGGCGGAGGCGCGGTCCAGCAGCGGCAGCTCGTGCGGCGCGTGTGTGTGTGTGTGTGTGTGTGTGTGTGTGTGTGTGTGTGTGTACCGTATGGCCAGGTGCACGAGCGTGTGTCCCGCGTCGAAGGCGGAGGCGCGGTCCAGCAGCGGCAGCTCGTGCGGCGCGTGTGTGTGTGTGTGTGTGTGTGTGTGTGTGTGTGTGTGTGTGTACCGTATGGCCAGGTGCACGAGCGTGTGTCCCGCGTCGAAGGCGGAGGCGCGGTCCAGCAGCGGCAGCTCGTGCGGCGCGTGTGTGTGTGTGTGTGTGTGTGTGTGTGTGTGTGTGTGTGTGTGTGTACCGTATGGCCAGGTGCACGAGCGTGTGTCCCGCGTCGAAGGCGGAGGCGCGGTCCAGCAGCGGCAGCTCGTGCGGCGCGTGTGTGTGTGTGTGTGTGTGTGTGTGTGTGTACCGTATGGCCAGGTGCACGAGCGTGTGTCCCGCGTCGAAGGCGGAGGCGCGGTCCAGCAGCGGCAGCTCGTGCGGCGCGTGTGTGTGTGTGTGTGTGTGTGTGTGTGTGTGTGTGTGTACCGTATGGCCAGGTGCACGAGCGTGTGTCCCGCGTCGAAGGCGGAGGCGCGGTCCAGCAGCGGCAGCTCGTGCGGCGCGTGTGTGTGTGTGTGTGTGTGTGTGTGTGTGTGTACCGTATGGCCAGGTGCACGAGCGTGTGTCCCGCGTCGAAGGCGGAGGCGCGGTCCAGCAGCGGCAGCTCGTGCGGCGCGTGTGTGTGTGTGTGTGTGTGTACCGTATGGCCAGGTGCACGAGCGTGTGTCCCGCGTCGAAGGCGGAGGCGCGGTCCAGCAGCGGCAGCTCGTGCGGCGCGTGTGTGTGTGTGTGTGTGTGTGTGTACCGTATGGCCAGGTGCACGAGCGTGTGTCCCGCGTCGAAGGCGGAGGCGCGGTCCAGCAGCGGCAGCTCGTGCGGCGCGTGTGTGTGTGTGTGTGTGTGTGTGTGTGTGTGTGTACCGTATGGCCAGGTGCACGAGCGTGTGTCCCGCGTCGAAGGCGGAGGCGCGGTCCAGCAGCGGCAGCTCGTGCGGCGCGTGTGTGTGTGTGTGTGTGTGTACCGTATGGCCAGGTGCACGAGCGTGTGTCCCGCGTCGAAGGCGGAGGCGCGGTCCAGCAGCGGCAGCTCGTGCGGCGCGTGTGTGTGTGTGTGTGTGTGTGTGTGTACCGTATGGCCAGGTGCACGAGCGTGTGTCCCGCGTCGAAGGCGGAGGCGCGGTCCAGCAGCGGCAGCTCGTGCGGCGCGTGTGTGTGTGTGTGTGTGTGTGTGTGTACCGTATGGCCAGGTGCACGAGCGTGTGTCCCGCGTCGAAGGCGGAGGCGCGGTCCAGCAGCGGCAGCTCGTGCGGCGCGTGTGTGTGTGTGTGTGTGTGTGTGTGTACCGTATGGCCAGGTGCACGAGCGTGTGTCCCGCGTCGAAGGCGGAGGCGCGGTCCAGCAGCGGCAGCTCGTGCGGCGCCAGCGCCCGCGCGGGGTCACCGCCCGCCGCGAGGTACGCCTCCACACAGCTCGCGTCTCCCTCCACCACACCTAACATAAAGACACACGCTTAAATTTTTTTTTTATTATATGAGATAGCAAACAAGCAGATGGGTCTCCTGATGGAAAGAGTCAACCATCGCCTATTTACACCAAAGATGTTAATGGTGCTCTGTTATCTTGTGGTGAGATCTAATGCCACGTGCGTAAGTTTACCGGCTACCTTACCCTCCAAACCGGAACACGACAGTGACGAGCACTGACGGCAGCATGAGAGGGATATGATTAAAAAATCTGTAGATGGTAAATATCATTAAAAAATCTGTAGATGGTAAATGTAGACTGTGTAAAATAAAGGATGAAACTATTCAACATGTCATATCAGGTTGTGAAAAACTAGCAGGAACTTACTATATCAAGCAGCATAATAACATAGTACAATATGTATTCTGGTCATTGGCTAGAAAACATAATTTAGATGTTCACGATAAATGGTGGAAAAATACGTTAATGTGGGAAATACCTGTTCAAACTGATATGACAACAACAAACAATAGACCAGATATTATTTACATAAATAAAACTCAAAATCACACTTTCCTAATTGATATATCAACACCATCAGACTACAATGTGGGACCAAAAGAAATAGAAAAACTCGGCAAATACCATCCACTAAAAATAGAAATTAGTAGACTCTGGAACACCAAAACAACAGTTCCGATAATAATAGGTGCCAAGGGAATTGTTGCTAAAAGTTTAGACAGATATTGCAAAATGCTGGACGTGAACCTTAATATCCCCATTTTGCAGAAACAAACAGCAATGCACACATCGATCATTCTGGGTAAAGTTTTAGGAGATAATGTGTTTGTAGTAGAAGAATCACACACACAACTATCTAGCTTTGAACCATCAACTCGTTAATTCAATTATATATTTATGGTACACAACATTCAATAAAGGGTTCATAAATATCTTTTTTTCCTGTAGGTAACAGGATGGGATATTTATAAAAGCCGACACTACGTCGTGATATTTAATAAATAATAATAATATACTTTATTGCACACAACACACATCATTTACAATAGAAAATAACAATGTACGATAAGGAACGGAGTACAAATAGGCGGTCTCATCACCCATCAGTGATCTCTTCCAGGCAACCAGCGACTTTAGGAAATATTTACATTAACGCGGGCATTGGTGCTCGTCTTACGAAAAAAAATCATAATAATATCAGTGACAGGTAGGTACATAATGCAAATGTAATTTACCTTCCCGTATTAATTAGTGTGATTTAATTTCCCTTCATACTTTATTTCTGGCTTACTTAAGAAGGATAAGCAAAAACATACCTAGGCATACATACCTAAATGATAAGAAATGTTTTAGTCGTGTTATAATTTTAAGACGTGTTACATATAATTTTAAGCCACGAATAAAAGTGTAAGACAACTAATATTTACCTTATTTAAACTTTCGTGAGACATTATTTACTAAATAATTGATTACGGCTATACTCACGTATAAATCGGTATAGGTTCCGACTAGTTTCGGACCTATATGAGATCCTTCATCAGGGCGATTGCGACGCTGTTGCCGCGACAGCGACTCGACGCGAACTGCGGTCGGCTGCCCGCTGTGCTCGTTTTGATAAAATCGGGTGTGTGAGGATTTCCGCCGACGATACACACAGTGCCGTTGGCGTGTTCGTATCACTATTTGAATTATTTTGTGCACAAAATGTACTTACAATATCTCCTACGCTGTCATCTACCATATAGTTGTCCTTTCTGGTTGCGTTCAACAACACAGGTTTCCAAGTCGGCGGCAGTGTCCACCCCTTGTCTCTATTAAAATTAGGACGACGTTCAATCTCGATGGCCTCGACAAACTTACGCGATACAAAGTTCTTTTCGCGGGCCAACACTTTCACCTTGTCGAACCTAATATAATGTGACATATCTGAGCTAAGGACATGTTCTGCTACCGCCGAGGTATTGCAGTCCATTTTGCGCACACTACGGATATGTTCGGCGAGTCTGACGTTGATGTTTCGTCCTGTCTCTCCAATGTAGCTTTTGCCGCAATCGCAAGGAATTTCGTAGACTCCCGGGCTATTTAAAGGGTCCCGATCTTTAGGCGATCGTAGGAGTTTTCTTATTTGTGTCATGGGGCGGAACACTGTCCTGATGCTGTATCTCCGGCGTAACAGGTGTCCAATTTTGTCCGTCACCCCTTGCATATATGGCAAAAATACCGGGACCCTTTCTGCAGTCTGCGGCCGTTGTCTATTGGTCGCATTTGCTAGCCGTAAACTTTGTCGCCAGTTATAGCCATTATACTCTAGCACCTGCCTTACATGTGTCAATTCCGATTCTAGGAGTTGAGAATCGCATAGGCGAAGTGCTCGGTTAATAAGAGTACGTGGCACTGAAGACAGGTGTGACGGATGATGATGGGAATCCGCTCTCAGATACCGGTCAGTGTGTGTCGGTTTCCTAAAGACCGTGTGTACTAAATTTCCGGTAGGTTCCCGTTTTACTAATACATCCAAAAATGGAAGAGTTCCATCTCTTTCCTCCTCTATAGTAAAAAGTATTTTTGGATGTATATTGTTCAGATGATCTAAAAATTGCGTCACACCCTGTCTGGAAACTATGGCAAACACGTCATCTACGTATCTCCACCAGTGTCTTGGTTTATAAGGCGCACTTCTCAACGCTAACTCCTCAAAATATTCCATAAATATGTTGGCCACAACTGGTGCTATTGGTGAGCCCATTGCCACTCCATCCATTTGCAGGTAGAAATCCCCCCGCCAGAGAAAATAGCCACTCGTATGGCAAAATTCTATTATTCCTAAGTACTCAGTTGGAAAATTGTTGCTTAATAATAATTGTTTTATTATATTAATGGTCTCTGCTACTGGTACATTAGTGAATAATGATGTCACGTCAAAACCGACCATTATCTCATCCGGCTGGATTCTGACGTCTTCCAACAAATGAATGAAATGTGTGGAGTCTCTTACAAAGCTTGATGTTTTTCCTATTAATTTTTGCAAGACGCTTGCCATGTGACGTGAAGTTTTGTAAGTCGGTGAGTCAATTTGACTTACAATGGGGCGTAGCGGCCAGTTGGGTTTATGAATTTTTGGCAGTCCATATATTTTAGGAGGTGTTGGGTTCACAGGACGTAAGCGTTTTCTCTCTTCGTCTGACAGTGTGGATAAGATCTTGTTTAATTTAGAAGTAACACGAGTTGTAGGATTGTAGTTTACCTTTTTATAAGTTCCGGTATCACTAACTAGCTGTGTCACTTTCTCTTCATAATCCTTTGTATCCACTATGACTGTGGCGTTACCTTTGTCAGCCGGTAATACGAGAATATCAGGATTTTTACGCAAAGCCATCAAAGCCTGGAATTCCTGCCTTGGTATGTTTGGTTTTGAAACCTTGTGTCTGCGTATGATAGCAGATATGTCCTGCCTAAGGCACTCCGCTTCCGGCCCCGGCACCCTGTTGCGCATAAGACAGTTCTCGACGCTTGCGATTACTGACTCTACCGGAACTTTATTTGGAGTAATTGCAAAGTTTAACCCCCGTGCCAGCGCTTTCTGAGCTTCCACTGATACTTCATGTGATGATAGGTTGACCACATTATTTTCCGGTCCATACGAGCAAGGTTGTTTCTCACCACTAAAAATTTTGCCTTCATTTTTTAATAGGCGCTTTAGTTTCTGGCCATGAATTCTTATTGTTTCTAACCTTATTGCTTCAGCCCTTATGAAAGTCATCGCATCTACACACTGCCATGTATCTAAACCAAGAACTCGTGACAATTCCATATGTAACATAAAAAGATCTTTGTTTACATACGCGATATTACGACGGTAGTCTTGAATAACCCGCCTCAGTATTTTGTTATTTGTGGTATTAAAGAATTCTTTATAATCCCGAAAGCACTTTACTTCTTTAACACGTATAAATTTCGGTATCACATCACTATCACGACACTGTATCACAAACTGCAGTCCACATTCGAGTTTGCTACGTTTTATTCTTAACGCCGCGAAGAATAAAACGTAGCAAACTCGAATGTGGACTGCAGTTTGTGATACAGTGTCGTGATAGTGATGTGATACCTTTCTTTAATACCACAGAAGAATTCTTTAATACCACAAATAACAAAATACTGAGGCGGGTTATTCAAGACTACCGTCGTAATATCGCGTATGTAAACAAAGATCTTTTTATGTTACATATGGAATTGTCACGAGTTCTTGGTTTAGATACATGGCAGTGTGTAGATGCGATGACTTTCATAAGGGCTGAAGCAATAAGGTTAGAAACAATTAGAATTCATGGCCAGAAACTAAAGCGCCTATTAAAAAATGAAGGCAAAATTTTTAGTGGTGAGAAACAACCTTGTTCGTATGGACCGGAAAATAATGTGGTCAACCTATCATCACATGAAGTATCAGTGGAAGCTCAGAAAGCGCTGGCACGGGGGTTAAACTTTGCAATTACTCCAAATAAAGTTCCGGTAGAGTCAGTAATCGCAAGCGTCGAGAACTGTCTTATGCGCAACAGGGTGCCGGGGCCGGAAGCGGAGTGCCTTAGGCAGGATATATCTGCTATCATACGCAGACACAAGGTTTCAAAACCAAACATACCAAGGCAGGAATTCCAGGCTTTGATGGCTTTGCGTAAAAATCCTGATATTCTCGTATTACCGGCTGACAAAGGTAACGCCACAGTCATAGTGGATACAAAGGATTATGAAGAGAAAGTGACACAGCTAGTTAGTGATACCGGAACTTATAAAAAGGTAAACTACAATCCTACAACTCGTGTTACTTCTAAATTAAACAAGATCTTATCCACACTGTCAGACGAAGAGAGAAAACGCTTACGTCCTGTGAACCCAACACCTCCTAAAATATATGGACTGCCAAAAATTCATAAACCCAACTGGCCGCTACGCCCCATTGTAAGTCAAATTGACTCACCGACTTACAAAACTTCACGTCACATGGCAAGCGTCTTGCAAAAATTAATAGGAAAAACATCAAGCTTTGTAAGAGACTCCACACATTTCATTCATTTGTTGGAAGACGTCAGAATCCAGCCGGATGAGATAATGGTCGGTTTTGACGTGACATCATTATTCACTAATGTACCAGTAGCAGAGACCATTAATATAATAAAACAATTATTATTAAGCAACAATTTTCCAACTGAGTACTTAGGAATAATAAAATTTTGCCATACGAGTGGCTATTTTCTCTGGCGGGGGGATTTCTACCTGCAAATGGATGGAGTGGCAATGGGCTCACCAATAGCACCAGTTGTGGCCAACATATTTATGGAATATTTTGAGGAGTTAGCGTTGAGAAGTGCGCCTTATAAACCAAGACACTGGTGGAGATACGTAGATGACGTGTTTGCCATAGTTTCCAGACAGGGTGTGACGCAATTTTTAGATCATCTGAACAATATACATCCAAAAATACTTTTTACTATAGAGGAGGAAAGAGATGGAACTCTTCCATTTTTGGATGTATTAGTAAAACGGGAACCTACCGGAAATTTAGTACACACGGTCTTTAGGAAACCGACACACACTGACCGGTATCTGAGAGCGGATTCCCATCATCATCCGTCACACCTGTCTTCAGTGCCACGTACTCTTATTAACCGAGCACTTCGCCTATGCGATTCTCAACTCCTAGAATCGGAATTGACACATGTAAGGCAGGTGCTAGAGTATAATGGCTATAACTGGCGACAAAGTTTACGGCTAGCAAATGCGACCAATAGACAACGGCCGCAGACTGCAGAAAGGGTCCCGGTATTTTTGCCATATATGCAAGGGGTGACGGACAAAATTGGACACCTGTTACGCCGGAGATACAGCATCAGGACAGTGTTCCGCCCCATGACACAAATAAGAAAACTCCTACGATCGCCTAAAGATCGGGACCCTTTAAATAGCCCGGGAGTCTACGAAATTCCTTGCGATTGCGGCAAAAGCTACATTGGAGAGACAGGACGAAACATCAACGTCAGACTCGCCGAACATATCCGTAGTGTGCGCAAAATGGACTGCAATACCTCGGCGGTAGCAGAACATGTCCTTAGCTCAGATATGTCACATTATATTAGGTTCGACAAGGTGAAAGTGTTGGCCCGCGAAAAGAACTTTGTATCGCGTAAGTTTGTCGAGGCCATCGAGATTGAACGTCGTCCTAATTTTAATAGAGACAAGGGGTGGACACTGCCGCCGACTTGGAAACCTGTGTTGTTGAACGCAACCAGAAAGGACAACTATATGGTAGATGACAGCGTAGGAGATATTGTAAGTACATTTTGTGCACAAAATAATTCAAATAGTGGTACGAACACGCCAACGGCACTGTGTGTATCGTCGGCGGAAATCCTCACACACCCGATTTTATCAAAACGAGCACAGCGGGCAGCCGACCGCAGTTCGCGTCGAGTCGCTGTCGCGGCAACAGCGTCGCAATCGCCCTGATGAAGGATCTCATATAGGTCCGAAACTAGTCGGAACCTATACCGATTTATACGTGAGTATAGCCGTAATCAATTATTTAGTAAATAATTTCTCACGAAAGTTTAAATAATTTTATTGCTAACCAATACGGCAAGGTTTGTCAAACGCAAGTAAAACGGTTCGCGGCGTTAAGAATAAAACGTAGCAAACTCGAATGTGGACTGCAGTTTGTGATACAGTGTCGTGATAGTGATGTGATACCGAAATTTATGCGTGTTAAAGAAGTAAAGTGCTTTCGGGATTATAAAGAATTCTTTAATACCACAAATAACAAAATACTGAGGCGGGTTATTCAAGACTACCGTCGTAATATCGCGTATGTAAACAAAGATCTTTTTATGTTACATATGGAATTGTCACGAGTTCTTGGTTTAGATACATGGCAGTGTGTAGATGCGATGACTTTCATAAGGGCTGAAGCAATAAGGTTAGAAACAATAAGAATTCATGGCCAGAAACTAAAGCGCCTATTAAAAAATGAAGGCAAAATTTTTAGTGGTGAGAAACAACCTTGCTCGTATGGACCGGAAAATAATGTGGTCAACCTATCATCACATGAAGTATCAGTGGAAGCTCAGAAAGCGCTGGCACGGGGGTTAAACTTTGCAATTACTCCAAATAAAGTTCCGGTAGAGTCAGTAATCGCAAGCGTCGAGAACTGTCTTATGCGCAACAGGGTGCCGGGGCCGGAAGCGGAGTGCCTTAGGCAGGATATATCTGCTATCATACGCAGACACAAGGTTTCAAAACCAAACATACCAAGGCAGGAATTCCAGGCTTTGATGGCTTTGCGTAAAAATCCTGATATTCTCGTATTACCGGCTGACAAAGGTAACGCCACAGTCATAGTGGATACAAAGGATTATGAAGAGAAAGTGACACAGCTAGTTAGTGATACCGGAACTTATAAAAAGGTAAACTACAATCCTACAACTCGTGTTACTTCTAAATTAAACAAGATCTTATCCACACTGTCAGACGAAGAGAGAAAACGCTTACGTCCTGTGAACCCAACACCTCCTAAAATATATGGACTGCCAAAAATTCATAAACCCAACTGGCCGCTACGCCCCATTGTAAGTCAAATTGACTCACCGACTTACAAAACTTCACGTCACATGGCAAGCGTCTTGCAAAAATTAATAGGAAAAACATCAAGCTTTGTAAGAGACTCCACACATTTCATTCATTTGTTGGAAGACGTCAGAATCCAGCCGGATGAGATAATGGTCGGTTTTGACGTGACATCATTATTCACTAATGTACCAGTAGCAGAGACCATTAATATAATAAAACAATTATTATTAAGCAACAATTTACCAACTGAGTACTTAGGAATAATAGAATTTTGCCTTACGAGTGGCTATTTTCTCTGGCGGGGGCATTTCTACCTGCAAATGGATGGAGTGGCAATGGGCTCACCAATAGCACCAGTTGTGGCCAACATATTTATGGAATATTTTGAGGAGTTAGCGTTGAGAAGTGCGCCTTATAAACCAAGACACTGGTGGAGATACGTAGATGACGTGTTTGCCATAGTTTCCAGACGGTGTGACGCAATTTTTAGATCATCTGAACAATATACATCCAAAAATACTTTTTACTATAGAGGAGGAAAGAGATGGAACTCTTCCATTTTTGGATGTATTAGTAAAACGGGAACCTACCGGAAATTTAGTACACACGGTCTTTAGGAAACCGACACACACTGACCGGTATCTGAGAGCGGATTCCCATCATCATCCGTCACACCTGTCTTCAGTGCCACGTACTCTTATTAACCGAGCACTTCGCCTATGCGATTCTCAACTCCTAGAATCGGAATTGACACATGTAAGGCAGGTGCTAGAGTATAATGGCTATAACTGGCGACAAAGTTTACGGCTAGCAAATGCGACCAATAGACAACGGCCGCAGACTGCAGAAAGGGTCCCGGTATTTTTGCCATATATGCAAGGGGTGACGGACAAAATTGGACACCTGTTACGCCGGAGATACAGCATCAGGACAGTGTTCCGCCCCATGACACAAATAAGAAAACTCCTACGATCGCCTAAAGATCGGGACCCTTTAAATAGCCCGGGAGTCTACGAAATTCCTTGCGATTGCGGCAAAAGCTACATTGGAGAGACAGGACGAAACATCAACGTCAGACTCGCCGAACATATCCGTAGTGTGCGCAAAATGGACTGCAATACCTCGGCGGTAGCAGAACATGTCCTTAGCTCAGATATGTCACATTATATTAGGTTCGACAAGGTGAAAGTGTTGGCCCGCGAAAAGAACTTTGTATCGCGTAAATTTGTCGAGGCCATCGAGATTGAACGTCGTCCTAATTTTAATAGAGACAAGGGGTGGACACTGCCGCCGACTTGGAAACCTGTGTTGTTGAACGCAACCAGAAAGGACAACTATATGGTAGATGACAGCGTAGGAGATATTGTAAGTACATTTTGTGCACAAAATAATTCAAATAGTGGTACGAACACGCCAACGGCACTGTGTGTATCGTCGGCGGAAATCCTCACACACCCGATTTTATCAAAACGAGCACAGCGGGCAGCCGACCGCAGTTCGCGTCGAGTCGCTGTCGCGGCAACAGCGTCGCAATCGCCCTGATGAAGGATCTCATATAGGTCCGAAACTAGTCGGAACCTATACCGATTTATACGTGAGTATAGCCGTAATCAATTATTTAGTAATATTTACCTTGGTATTTCTGGCTTAAATTGAATCTCTTCTTCACAATAATCGAACTTGATTAATTAATTATTGACAACATGTTACAATTATCTCAATTGTTGCATTATTATTATGTATTTGGCGATTTGGGAACATCACACTGTAGTAATTGATAGCACGTTGCACATAATCATTACGTAACGTATAGGCATATTTCAATATTCTTCATAGGAATATATATATATATATATATATATATATATATATATATATATATATATTAGTCAAATACAATATCAAAAATTTCGAATGACAGTTTATTTATTGCACACGGAAACACATCCAGATTTCGCGATACACTGGCACAAACTGAAGATCTTAGGGCTCCGCGCCGAGCCATTTTATTCAATGACGGCCGGCGCTGGCCACAGTTAATTTTATGTAGTTTGTGTGCTAGCGCAGATTGAACCGCCAGTAAAGTTTATTGACCCACGGCACACATCATACGTCTCTATATGCATATGATTAATATATTTTATGGGATAATTAGGTCAAAACGTAAGGTTATATTTTTATAGATATTTAGGCTGAGAATCGAACACTGAATACTCTAATTCAACAGTTCACTCGGCTAAGCTAAACAATCTGTATAATATACATGAAATTTACCTCAAATATTAAAAAACACGTATTGCCGCGGCATATTTTTGAAATTGTTATGTAAATGGGTGGTTTATTAAAAAGTAGACGCAGGAGTTTATAGTTGATATTGACGGTATTTAATGTCATCAACAATTTGCCTTCGACAATTTTTAAGAAAAAATGTAATAAAGAACAATAATATACTCTGTTGCGAACGACATAAAGGTGTTATAACAACGTAAATAACTACTGTTACTTACCTCTATACATGTGTATACATACAAGTGAAAGACAAAATACCAAAAAATATATGACAGAACGAGATGTAATGATAAATACCCGTTCAGCTACTGTTACTATTGATACTGTATGTGAATGTGCGTGTTGTATGTATGTGTGTGTGTGCGTGCGTGCGTGCGTGCGTGCGTGCGTGCGTGCGTGCGTGCGTGCGTGCGAGCGTGTGTACTGACCGAGACAGGCCTGCAGCCACATCCAGTCGGGCGGGTGCGGCTGCGGGCGGCGGCGGCGCGCCTCCTCCGCGCCACCACTTACTTCCTTGCCACCTGCCGACAACACACTTATGTTACATAAAGTAACGCATGCTGTACATGCATACTTTTAATATAATTTTGTAGATACATATCTACTGTTTGGTCTAACTTAAAAAATAGTTTTTATCAATTAACCCCCCCCCCTTCTATATATATATATATATATATATATATATATATATATATATATATATATATATATATATGTATATATAAATATATATATATATATATATATATATATATATATATATATATATATATATATATATATATGTGTGTGTGTGTGTTTGTGTGTGTGTGCGCGTGTGTGTATGTGTCTTTGAATATCATTCTTCGTTCTGTATTGATCTTATACCGATACCTTCAATATCTCATTTACTTTTTTTGGTTTCAATATTTTCGAATCTTCATTTGGAGTTCTTTTATAATTCAAAAATCTTCGACAATGTGTGATTACCTTAAGCATTTCCTGAAGGGTCTCAAATAATTCGAATTGTTTTGTTAATTTCTTTGTTTTAGATTTATCTTTCTCCTTTAAGTTGACATTAACTAATACTTTGTCTCTTTTAGCTTCTAAATCAGTTTCTTCTATTTTATTGTCCGAAAATCTTATTTCTTTTTTGTCAACCATTTCGGTCCTGCCCACCACAGCTCACATGTTTTTAATTTCGACAGAAACATTCCCCTAGACGCTATTTCCGCAGGGTTACTTTTAGAATTCACATAATGCCATCTACTAGTTTACATTTTCTAAAATTCAACTACACGATTTGCTACAACAGTTTCCATTTATGTCGATCTCCTGCTAACCAAATAGGATTTTAGTCGAATATGTCTATGCAAATATTTGTGATGTTGGTATCTTCATACCGTGTGACACTTGCTTGAGCAACCGCCGGGATAACAAACAGTACAGCACCACATAATTCCAAACGAGGAGTCGAGAATTTACGTAATGGCGCAACTCTGGTTCTGGCAGTGACCAATTTGGTAGTGATTGCTCCATCTTCAACTTCAATTAGCGTATACAACCGCTCCGTAAGTCTGTATTGACGCGTCACAGAAGCCATAAATTTGTAGTGAGTTAAACATTTTTGTAGTGAACCATCTATCCACTTCAATTTCGTTCATTTTCTGCAAATCTTTTACAAATTCTAGAAATCCATTCATCCAGTAAAGGTGAACAGATCTTGTCATCCTAATTTAACTTTTCTACCCACAATATCTGAATAAAGATTTTTGTCACAACAATACTTGCCTCTTTCTAACCAACTGGATCAAAAATCTTCTGAATATAAGGTAAAACGCTTCTTTTACTAATAATTGCAGGACTTGGTGGCAGGACGACTCCATACTGAAAATTATCTTGCCCCATGTTCTATTTGATGCCTAATGCCTTTACAGTTCCATCGATATTTAGATCCACATGGGCACCGCTGGACCGATCGCATGGCTTGATGGATTGCATAAAATCAAGGTTGTTTGAAGCCCATCTTGTCAGAGTAAAGTCTTCCCTCTTCAGAATGTTATATATTTCTCTGGGCTCAGCTATAGCTTCGTTTGGCGTATCGGCTCCGCACATTAGGTCTCCATATAGAACTCTTTTTTAATTATTTGAGCCGCTTTTGGATGATTTTGGCCTTCATCGTATGCAAGCTGATGCAGAGTCCGAATAACAAGATAAGGCGTAGAAGCGGTACCTAAATTTACTCGAAGAATTCTACACTTCTTAAAGTTATCGGAGTCATTGGAGCGCCACTAGATTGCTGGTAAGAATCAGCATCTAATGGATTTAGTAATATTTGACGATACATTTTTTATGTCATATAACATATCGTTTTCATTCTCCATCTCATTATCAGGTTACGAAGATCTTTTTGCAGCGGAGGACCTATGAGAAGTTCGTCATTCAGCGAGACGCTATTTAAACCCTTGCAGGAAGCACCAAACACAAATCTGATCTTAGTGGATACTTTATCTTCACTATATACTGCATGGTAAGGTAAAAGTAAACACACTTTTCTTTGTATTTATCTTCCTTAGGCACTTGTTCCATATGTTGTACCCTAGATGTAGATATAAAGTACTCCCAAAGTGATAATGCGCATAGAAATCTTCGTCACTGTTCGGCAACGGTCGTATTCCCCGAAAAAAGGAGAGTTGAGAGAAACCTAATGCAATGTGTTTCCATTTTGTTGAAACGTAACAATTCCCAATCATTTCTTAAACAGTTGATTACGAATGATGAAAAATGGGTGACTTACGATAACAATATGCGAAAAAGATCATGGTCGAAGCATGGACAAGCTCCACAGACCGTGGCGAAGCCCGGCCTAACTCGGAACAAAGTGATGCTATGTGTATGGTGGGATTGGAAAGGAATCGTCCACTATGAGCTTTTGCCACCGGGTAAAATGATCGATTCTGACCTCTACTGTTAACAACTGATGAGGTTCAAAAAAGTTATTAAGAAAAACCGGCCGGAGCTGGTAAATAGGAAGGGCGTGTTGTTCCACCATGATAACGCCAGACCGCACTCATCTATAGCCAAGCAGCAATATTTTAAGAGAGCTCATCTGGAATGTGTTGATGCATCCTCCGTATAGCCCTGACCTTGCTCCATCAGATTTCCACCTGTTTCGGTCATTGCAGAACTCTTTAGGAAGCATAAAGCTAACCCCAAAAGAACACTGTGATCACTACATATATATATATATATATATATATATATATATATATAAATCTAAAAATTTCTACAGGAATGGGATCATGGCACTACCCACAAGATGGCAACAAGTCATCGCTCAAAACGGCACATACATATTATAAATAAATATAAAATGATACATAAAAAAATAATTTCCTTTGTATGAACAATACGAAAATACTTTTGCCCTGACCTTACATGTAAAAGAAAAACTTTCGACCCATTTTTAAGACAATTGCGGGAACGGTGGAAAATGAACTTTGGCACAGTTAAAATCTACATTGCGGAGGACTGCAGAAAACTAATATTTGTAAATAAAATGCGTTAGAAATACATCAAATTAATAAAACTAAACATTAACACTACATTCATGTGACGTACATGACATTGTACACGCATGAATAGTGTTTTCTTTACGATTAAAGTCAGTTGTCAACATTAAAAGAAATTATATTGTTTTGTCTATGTATGTATCTAATATAATGTAAGAACACATGTAACGGCCTGGCCACGCCTGCCCGCGCCGTGGCCTGCGGCGGGCACGCGGCGTTCCGGCCGGGCCAGTGTACAGTGTTCGGGTGCCGCAGCTCCACTAGTTGCGACCGAGGTGGTGTCGGCGGTGGACTATTTAAGATTCTTAAAATTGTTTAATATCTATGATTAATTTTAAACTCCTCCGTGTTGCTCCCGGCCTCCTCTGAAGAGTCAGTGCTTGTAGCTGTCGTGTTCCGGTTTGGAGAGTAAGGTAGCCGGTAAACTTATGCATGTGGCAAGAGTCCTCGCCACAAGGTAGCAACGCACCATTAACACCTTTGTTGTCTATAGGCGATGGTTGACTCTTTCCATCAGGAGACCCATCTGCTTGTTTGCTATCTTATGATTTAAAAAAAAAACGAAAAAAAACAATGTTTTGTTTTGGTTGCGCGATGTTTTGCGTGACTGTTTTTTAAGGTTTGTTTTGGTTGGGCAAATTTGTGTTTATCAGAAAACTGAAAAAAACTTTTCTTAAGTTGCCCGACCTGGGAATCTAACCCAGGACCTCACGTGGTCAACGCCAGCGCCGGACCTCTAGACCACCGAGGCGATATTAATAAGGTTATTTCTGCAGAAAAAAATTACTTGGTCAATTAGCTAACCAAATAAAATGTTTATTGGACAGAACAACCGAGGGTTTAAATAGTTTAAAGAACATGGATATAAATCTAGATTCTTTGGATCCTGTTATAATTTTTCTCGTCGTGCAGAAAATGGATCAAGAGTCACATAAAGAGTGGGAATAATATGCCTACAAGGAAGAAACTGAAGCTTCATTAACCTGAAGCGACTTAACGAAATTTCTTCAGTGTAGATACCGAACTTTAGAGCTTTTTTTCATCAGGTTTACGAGAAAAGTCCGTCAAAGAATGATCATTCCACGTCAGCACCCTTCATCAACACTACCGCGGCTGTCGACAAAGAAATGTATTATGTGCAAGGATAGACATACGCTATATCACTGCAAAGAATTTATCAACCTGCAACCTACACAAAGAGTGTCTTATATGAAAACACATAACCTGTGTTTTAACTGTTTAGCATCAGGACATGCGGGTTAGAAATGAAGACTCCGTATGTACTGTCGTATATGTCATTGACGTCATCATTCTCTTCTACACCAAGCTGAAAACAAAGAAAACAATGCCACAGAAACATCTGAGCAATCAGCTTCATATTGCAATACAGAAGATAATGCAGAAGACATTCAAGTCAATTCAATGACAGCATCTCATCACACTAAGCAGATGTCGAACTATTAGCCACCGCCTTGATTAAAATAAGAGGTGAGCAAAATCAAACCATCGTACTTAGGGCACTGATAGACCAAGGATCGCAGGCATCATTCATAAGCGAGAAAGTGATTCAAACATTAAGGCTAACAAAACAACCAACAAGACGAAGTAGGAGTGGGGACTACCAGAACCAATGTAAATTATGTGGTACAATGTCAAGTAAGTTCTCGAGATACTGATTTCAGTTTATCTGTGATAGTCTACGTTATGTCTAAAGATTTTACCACAAAGATTCCCACTTGAATAATTGCTACAAATCACTGGTCACATTTAGAAGGATTACACCTGGCTGATCCGAGATACTATACACCAGCAGGCTTAGGATAAGCACCACGAGATATATATCGATCGAGAAAGTGACGTTTGCTTGACATTTATTAATATCTCGATGGACGTTATTAAGCATGCCACGATAAACATTTAAAACGTCAGAGATAAATTAAACAAAAAGTTTACTCGAATAGAGAAATCAATGTTGTCACTAGAAGACATAGATATTATACTAATTCTGATTTTTAAGATACACCTTTGGTGCATTTAACTTGTGTTAATCATTATGAGCTTTTGTTTACATTTATAACTTGCTGTCATCATTTGTCTTCTTTGTCAGAGTCGAAGGAAATATAACCAAAGCCTAGTGAAGCCGTACCTATTTACAATTGTAATTAAAGATATTTTACAGGTTTTTGAATTATTCTCTCTTTTTAGTTTTGACCATCAAAACTAGTTTTTTATTCTCTAAAACTGAAACAATGAATTATGATTCATAAGATGTTTTAATGTAAAGGGCAATTAAGATGCCAGCGTGTATTTATTTCTGGGTGTATAACTGCGTAACTAATTATGCGTAAAAGTGCGTATCAATTATTATTAACAAGCTATTTTTTTCCACTATAATTAGTCCTTTCAATTATAATTCTAACATTATTGAGTAAATTAACATCTTTTAGACTAATCAATCAACATTTTTGATCAATTTTTTTGATGAGAAACTTCCATAGAATTGTTGTGATTTGACAATGACACGAAAGTGCATTACGATAAACAAACATAAATGTATAGTATTATGCCAACTAGAAAATAAGATAGAACAGAATACAATTCACAGTATTTTATGTTACAAATAATGTTATCTATTAATAGCTCCAAAAATCAGCCAGATGCAAGCAGTCCAACCTAAGACTTACTGTTAGACCGTGGTCTCCAAGAACAAACTGAATTTTTGTGAACAGCTTCGTTTTGACGAGACAACCATATTTTCTATCTTTGAAAAATCTCGAATCGGGTAACTAATAAAGATAGATAAAATAGGCAAAGTTTAGAGTGTCAGACTAAGAAAAGTTTCCACTTTACGTGTATGACAAAGTTACCGTTGAATTACAATAATAATTAACAAGCTGTTGTGAGAAAATTAGGTTATTTTTAAATTGATTAATATCAATTTAAAAATCTCATAAGTGGGATTGTCAGAAAAATCATCAAATATGTAGGACAAAAGTTTCATCGTAGTTTTCATAATATAATCAAGCGATTAAAGTCGAAAAATAATTATTGTTATTAATAAATATTTATTATTTACCGAACCCAATATCTTCAAAGCCATAACTTTATTAGTTACCCGATTCGAGATTTTTCGAAAATAGAAAAGACGGTTGTCTCGTCAAAATGAAGCTTTTCACAAATATTCAGCTTGTTGTTAATCAAAAAAAAGTTAGTTTGTTGGACCACGGTCTGTGATTTACATCTCAAGAACGAAAAACATTTTTCTTCGACTTTTCAGTTTATCTCTCTTTGATTCAAAGACTTACTCAAAGAGTATATAAATTTTATTTTATTTTGTCTTCTTACATTTACTTCTAACGAAAAAACGAGTGTGAGCTACACTCGATTTTTTTGTTATTTTTGATTGATTCATTAATATTTTGATTATTATAATATGTTTTTATGTATTATTTTTCCTGAGTATATGTTATTAATAGTAACATTAAATAATAAAAAATAAGCACCAGCTTTAAATTAACCTTTTATTTTACATTTAGTTTTCTACTGAATTTTGTAGAAAACCTTGTAAGTAGTTGTAATTTTGAATAGAGTTGGTAACACTGAGTAGCACGAGAATTCGTAGAATTATTTTCTCTATACGAAAAATTAAAAGTTTATTTACATTACGTCAAAAAGTATTGTACTTTAACTAATTTGTATTTTGTAATTAATTATAAATTAATTATAAATTAATTAATTATCTAACCATTACGTACAAGGAATTATTGATTTATACTGTTTGGTTCTCATCTAAAATCATCATCATTCTCTTACGATTCTAGTACAAAATTAAATTGTGTTAGTTTGTGAAATGGGAACACAAAATAAAACGTAAGTAGTGTAACTTATATTTATATCGTATTAAAAGCACTTGTACTGTTTTACTTGACTTTTTATTTATTAAAACCAACCGGTTTCGCGTTTTAACGCATCATCAGGGCAAAAGTTATAATTGTTTGAAACAATAATAACTTTTGCCCTGATGATGCGTTAAAACGCGAAACCGGTTGGTTTTAATAAATAAAAAGTCAAGTAAAACAGTACAAGTGCTTTTAATACGATATAAATATAAGTTAACATGGAGTTTTACCAAGTGCCGACGATATTCAGTGTTCAAAGTGTAAGTAGTGTACTTCTTTATACTTATATTTTTTAAAAGCCTATATAGGTTCTTAAAAATAATTATGATTTTCTTTTCAGGATAAGAAGTAATAAGCATAAATTAACTTTGTCACCATGGTGGGTACCTATGGATGTATATGGCTAATCTTCCACATTAACCTAATGGATTCATGGACTAGACTTGTGGCACCAAAGATTAAAGTCTTTAATATTGGGAAAGCATAATATAACACCATATATTCTACAAATACTTCATACATTATAGTTTCTAGAGGAAGAAAGAAAAACAATGGTACACTGTGTAAGTATTTATTTACATACATATCTCCATGACAAATCATCTAACAAGGTAGACTGAAAAAATCAAATTTTAAACATATTTTAATATATTTCTTTCATTGTAAAAGTTGTGGTTTTTTACAAAATTAATATCATAAATTCAAGATTATATCAAAAACTTGATTCTTGTAAAAAAATCCTGAATAATATGAGAAGCTTTCTCTGGAGAATAGTGTAGGCTTGTTTCACTCCCTTTTATAAATGTAACCAATTGTTTTTTCGACCCCATTATGTAATTTACAATGCAAATCTATATAACACTACACAAAATGCAACATGCAAGACTAGAGTCATAAGTCCTGAGTTAACTGACAAAAAAATATATTAAGTAAACATATATAACAACATTTTGATAAGATATATTTGTTTACAGGTTGATTAAACAGCGAGTAATGGAAATAGAATAAAGAAGCCTTTCTATTTATTACATACATTTTTGAAATTGTTGATTAAGAAAATTTATAAGTTAATGCTGAATATTATATTTTTCTTGCTGTTTTTAATGGTTGTGCAAGATTGAAAAATAATTTTTAATTTGTAGAAAACAATTAAGTTTATAACATGATAGTCTTAATGTACCTAATATGTGTAATTTTTAAAATCTAAATTAATAGAAAGTTAATGTTGCCTTAGGAAAAAATATTTTACTTGTTGATTTTTTATTTTCAAGTGAAATTCCATACTACTCATACTAGTTATATAGTAAACTAATTTTTGATATTGAATTTTCATTACTGATTAATTATGCGAGATAACAAAAGATATCTAAATTGTAGAAAACATTTAAATTTAAAATATAATAGCTTTAATATAGTGCGTGTAATCTATAAGTTTGTTACATTAGTGAAAATTCAAAGATACACGTTAATAAATTTAAGTCATAAGGTGATAAATTGTGAAAATTATTTATCTATTCTGAGAAGTACAAACATTAATAATAATTGTTAGTTTAGTAAAGTTGATGTGTTTGTATATTTTTTAAAACTCAAATTTAATTTTCTTTACAAGACTGCTTCATATTACACACTTTTTATAATTATTCATTTTGTATTTTGTGTGATTTATTCATTTTGTAACTTTATTAAAGAAAATAAAAATTATTTCTCAAGATTTTTCCATATAGTAAAATCTATGTTTGGCATTAAAACATTAAATACTATGAATAGTGTGTCATTAAACTTATACTTAAAATTAGCCATTGATGACTATAGGTTTCATTTTTATTATATAAAATTATTTAATACTTAGATAGAAGGTTTGCCTAGAGTATATATTTTTTTAAATAAATCTTATACAACACTAAAGTATTTTATTATACCAATAATCCACTAAGTATTGTTACTACCAAAATCACTTCGATTAAAAAACAACAACAAAAGTAACAAAGTTAACACTTCTAAAAGAAAATACTTGTAATTATCATATCGAAGGGTCCTACGTATACTAGTGCAAGTGCAATGACACAACTTTACTGGAAGCCGGATTAAATGTTCTGTAGCTTGTAATCTATACCTTCATATAATAAAATCGTAGGAAAGTCAATGTATGTCCGGGGTAAACTCAAAAAGTACTGCATGGATTTACTTCAAATTTTGCATGAATATTACTAACAGGTCGGGTCATTATATAGGCTACATATTATCACGTTATCACCTACGGGGGAGGAGCTGTGCAGAGTAAACAAAGTCTGCATGAATAAAGTCACGGGCAACAGCTAGTTTTGACATAAATCAATACAAGTATTTGAAAATTTGTACAAATTTTCAAATACTTTACTATATTAGGACAAATATAAGGTAATTTTAAGGCTTTTGAGGCAAGAAAATGGTTTCCGTTGTTTTGCAAGTTGCACCAGTATACATAGGACCTGTCAATATCTTCTATTATGTAGTCTTCGCATTTCATCCATTTCAATTATGCCATATGAGGCCATCATTTGTTCTTCTAGGATATTTGTCAGTAATATTAAAAATTCTGCAGTTGAAGTCTTATCTGCAAATAATAATTATATTTTTTATTGACATATATTATTGTAATAAACAATAATAACAAGAACTGACTGCCTTCCTGTATGGTAAATTATCTTTAAATGTAGACAAATATAAAATAATAATGTTTACACATGTAGGTACCTAGGTAATTGAGAACTACATGTGTCATATTGGATATTTTAAGTTAAGAATATTACAGAAAATAATACATCATAGTAGTATGTTAATCATACATGGAACTTGGTTTGAAAACTACTGATTAAAACAAATACTTTTTTTGACTAAATATAACTTAAATGGGTAGTAAAAACTCCTTAAATACATAATCAATGCAAGCCTTAGAGAAATAACACATTTGCATCATTATTCTATGATGTAAGCATTGTTGTTGTTTGTTGGTATGTGGCTGTAAGTATTGTGAAAAGTTGACCACCAAGAAAAGGATTATTACTTGTATCCAGCTGAAATTTAACATACACTTGACATGTATATGTAACATATTAGCTGTTTAAAAAAGAAACTCGAAAAACTACAGATAACTTTTGAAAAAATATAACTTTATTGAGTTCACCTAATTCAAATTAGTATTTACTACAAAGATATTCTGTTATTACAGTTAATGAAGTTGGATGGCTGTCATATCTACTAGAAACTGAATTACAAGTCTCTTATGTTCACTTACCTTTAACTAAAGAGGCATGCCTTGATCGGTGTGTGGCTCTAAACCTCAAAATTCACAAGGGTCTACATTATTTAGAGAGCCATGGTTATTGGGTTTATTGAAGCGCTATAGTGATTGGAATGCTCCGTCCGTTGTGTAAAAAGATCACACAAATTTCCTATGTGCCTTCTTTGTATTTTGCAGGCTTGCCGTTATCCGTAGATATTTAGCACATAATAGGTATAATATGGAACTGCCACCACTATTAAATACATATATGCCATACTGCCTGCCTGCCTGCCTGCCATACATACTACTGCCAACACTGGACCGAAATCTATATTTAATAAAATGAATAGAAATCAAAAAGTTTTGTAATTATTGTATAATTAAAGTATAATAATATGAAATAGTGGATAAGGTTATCAACATTTTAACGAAGTGTCAAATGACAAATCGATAAAATGACAGCAAGACGTTTCGATCGATAGAGAAAATAACTACCGTCGAGTAAAATTGATCATTATCTCTTCCTTTGAAGTATCATGTCGAATCAAGTGTCAAATGCGTTAGCGAATCGAGAAAGTGACATAAAAGTCGAGAAAACGGGTCGATAAAATTTTATCGTGTTGCTTATCCTAAGCCTGCAGGCTTTATAGATTTGCTTCTTGGAGTAAAATAATATGCAAAAATATAATAACCAAATTTAATCAAGGATCCATCAGGTACACCACATGCTCAGGAAATCAACCTTGGATGGATCTTATTTGGAGAGATTGAAGATAATTAACTGTAAAATATTTTAGTCATGCATCACCAAGTAGAAATGGATGAAGTTTTAAAATTGATATGAGAAATAGAGATATAAAGAGAAAATTACCTAGAGAAGAACTATTATGTGAAGAAATTTACGAAAAGACACACCAGGACTAGGGAAGGAAGGTATGTTGTAAAGCTATCGTTCAAAATAGAAACACCAACATGAAAACAAGGAAATACAAGGAGTATAGCACCGAAAAGATTACTACAACTAGAGAGGATATTCAAGAAAATGCCTAAGTTAAAGCAAGAATTTACTAACATAATTGAAGTACAGTACTCCCAAAGTGATAATGTGCATAGAAATCTTCGCCAGTGGTCGCGTTTCCGGAAACAACCGAATTATTGAATAGTAAGAGCCCTAACCAATGCACTTGCATTTAGCATCTTGTGCGATAGAAATAGGAGTCAATATCAATCGATAACAAGTTCGAACGGTCTGCGGCGGTCGACGGGTGCCGCCGATGAGTTGAGCGTCAGTCAGTTGTCTTTAAGTATTGGAAGTGCCCGCACGTGTTCTTTTTATGTGGAAATATATAGAGCTGTATTACACACCCTTCTTGGTTTTGTTTTCAAAGGTAAGTTTAAAAATTTCAACTTTAATTATGTTAACTGCATAATCATAACCCATGAGTGTGTATCGATCATATCAGTCATTCTTTATTATTTTCTTATCTAAATTTAAATTCGAAAATTTGAATACTTTATTTGTATAAATTTGAATACTTAATTTTAATTGATTTTGTTTTTTTTTTGCCCATTTGACATATTCATTAGACATTTTGGAACCATATAATATGTAATTATTCGTAATTATTTACAATAATATACATTTTTCTTTACTTTTAAATCAAAGAACTGTTCCTATCTATATGACATGGAACATTTGTTATAAATAAATTATCTGTACATAAATTTAATAGAATGTTACAACTCCGCCCATTTCATCTTCTTTCAGATCGAATCCTTCCAGAATGGATAAATTTAAACGTGGGAAGCCGCTTAACTCACAAGCACGGCAAATGGTATTTAATGTGTACCTTTATTTCTTAAATAAATGAAGCTAATGTATTCAAAAAAGACCATGACGGTTATTTTAAAAAAGTTCAGGAGCGTGTGACAAAATCTACAGGAATTTCACGCCGAACTTTGACTAATATATTGAACGAAAAAAGGCAAAATCAATCAATGAAATTGTCCACACCGAAAAAAGGAAAACCTAAAAGTAGGTTTCGGCTGGGACTTGATGATTTCGACTATTGTGTAATTCGAAATATGATATACAATTTTCAGTTGACGCTCAAAGAACTCCCAACTGTAAATAATATGAGAAATAAGTTAATCTAAGCTATTAATTTCAAAGGCTGTGTAGAGACTTTAAGGCTCATATTGAAAGACATGGGGTTTCGGTTTCTGAAAACTGATACCAACCGACGGTTACTTATGGAAAAGACATATACGTTTAAAAAGGATCAAATATCTCCGAGAAATACAACAGCTGAGAAATGCTGGTAGAAACATAGTATTTATGGACGAGTCATACGTGCATACATCGCATACTAAAGGTAAAACTTGGCAAGACAGCAGCAAAAAAGGTATTAAACAACCCATTTCTAAAGGAGAGCGAATTATTATTGTACATGCAGGCAATGAAAAAGGCTTCGTCTCAGGGGCTTTAATGTTACATAAATGTGTCGACTCAGAAGGTGACTATCATAAAGAAATAAACGCCGAACGTTATCAAACTTGACTACGCAATCAGTTGATTCCCAACTTGCCTCCTAATAGTGTGTTGGTAATTGATAACGCCCCATATCATAATAAGCTGTCTGTGAAACCACCAAACTCAAATACACCCAAACCACAAATGATTGCGTGGTTACAACAACACAATGTTCCTCATGACCCAAATAAACTCAAACCTGAATTGTACAAAATTATAAAAAGCCACAAAGAACAATACACAGAATTTGCCATTGACCGTATAATGGAGGAGCATGGGCATAAAATTGTACGATTGCCACCATATCATCCCGATTTCAACCCAATCGAAAACAACAGAAAACATATTCTGATTAAATAAAACTTTTTTTTGCCTAATATAAATCTTCTTTTCATTTAAACCTCCTTTTTTCCATCGTTAAACCAGTTTCCAGCTTTCATTACATATTATATATATATATAACTGAATATAACGGAAACTGGTTTAACGATGGAAAAAAGGAGGTTTAAATGAAAAGAAGATTTATATTAGGAAAAAAAAGTTTTATTTAATCAGAATCGTATAACAGAACATAGGTTAATATTTAATCAGAATCAGGGAGATTCTCTATTCCTGACATCATAGAGTCAAGTTGGGAATCAACTGATTGCGTAGTCAAGTTTGATAACGTTCGGCGTTTATTTCTTTATGATAGTCACCTTCTGAGTCGACACATTTATGTAACATTAAAGCCCCTGAGACGAAGCCTTTTTCATTGCCTGCATGTACAATAATAATTCGCTCTCCTTTAGAAATGGGTTGTTTAATACCTTTTTTGCTGCTGTCTTGCCAAGTTTTACCTTTAGTATGCGATGTATGCACGTATGACTCGTCCATAAATACTATGTTTCTACCAGCATTTCTCAGCTGTTGTATTTCTCGGAGATATTTGATCCTTTTTAAACGTATATGTCTTTTCCATAAGTAACCGTCGGTTGGTATCAGTTTTCAGAAACCGAAACCCCATGTCTTTCAATATGAGCCTTAAAGTCTCTACACAGCCTTTGAAATTAATAGCTTAGATTAACTTATTTCTCAAATTATTTACAGTTGGGAGTTCTTTGAGCGTCAACTGAAAATTGTATATCATATTTCGAATTACACAATAGTCGAAATCATCAAGTCCCAGCCGAAACCTACTTTTAGGTTTTCCTTTTTTCGGTGTGGACAATTTCATTGATTGATTTTGCCTTTTTTCGTTCAATATATTAGTCAAAGTTCGGCGTGAAATTCCTGTAGATTTTGTCACACGCTCCTGAACTTTTTTAAAATAACCGTCATGGTCTTTTTTGAATACATTAGCTTCATTTATTTAAGAAATAAAGGTACACATTAAATACCATTTGCCGTGCTTGTGAGTTAAGCGGCTTCCCACGTTTAAATTTATCCATTCTGGAAGGATTCGATCTGAAAGAAGATGAAATGGGCGGAGTTGTAACATTCTATTAAATTTATGTACAGATAATTTATTTATAACAAATGTTCCATGTCATATAGATAGGAACAGTTCTTTGATTTAAAAGTAAAGAAAAATTTAATTATTGTTTTAAATTTTACACTTGTACTGTTTCACAATTCATTGTGAATTGTGAAACAGTACAAGTGTAAAATTTAAAACAATAATTATGACGGAGTTTCACCAAGTGCCGACGATGGAAAGTACAAATTATATGAAAAATTTAATATTATTGTAAATAATTACGAATAATTACATATTATATGGTTCCAAAATGTCTAATGAATATGTCAAATGGGCAAAAAAAATCAAAATCAATTAAAATTAAGTATTCAAATTTATACAAATAAAGTATTCAAATTTTCGAATTTAAATTTAGATAAGAAAATAATAAAGAATGACTGATATGATCGATACACACTCATGGGTTATGATTATGCAGCTAACATAATTAAAGTTGAAATTTTTAAACTTACCTTTGAAAACAAAACCAAGAAGGGTGTGTAATACAGCTCTATATATTTCCACATAAAAAGAACACGTGCGGGCACTTCCAATACTTAAAGACAACTGACTGACGCTCAACTCATCGGCGGCACCCGTCGACCGCCGCAGACCGTTCGAACTTGTTATCGATTGATATTGACTCCTATTTCTATCGCACAAGATGCTAAATGCAAGTGCATTGGTTAGGGCTCTTACTATTCAATAATTCGGTTGTTTCCGGAAACGCGACCACTGGCGAAGATTTCTATGCACATTATCACTTTGGGAGTACTGTACTTCAATTATGTTAGTAAATTCTTGCTTTAACTTAGGCATTTTCTTGAATATCCTCTCTAGTTGTAGTAATCTTTTCGGTGCTATACTCCTTGTATTTCCTTGTTTTCATGTTGGTGTTTCTATTTTGAACGATAGCTTTACAACATACCTTCCTTCCCAAGTCCTGGTGTGTCTTTTCGTAAATTTCTTCACATAATAGTTCTTCTCTAGGTAATTTTCTCTTTATATCTCTATTTCTCATATCAATTTTAAAACTTCATCCATTTCTACTTGGTGATGCATGACTAAAATATTTTACAGTTAATTATCTTCAATCTCTCCAAATAAGATCCATCCAAGGTTGATTTCCTGAGCATGTGGTGTACCTGATGGATCCTTGATTAAATTTGGTTATTATATTTTTGCATATTCTTTTACTCCAAGAAGCAAATCTATAAAGCCTGGTGTATAGTATCTCGGATCAGCCAGGTGTAATCCTTCTAAATGTGACCAGTGATTTGTAGCAATTATTCAAGTGGGAATCTTTGTGGTAAAATCTTTAGACATAACGTAGACTATCACAGATAAACTGAAATCAGTATCTCGAGAACTTACTTGACATTGTACCACATAATTTACATTGGTTCTGGTAGTCCCCACTCCTACTTCGTCTTGTTGGTTGTTTTGTTAGCCTTAATGTTTGAATCACTTTCTCGCTTATGAATGATGCCTGCGATCCTTGGTCTATCAGTGCCCTAAGTACGATGGTTTGATTTTGCTCACCTCTTATTTTAATCAAGGCGGTGGCTAATAGTTCGACATCTGCTTAGTGTGATGAGATGCTGTCATTGAATTGACTTGAATGTCTTCTGCATTATCTTCTGTATTGCAATATGAAGCTGATTGCTCAGATGTTTCTGTGGCATTGTTTTCTTTGTTTTCAGCTTGGTGTAGAAGAGAATGATGACGTCAATGACATATACGACAGTACATACGGAGTCTTCATTTCTAACCCGCATGTCCTGATGCTAAACAGTTAAAACACAGGTTATGTGTTTTCATATAAGACACTCTTTGTGTAGGTTGCAGGTTGATAAATTCTTTGCAGTGATATAGCGTACGTCTATCCTTGCACATAATACATTTCTTTGTCGACAGCCGCGGTAGTGTTGATGAAGGGTGCTGACGTGGAATGATCATTCTTTGACGGACTTTTCTCGTAAACCTGATGAAA
Organism: Apodemia mormo; assembly: GCA_036924255.1. NCBI lineage: Eukaryota > Metazoa > Arthropoda > Insecta > Lepidoptera > Riodinidae > Apodemia > Apodemia mormo. Next base: position 27,873,978 of record JAUPFN010000023.1, on the reverse strand, counting down.
AAAAGCTCTAAAGTTCGGTATCTACACTGAAGAAATTTCGTTAAGTCGCTTCAGGTTAATGAAGCTTCAGTTTCTTCCTTGTAGGCATATTATTCCCACTCTTTATGTGACTCTTGATCCATTTTCTGCACGACGAGAAAAATTATAACAGGATCCAAAGAATCTAGATTTATATCCATGTTCTTTAAACTATTTAAACCCTCGGTTGTTCTGTCCAATAAACATTTTATTTGGTTAGCTAATTGACCAAGTAATTTTTTTCTGCAGAAATAACCTTATTAATATCGCCTCGGTGGTCTAGAGGTCCGGCGCTGGCGTTGACCACGTGAGGTCCTGGGTTAGATTCCCAGGTCGGGCAACTTAAGAAAAGTTTTTTTCAGTTTTCTGATAAACACAAATTTGCCCAACCAAAACAAACCTTAAAAAACAGTCACGCAAAACATCGCGCAACCAAAACAAAACATTGTTTTTTTTCGTTTTTTTTTTAAATCATAAGATAGCAAACAAGCAGATGGGTCTCCTGATGGAAAGAGTCAACCATCGCCTATAGACAACAAAGGTGTTAATGGTGCGTTGCTACCTTGTGGCGAGGACTCTTGCCACATGCATAAGTTTACCGGCTACCTTACTCTCCAAACCGGAACACGACAGCTACAAGCACTGACTCTTCAGAGGAGGCCGGGAGCAACACGGAGGAGTTTAAAATTAATCATAGATATTAAACAATTTTAAGAATCTTAAATAGTCCACCGCCGACACCACCTCGGTCGCAACTAGTGGAGCTGCGGCACCCGAACACTGTACACTGGCCCGGCCGGAACGCCGCGTGCCCGCCGCAGGCCACGGCGCGGGCAGGCGTGGCCAGGCCGTTACATGTGTTCTTACATAATATTAGATACATACATAGACAAAACAATATAATTTCTTTTAATGTTGACAACTGACTTTAATCGTAAAGAAAACACTATTCATGCGTGTACAATGTCATGTACGTCACATGAATGTAGTGTTAATGTTTAGTTTTATTAATTTGATGTATTTCTAACGCATTTTATTTACAAATATTAGTTTTCTGCAGTCCTCCGCAATGTAGATTTTAACTGTGCCAAAGTTCATTTTCCACCGTTCCCGCAATTGTCTTAAAAATGGGTCGAAAGTTTTTCTTTTACATGTAAGGTCAGGGCAAAAGTATTTTCGTATTGTTCATACAAAGGAAATTATTTTTTTATGTATCATTTTATATTTATTTATAATATGTATGTGCCGTTTTGAGCGATGACTTGTTGCCATCTTGTGGGTAGTGCCATGATCCCATTCCTGTAGAAATTTTTAGATTTATATATATATATATATATATATATATATATATATGTAGTGATCACAGTGTTCTTTTGGGGTTAGCTTTATGCTTCCTAAAGAGTTCTGCAATGACCGAAACAGGTGGAAATCTGATGGAGCAAGGTCAGGGCTATACGGAGGATGCATCAACACATTCCAGATGAGCTCTCTTAAAATATTGCTGCTTGGCTATAGATGAGTGCGGTCTGGCGTTATCATGGTGGAACAACACGCCCTTCCTATTTACCAGCTCCGGCCGGTTTTTCTTAATAACTTTTTTGAACCTCATCAGTTGTTAACAGTAGAGGTCAGAATCGATCATTTTACCCGGTGGCAAAAGCTCATAGTGGACGATTCCTTTCCAATCCCACCATACACATAGCATCACTTTGTTCCGAGTTAGGCCGGGCTTCGCCACGGTCTGTGGAGCTTGTCCATGCTTCGACCATGATCTTTTTCGCATATTGTTATCGTAAGTCACCCATTTTTCATCATTCGTAATCAACTGTTTAAGAAATGATTGGGAATTGTTACGTTTCAACAAAATGGAAACACATTGCATTAGGTTTCTCTCAACTCTCCTTTTTTCGGGGAATACGACCGTTGCCGAACAGTGACGAAGATTTCTATGCGCATTATCACTTTGGGAGTACTTTATATCTACATCTAGGGTACAACATATGGAACAAGTGCCTAAGGAAGATAAATACAAAGAAAAGTGTGTTTACTTTTACCTTACCATGCAGTATATCGTGAAGATAAAGTATCCACTAAGATCAGATTTGTGTTTGGTGCTTCCTGCAAGATCATGTGGTACCCAAATGTCAAGTTTTTTCTTGTACCCAGACATTCGTAAATTACGTAAAACTGTTTTATGATCAACATCCTGTTCTGAAATGTCGTAGCTACTAATATGTCGATCTTGCTCCACTTTCTCAAAGATGGCACTAATTTTTCTGTGACAGGGCCTCCTCCTCATCCTCATCTTTCACACTAAAATTTCCAGACTTGAAACGCTTGAACCACAGCTACTCTTATTGATACCGCATTAGGTCCGTAAACCGCACAAATTTTAATCACGGCGTTCGTCGCATTTTTACCTTTTTTGTAATAAAACTTTAAAATGTGCCGAATTTCTTCGTTACGTTCATTTTGCTTGCTTGAAAAACAATTGAAAAATGGCGGGAACTTTTTTATTTTTTGCATCTTTAGTATATCAAATTTTTAATGGTATTAAAACTAGCCAGTTACATTCAGTACAGCCAAAGAGGTTTGACCTTGGATCTGAAATGTACAAGATTCAGCGTTCCATACAAACGCAGCACAAAAATATGGCGTGAATTTACAATGCTCACCTATTTATTCTATATTCAAAAGCTTAAAAATATCGCAATGTCATATAAGTATCTGTCATATGTAATAAATAGTTTTTATTTATTTCATCTTGCCTTGAGAAAAATAATATTTTAGAACAATGAATTCATGAAGTCGCTTTGTTGATAAAAATAACACTTATGGACTAGTTTTATGGAAATACAACAGGAATGTCGACAAACATTTATTAACTTCTTTCGTTTTTAAATGGGTAACTAAAAAATATTAGGTACGATTTTTTGCTTTTCTCTTGTATATGATATAAAATGACGATAATATAGTGCCTTGAAATTTCGTATGACGCCATTTACACGAAACATTTGTATAAAATATTTTTAGTTATTTAAAAACTGTAAAAGTTTTTTTTTTATCAATGATCCTATTTTTATGCAATTCACTTAAAATAAAAAGTAGTTTTATTACAAGTTTAAAAATATTCATTTTAATAAATAACTACAATACGACAATTATGACCATGATGTCAAATGGGCGATTATACTTATTATTCTTATGAAATTAATTAATTTATTATTTAAAGTCGATACAAAGTTACTTAGAAAATAGAAAACAGTGTGTAGAAATTTCAAAAAATTAGAAAATACATACTTCAAATTATCGCTGTAGTGATTTGGAATATCACGCAGGGACACGGGGAGCATTTTGGAACCCTTGCTTTTTAAATTTATATAATTGACCTTCCGGAAACTATCTAACATACGTTATTCTTATTTGCAGATGACACTACACTCCTAGTTAAATGTGTAAAAATAAAAATCATTAAGTAAAAGAAACGATTGAAACCTTACTTGAAATTTCAGAATGGTTAAAAAGTGACTTCACTAAAACAAAAATTATTGAATTTCAAACATGTTACAGCAATAAAGTTAAAAAACTGGTGTTACTTTAAAAAAATTAGAAATCGCTGCAATCATATGGTGAGGTCAGCTAAACGTAGATATATCCATGATAATATATCTAATTCGTCTCCACCACATGTTTGGAAATTCTTAAATTCTCTTGGTGTTTCCACTTCCGTAAATAACTGCTCTCTAAATATATCTGCTGCTGCTGCTATGAATTTAACATCTTTTTCTCAGCCACACACATCATGGATGACACAATCAAATCTCGTACAATATCTTATATACGCTCAATTAACCCCTTTCACAATAATCTATTTACTTTTTCACCTGCCACTAACGAAGACACGATAAAGGCCATGCTTGCCATTAAATCAAAAGCTGTTGGCTGTGATCAGGTGAGTAGAGACATGATTTTTAGTATCAAAGAATTTATTGTGCCTGTTATAACACATTTAATTAATTTTTCCCTATCCAGTGAATTTCCCACTCTCTGGCGTAAAGCACTCATTCTGCCGCTTCCCAAAGTCTCAAATCCTAGTGCTACTAATCACTTCAGACCCATATCTATACTTCCTTTTCTCTCAAAAATTCTCGAGGCAGTTGCTCATAATCAGATCACTAAGTACTTGAATGAGATAAATTATCTGAGTCCCTGTCAATCTGGCTTCCGTATGGGGCATAGCATGGCTACTGCTCTCCTGAAAGTTACTGAAGATATAAGGTCCGCTATGGAAGAGTCATGGTTGTCAGTCCTAGTTTTAATCAATTTTTCCAATGCTTTCAATACAGTCAACCATGACATTTTAATAGCGGTCCTTGCACACCTTAACCTATCCTCGTCTGCCTTAAATTGTTTTTCATCCTACGTTAGAGGCCGTCAGCAAGCAGTTCGTGTTAATGATAATTTATCTGACTGGTGTGACGTTGACAGGCATTCCTCAGGGTGGGATCCTATCTCCCCTACTTTTTTCCGTAGTCATAAACCTAATTACTAACCGTTTAAGCTGTTCTCACCATTTGTATGCAGATGATTTGCAAATTTATGCCCAATCAAGCTTAGGAGGCATCAACGAAGCTGTAAGTCGTATCAATCAGGATTTACAGAACGTTCTTGACTGGACGAAAAAGTTTGGTACAACAGTCAATCCTAATAAATGTCAGGCTATCATTGTTGGCAGCTCGCGTCGGGTTCAAAGTTTAGATTGGAGCTCTATTTCAGCGGTAGTTTTTGATAACATTACTATCCCCTTTCTCCCTTACGTCAATGATCTAGGACTCCTAATAGACCAAACTCTATCTTGGTTACCACATACTACTGAGCTTTGTCGTAAGGTTAATATGGCTTTACGATCCCTTTATGGATACAAAAACTTTTTGCCACTCCAATCAAAACTCCTACTTGTGCAGACCCTAGTTATACCAATACTTGATTATGCCGACGTGTGTTTCGTAGATTTAAGTCAAGCCCTTTTAGACAGATTAGAACCCATGCTCAACAATTGTATACGGTTCATCTTTGGTCTTCGTAAGTTTGATCACGTCTCATTATATCGGTCTAAACTGAAATGGCTTCCGATCCGCCAACGAAGACAGTTGAGATTACTTTGTACATTATTCACAATTCTTTATAATCCTAATGCACCTCAATATCTTAAGTCAAAATTCATATTTCAGCATGCCACACATTCACGCCAACTTCGTTCAGAAAATATCCCGACTCTTCAAGTACCTTTTTGTCGTACCGATTTCTTATCCAAATCTTTTTCTTCTGAAGCTGTGAGGCTTTGGAATACTCTTCCCATTGATATTAGGAATAGTCCCTTCAAATTGTCTTTTAAACGTTCTCTCTGTAAGCATTTGTAAGCACATTCCCAAAGTCACCGAAAAAGTCTATTATTATACCAGTTCACAAATCTGGGGATAGAGATAGGTAAATAATTATAGACCAATCTCACTTCTGCCGGTTCTTGCAAAAATATTGGAAAAAGTCATAAACCATAGGTTAATTAGCTATCTTAAACAAAATCACTTCTTCTCATCCAATCAGTTTGGTTTTAGGGAAAAATTGTCCACCACGCCATTGAGAATTTAACTGTACATATAGCAAATGTACTTGATAAAAAAATGAAATGTCTTGCGATATTTTTAGACCTGTCAAAGGCGTTTGACACTGTTTCTATTCCCATCCTAATTAGTAAACTAGAAAATGCAGGTGTACGTGGCATTCCACTCGAACTTTTTCGATCATATCTAACTGACAGGAAACAAGCAGTTTGTATTGATGGTTTGTATAGCGAATTCATTGATATTAGCTATGGTATTCCACAAGGTTCTGTTCTTGGGCCAACATTATTCCTAGTGTACCTAAATGACCTAACACAAATAAAATTACAAAATGGAAAACTTATTTCTTTTGCAGACGATACTGTACTCATTTTTGATGCAACAACTTAGTCGGAAGTTAAAAAATATAGTGAGATTGGTCTTAAACGTATATCTGATTGGCTTAGCAAAAATATTCTTTCATTGAACATGGACAAAACGAAAGTCGTGACTTTTAGTATTTGTGAAAATAAACAACCTACGAATTTAATTATAAAAATTCATAAATGTAACGACTCTCTTACTTGTAACTGTTGTTCTCTAGAAAACGTAAAATCTATAAAATATCTAGGTGTAACATTAGATCAGAATTTGAATTGGAAAAAACATATTGAAATGACAAGCACAAGAATAAGAAAACTGATATGCATATTCAAGAAATTAAAACACCTTAAAGACAAGCAAACTCTCAAAACAATATATTTTTCACTATGTCAATCTTTAATAACTTATGGAATATCTGCCTGGAGGGGTACTAAAAAAACACATTTGATCAAAGTTGAACGTGCACAAAGAGCTGTTATAAAAATTATAAATTCTAAGCCCTTTCGTTATCCAACAAAAAAACTATTTGAAAAATTCTCAGTTCTCACAGTTCGTCAGCTGTTTATAAAATCTGTGCTACTCAGACAACACATACGTAATTAGAAATAACAAGTTGTAAGTATATTGTAATATCGTATTATCTTATTGTTTTCTTTGATTTTAATTTATTTTAATAATAATTAAGAAGGTATGTCAATAGTAAACGATTGTAATAAGTTTCTCTGTGCACCCCATCATAAACACTGTTTATATTTGTTTAAGGTTGACTGGTAGAGAAAGTCATGTAGCATTAAGTTCACCTCTGTACATGTTGTGCATAAAATATAAATAATTAAAAAAATGAAATAAAATATATTATTTAATGACATAGATATAGAACATAATGAATACACTAAATTTCTAGAAATAATAATTGACTACTATTGCAATTGGAAAGTGCACATTGATTCTCTTTGTAAAAAGCGATAGATTTTCTAATTATTTTTGTATTATATAGCATTCACCCCGTGCTTGGGGAAACTTAAAAAACTTTAAAAACAACTAAGAAAAATATGCTCTACCGCTGAGCTAGTGTCGACAGGCTATAATACAAAATAATTAGAAACACGAAAGTACTGATCAAAATTATAAATGTGAATTTCATCTGTAACGATGAACTCATTTAACAGTTATACGTATGTATATCTAGCGATCAGTACAATCGATGGATTCGATCATACAGCATAGAAAAATTTCGCAAGATACATCGAATTTATCAAAATGTATCGAACATATTGTAGAATTTTTGCAAGGCTTATAAAGTTTTTCTCTTGTCCTGTCCATTCTACACAACGAAATGGATCAGTCGGAAATCTACAAGTTAAATTTTTTTTAATTTTATATAACTACTCCATACGTTTCTTGTTCCAGGCCAATCGATATTTGACAAGATCGTTGATCATTTGATTGTAAATATTGGCTAAGCGATAGAATATTTGTTTAATAAACTGACATGTACTTACCGAAAGAAAGACACTTCTTCTGAAATGTTCTGTTACGGTGAATTTTTTCGCAGTTTTTAAATGCACACTGAGGCATTTTGACACGTCCGCGGGTTGCCAGTGATTGGACGATACTAAACTCAAATAAGACCGCACATTTATTTGTGCCCTTATTTCGTTAGCCACATTTGAGGCCGCGATCTTGAATCTTGTACATTTCTGATGGAAGGGTTTAGCTACTAATAATACATTCAAAATACGAAACTACTTTTGCCCCGACCTATTATTAATATATAGATTTAAACTCATTATGAGGCGAACACTTTTGGATTTTATAAATATGTACTCACCGAGCGGCGCATGGTGCGGGTGGTGTGGGTGGTGTGGCTGATGCGGGTGATGTGGCTGATGCGGGTGGTGCGGCTGATGCGGGTGGTGTGGCTGATGCGGGTGGTGCGCGGGCGCGCTGGCCCCGCACATGGCGCACTTGAGCGCGCGCGGCCAGTTCTCGTACGTGCACGTCTGTAGCGGACAAAGCACCCACATTACTCTTCTACATACACAGATCCACACCCAATGGGCTATATAAAAGCTCAATCTTTTCACGCTATGTTAGACCGCAGCGGGCCGGGCCGCATCGCATAAATCCGCCTAGATCGCTTACATACATTTTATATGACTTATCGCACACTATGCCGGGCCGCAATTTTGTTGAGTGTCATGCGGCCCGCCATCATTGGTCCGCGTTTTGACACAATATGCTATAGCGGAAGAAATTGACCGTACGAGTTCTTTCAGGTTTTGACTGTTTTATAAAATCACATAATTATAGTTGAAGAACAATTAATAATTTTAGTTCAAGCTGACAAATAGCGTTTCGAAACATTCAGTTACAACGTCCGCCAGTAAACTGTACGCAGTCTGCCAATGCGCTGCGGCCTGCTACGTCACTGATGTGCTAGCATTACCCGTTACGATGGGGCTCATCTTAATGTGCTCAATCCTTAATAACTTAAGAGATCCGTGAGAAATGTAATGATTTCACGGCAGCTAGTGAACAGTTCGGCGAAGGCAACGCGAGTCGCGACTGCGCCTGGCGTGAGTATCCAAAGTGAGCGTGGCGTCACCGACGCAGCGTTTTAGACGCGGAGTCACTGACGCCATTGACGCTTGGTTCGAAAGTCTACCTTTAGATTTGTGATAAAAACCCGCCATGCCATGGATTGGCATTGGGCTGTCCGTGTGTGGTATGATGTGGTATGTTGTGGTGTGTTGTGGTGTGGTGTGTGACTCACCGCGCAGTCCCACTTGTCGGTGGAGGCGCCGGGCTGTTCGTGTGTGGTGTGGTGTATTGTGGTGTGGTGAGGTGTGGTGTCTTGTGGTGTGGTGTAGTGTGTTGTGGTGTGGTGTGTGACTTCCCGCGCAGGCCCACTTGTGAGCGGAGGCACCGGGCTGTCCGTGTGTGGTGTGGTGTGGTATGTTTTGGTGTGGTGTGTGACTCACCACGCAGGTTCACTTATTGGCGGAGGCACCGGGCTGTCCGTGAGTGGTGTGGTGTGTTGTGTGACTCACCACGCAGGTTCACTTGGCGGCGGAGGCGCCGGACTGTCCGTGTGTTGTGTGGTGTGGTGTGTTATGTTGTGTTGTGGTGTGTGACACACCACGCAGGTTCATTTGTCGGCGGAAGCGCCGGGCTGTCCGTGAGTGGTGTGGTGTGTTGTGTGACTCACCACGCAGGTTCACTTGGCGGCGGAGGCGCCGGACTGTCCGTGTGTTGTGTGGTGTGGTGTGGTATGTTGTGTTGTGGTGTGTTGTGGTGTGGTGTGTTGTGGTGTGTTGTGGTATGATGTGTCACTCACCCCGCAGGCCCACTTGTCGGCGGAGGCGCTGGGCTGTCCGTGTGTGGTGTGGTGTGTTGTGGTGAGGGGTGATGTGTTGTGGTGAGGTGAGGTGTGTTGTGGTGTAGTGTGACGTGTCACTCACCGCGCAGGCCCACTTGTCGGCGAAGGCGCCGGGCTGTCCGTGTGTGGTGTGGTGTGGTGTGTTGTGGTGTGGTGTGTTGTGGTGTGGTGTGTTGTGGTGTGGTGTGTTGTGGTGAGGGGTGATGTGTTGTGGTGAGGTATGGAGTGTTGTGGTGTGGTGTGATGTGTCACTCACCGCGCAGGCCCACTTGTCGGCGGAGGCACCGGGCTGTCCGTGCGGCGAGGATATGCGCAGCGGCTTCAGTCTTTCCGCCACCACCTCTGCGCCTAAATATTAACAATTATTGACACCTTGTTGTTGTTCATTGTTTAATGAAAAACTGTATACATCAGTATACACTCCTACTCCTCCTATATACTTCTGAATAATTTCGTTGCGGGATCCAAGACAGCTTAGCTTTTCCCCAGGGCACCCTGAGCTCGCAACTCAGAGGTTATCAGGACGGTTGCCGCTGTTGATTCTGGTTTACAGAAGTTACAGTCGGGGGAACGAGAGGTGGGCCCATTGCCCTTAAAAAATACATCAGTATAATTAGTTGCGCCGCAATCTTATCCTATGACAATTCCTTGTATTTTTTAACTTCCCGCTCTATGCAGATAAGAAAGTTACTAATTTTGCCCCGATTTTCGAAAATCGAGTTTCCACCAGTATGCCTGTATGTATATATGTGTGTGTGTGTGTGTGTGTGTGTGTGTATGTGTGTGTGTAAACATCTCATATCTTTTAAACGGCTAGACCGATTGAAAAGCGGTTGACGGCATGTGATCGGATTCTACTCAAACTACCTGAAAATTTAAACAAAGTCGGCCCCAGAGATTTTGAGAAATTTTGAAAAAACCCCAAAAAAAATTTTGGTGAGACCATATTTTTTAATATAACTTCCAAATTAATGTACCAATTGAGTACAAAAACTAATAAGTTCTATTCCTCAAAAAACTACGTCTAATGTATAAATTGCACCAAAATCGGTTTATCCGTTTGGGAATAATCATTGACGAAAAATTTTTTAAAAAGTGTTTTTCGGCATAACTTCAAAATTTTTCAACCTATCATTTCTTGGAATTCTACGATAGTTTAGTACTAAAAAATACGTCGAATGCCGTTTCGAAAATCAAAATCGAATCTTATTTTCAAAAGTTACAGCTTTTTTAATATTAAACTTACGTTGTTTTTAACAAACTTATTTATTTTTATTTATTTATTTAAATTTATGCACAAAAAAAATGTACAAAGGTTAAATTTAACGCCTAAGGGCATTCTATCCTAGCCAACCTCATGTTATACAGAGAAAGAATAAAAGAGTTGGTGCATCTTAAATAGTAATAGAGTAATTTAAACTGTATAAAAATAAATAAAAAAAAAACAGAATTACTTCTAAGCAGTACACATGTCATATACACTACAAATGATACATATATACATTACACATACATAATCTGTATACCTACATATATAATTGTCAATATCGTTAGATTATAATCTACCTAAGTGATATTATAATTTAATTGCTAACCTAACCTAACCAAATTATAAACTTCCTAGGTAGATTATAATCTAACGGCTATTGACAATTTCATTGCGAAATATAAACATAAGAAATTCTAACATACGTAATACATAATACACATGCATATATAAGGTCGGGGCAAAAGTGTTTTCGCGTTCGCTATAATCGAATGGCCAATTCATATAACTTTTTTTTCCCTTCCGAAAATTACATTGACAATTTATATATAAACATTTTTTTTCGTAAATTACAATATTTTTTCTTAACTTGGATTCTCGAAAATAATAAATAAATGAGAAACGAAACACAGTAGGCTGAATAAATTTTCGTTTGCCTTATATTTATTGCCATACTGAAAAATATCGATGTATTTTTGGTATTAAGACTATTCTGCGTCATTTTGTTATCTGTGGAATCTACTCTATAATCTCTGCCTTTTCGATGGAGGTTGCTTTAACTTAAAAATTTGTTTAATTAAAAAAATATATAATTCATATTTGTGGGGCCATGGTAACTCTTGTAAGCTGTAGATAATCAAAACTGCTGAGAAGAAAGCGTTTCAATAAAATGCGTCCGTCATGGGAGCGGACGCTATAGTCTAGACAAAATGGCGCCGTAACATCGTAATGAATTCATTGCAATTAACTTATAATATAAAAACAATATTAGAACCCGAAGTCTATCAACAATAAGAATTTTTACCTGCTGTTATTCAAGAAGAAACACAGCATCATCGCATTCTAATCTTTTATTAAAATACTTAAACTTCGTATGTTTAGAAGTTATGATTATATTGGAATAACCCAAGATCGGGCCTGGAGTTTGATGGAATATACAGAAAGAAAAATTGGTAAAGTGCGTGTCGGGCCACGCGCAATGTAGGGTTCCGACGTTGTCCATCACAATAATTTAGACTAATAAGAGACATTTTATTGATTCATACTATAAATGGTACCTGGCTGAACATTACTCGGTATTTTGTTTTTGGTAAAAACGACGTTTTCTAAACATAAAACCTGGCTAGATCGATTTCTCGCCCCCGAAACCCCCTGCATACTAAATATCATGAAAATCGGTGGAGCCGTTTTCGAAATTCAGATTATAAATAATACGGCGGATAGTGCCAACATGCATTAAATTCACCTTTTGTCCGAAATGTATATTTTTGGCGCCTCTATGGTCTAGTGGTTCGGTATCGGTGTTGATCGCATGAGGTCTTAGATTCGATTCCTTAGTTGGGCAATTCAAAATGTGTTTTTTTAAATTTCCTGATAAAAATAATGTTGCTCGGTTAGCGATAGGCGTGCCACCTATCACATATTAGGACTAAGTATCTTAATTTAATCGTGGGTATAATTTTTGTACCTCTGTCTTCGGGGATATGGGCGTGAAGATACTTTTTTGTATACAATAAACTTAAAATAAGTAAATAATAACATCTGTTATTATTTTTTATATCATAAGATAGCAAACAAGCAGATGGATCTCCTGATGGAAAGAGTCCACCATCGCCTATAGACACCAAAGATGTTAATGGTGCGTTGCTATCTTGTGGCGAGGTCTAATGCCACATGCATAATATTACCGGCAACCTTCCCCTCCAAACCGGAACACGACAGTGATAGGTAAGGCGGTGGTACCATACCCGGGCGAGACTATACAGAACTTTACCACCTAGTAGCCAGGATGGTAGTGACTCGTAAGGCCAATCGGTTGCCTTTTACGACCTGCCTGTCAGAACGGCAGTTGGCCTATTCTTCAAAGGAACCCGGGACCAACACGGGGAAAATTAACAGATACTATCTTGTTTGACCTGTTATAACCACATATAGAGGTTATAACCCAAGACTAGTCAGAACTCAGACATAAATAAAATTAACAATACAAACATAAAAACATCGACGTATCTATTCTAATATTGTAAATGCGAAAGTAACTCTGTCTGCCTGTCTCTTCTTGACGCCTAAACCTCTGAACCGATTTGGATGAAATTGGTACAAACTACAAAGATATACACTACAAGGATAGTTTTATTCCGGAAATCCTACGAGAACGGGAACTATGCGTTCGCGTTCCCGTAGCGGAGCGGGCTGCATGCAGCCCGCTGCGTTGTAAAAGTTTTTGGTGAATCTAGCGGGATCACCCAGTTTTTCTAGGATACAAAGCACATAGGCTATGTGCTATTCCAGGTCACAATCTACCTGTGTGCCAAATTTCATTCATATCCGTTCAGTAGTTTTTGCGTGATTGAGTAACAAACATCCATCCCTCCAACATTCAAACTTTCGCATTTATAATTGGTACTAGCTACTGCGTGTAGCCCGCAGCAATATAAAAGTTTGGCGAATCACGCGGGATCATCTAATTGACCGGGATAAAAAAAATAGCGTATGTGCTATCCCAGGTCGTCATCTAACTGTGTGCCAAATTTCATTCAAATCCGTTCAGTAGTTTATGCGTGATTGAGTAACAAACATCCATCCATCCAAACATCCAAACTTTCGCAATTATAATAGGTATTAATGTAATAATTAATATAATATATTTTAACTAGCTGCTGCTGCATTTTAAAAGATTTTGGTGGATCCCGCGGGATCACCTAACTTTTCCAGGATAAAAAGCAGCCTATGTGCTATTCCATTTCCACGTCATCATCTAACTGCGTGCTTTATTTCATTCGAATTTGTTTAGTAGTTTTTTCGTGATAGTGTACCAAACATCCATCCATCTTGACTTGACCGCCCCGTTGGTCGAGTGGTTAGCGTCCCTGACTATGCAATCGACGGGGCTCGGGTTCGATCCCCGACGAAGACAAACATTTGTGGGTGTTTATTATGTATGTAAAAGACTTTTATATATATAGTATGTAAAATACTTTTACTAAAAGTATTTATATATGTATTTCGATGTATTAGTATCGTTGACTGACACCCATAACACAAGCCAATTGTTTCCTTACTTTGGGATTAGTTCAGTAAGTTTAATTTGTCCCGTGAATATTTATTTATTTATTTATTTATGTACCCAAACTTCCAATTTTTCGCATTTATAATATTTATATAGAATATAGATTTCACCACGCGTACATAGTCGCGGGCACAGCTAGTCGTTCATAAATTGCGATGCCTGTCTATGATAGACCGACACTTCACTCGAAATTGTAAACTAAGCTAAAATCCCGACATGTACTTACCACGAGTGGTGACTCAATATGTTACGAATATTCTAATTCTACAGATATATTATCAAACTAGCTGTACCCGCTACTTCGTCCGCGTGGGAGTTTTTTTAAAAAGTAGCCAAGTTACTCCTTATTCCATCAGCTATCTACCAGTGAAAGTCCCGTCAAAATCGGTCCAGCCGTTCCAGAGATTAGCCGGAACAAACAGACAGATAGACAAAAATCGTAAAAAGTGATGTTTTGGTGTATGTACCGTGTATACCTCCATATACATTTAGTTAAAACTGGTTATTTTAATATAACAAACGGACACTCCAATTTTATTTATTTGTATAGATGTATAGGTAAAAAAGGAGCCTAAGTAAAGTAAGCAAAAAAAATGTACCGTGTATACCTCCATATGCATTTAGTTAAAACTGGTTATTTTAAAATAACAAACGGACACTCCAATTTTATTTATTTGTATAGATGTATGGATAAAAAAGGAGCCTAAAGTAAAGTAAGTAAAAAAAAATGTACCGTGTATACATCCAGATGCATTTAGTTAAAACCGGTTATTTTAATATTACAAACAGACACTCCAATTTTATTTATTTGTGTAGATATATCGAAAGAACTTAGGCTAAGTTACTCCTTATTACATCAGCTATCTAGTATCTACTATCTTCCAGAGAAAGTCCCGTCAAAATCGTTCCAAACTCCAACCGTTCCAGAGATTTGGAAGGGGCACTTGACTCTAACAAAAATTCGCACTTAAAAGCTTAATATTTTACAATCGAATCCCTTAATTGAAAACTTGTTTTTACAAACTCACAATATTTTTTAAAAACCTATTTAACGATATACCACAACATGGGGTACGTGAGAAAAAAAATTTACATCCCCACTTTACATGTAGGGGAGCTACCCTGAAAAAAAATATTTTTCAATATTTTATGGTACCACTTTGGTGATGTAACTAGTATGTATATTCGTGTTAAATTACAGCTTTCTAGTACTCAGAGATCTCTGAGCAATCGTGCGGACGGACGGACGGACATAGCGAAACTATAAGGGTTCCAAGTTTACTTCAGAACCCTAAAAAAGCAAATCGTCTCCAATAGTGTACCTGGTGATAGTGCTTACAAGTCAATAGTGCATCAGGTGGTAGGGTTCCGCAAGTCGATGACTTCAACCTGCTAGTATGTACATACATATACCTTGGCTAGGGTGTTTGTAACTTTTTATGTAAGTGCTTTACTTTTTTCCAATTGGGCGTTAATTTACGTATTTCCCCTAAATAATTTCATATTTTTAAGTTTTTTTACGATTAGTAACAGGTATAACCCTGTTGTCATTGTATCTAGTATAAAGGTTAGATTCTTATCACTGCTGTTATAAGTTACTATGCATTTAAGGGGAATATACTCAAACCATCTGACCAGATACTTATTTTTCTTTACTCTTTACTGATATGTAACTAAAATTTGATATGAAAAACCAAAATTCCACATATAAACTAAAATTTGATATGTAGAATTAAACTAAAATTTGATATGTAGAATCAAACTAAAATCCCCTATTATAGTTCCATTCAATCCAAGGAAATAATTTATTTCTACATTGCAGTCACGAAAGAAGGCGGGCTCGGCTATCTTTTTCCCTTCTTCTTCTAGTAAGTGATATCTCGCCCTGCCTAGAGATTGCTATTAATCTCCAGAATATATCTATTAACAAAAAATATCAAAACAAACTGTGAATATTGTGGCTTACCACAAACATCTTGTGTAGGCAGTGCGCTTGCTCCATCTTGCAACTTAAATATATCTTCTCCTAACGAAGGCTTTGGACTACGGCACATGGTGCACTAAAAATAATAAAATAATAACATGTTAAACGACAAACACTTTTATGCCGATTTGAAGAAGGTAAGTTTTTTCATGCTTATGAGTTTAGTCCACTGACATTGCCCTTTGATATAATTTTACCAATGCTTAAAAGGAAATTAAATCAAGCTGTTTGAGGACAAGAAAAAGTTTAAAAGTAAGTAATTTCAGTCAATTTCAGTTGTTTTATCACCAACATGTCATCTCTACATTATTGGAGATCATTCTCATGTCTGATAAAATCAAGGTTGGGTTTCTAAGAACATAGCTACTGATCTTCTACTCACATCCTGCAAGTTATGACTTTTTATCACAGGTGATAAATAAGTAAATGATTCTCCTGATAGAAATATGTAAGACTTCTTAGATGTTAATGGTTCATAGGATTTTTTTGTGGTATGTGGAATTGCTACCTAAACCTCCACGCAGGAATGCGACAGTGACAGGCACTGACACCATTACATCAGGAATATGTAAAGAGGTGGTACCGAACCCGGGCAAGATGTTGCAGAAATTTACTACTTTGTTCACATTCACAAATCACAATTACAATGGTTTTGATATAGTTGGCAATTGTTCGCCTAATATTAATTGCCGATCAATAAAGGCAGATTGTCTATTCGCCAATAGAGGACTACACCACTGCTTTTGCCGTGTTGGTCCCGGCCTCCTTTGTAGAATAGGCCAACTGCCGTTCTGCCAGGCAGGTCGTAAAAGGCGACCGATTGGCTATCGAGTCACTACCATCGTGGCTACTAGGTGGTAGAGTTCTGCATTGTCTCGCCCGGGTCTGGTACCACCGCCTTACCTATTCCTGCCGCAATAGCGTCAGTGCTTGTCGCTGTCGTGTTCCGGTTTGGAGGGTAAGGTAGCCGGTAAACTTATGCATGTGGCATTAGATCTCGCCACAAGATAGCAACGCACCATTAACATCTTTGGTGTTTATAGGCGATGGTTGACTCTTTCCATCAGGAGACCCATCTGCTTGTTTGCTATCTTATGATATAAAAAAAAAAAAAAAAAAAACACCAACATGTGGATCATAATATAGACTGATATATTTAGTATGAGTATAAACCTATAAATACATTTTAAAATGTAACAAGGTCCAGCGTCCAGCGCGCGCGCCAGTACGGCACAGATCCGCGGGGTGATCATGTAACTCGAAATGCGAAATTATCGCGATTGTTTAATTATTGCAATACACATAACAGCCTTGTAGATTAGTGGTAGTCGTTGCCGCTTGATTAGTTTTGATGCTGTGACATTGCAAAAAGTGCATCTAGTGACCAGCAAGCAATTGGATTTTTTCATTACGTTTAAGAGTCATCGCTGATCGCTGGCGAATTGCAAACGTTAGATAATACGCCTACCGGTCTCTCAGAGAGGCGATGGTCGATCATTTGAACCTGTCCTTAAGGCACTCTCCGATTGGGGTGACGCCAATCGGTCAAGTTTAATGCGACTAAGACCCAGGCGTGTCTATTCTCCGCTAAACGGAATCCATTCCACCTATCTCTGTCTTTCCAGGGTGTGTCTGTGCCAATAACTGACCACCTCGATATCCTCGGTATCACCTTAACGCCTACTCTTAACTTTGGCTCGTACATCGAATCTAAAGTCCAAGTTGCCTCAAAAAAGCTTGGTATTCTGGCAAACGTTAAACAGTATTTCAGCCCGGGGCAGTTGCTCAACCTTTATCAAGCACAAGTCCGTTCGTGCATGGAATACTGCTCTCACCTCTGGGATGGATCTGCCAAATACAAGCTGGAGACACTTGAGGCGATAGAGAGGCGTACCAAGAGGCTCATAAACGACGATGATCTGGTAGGCAAAAAACTCCAGAGCCTCTCTCATCGCTGCAGAGTGGCTAGTTTATCGGTTTTTTATCGGATACACTTTGGAGAGTGCACTGCGGAATTGCACAACTTGATTCCGCCATCGCCGTTTTTCTATCGATCGTCAAAGTGCACAGATTCTAGGCATCACCATATGGTGGACATTCCACATACCCAGACAAAGAGGTTCGACTCTACATTTTTCATTCGAACCGCAAGGGACTGGACCATGCTTCCTGAGTCTGTGTTCCCCGACGATTACAATCTAGGGATCTTCAAGAGAAGAGTGAACAGGTACCTTCTAGGGGAGCGCGTTCCATCTTAGGCCGCATCTTAGCTTACCATCAGGCAAGATCGTGGTCAAGCGCTTCCTTATACATATAATTGTACAATGAGGTGGGATTAAAATTAAAATAGCAATATTACATAATAAACAATATTACATGTCAATAAATTTTGTGTCATATCTCCAGTATCACAATCATAAATGAATATCCAGCACTGGAACCTCAATGTTGGATATTCTACAATGCTGTGTCAACTAGTTACACTCTTAATTAGGGTCACCTTTACTATGTTATTAAACACAATGTACAACACATTAGCAGTGAAAGCAAGAACAAAAACTAACAATACCTTACGAGACAGTGGGAAATTTTCATATGTGCACATCTCACAGATCCATTTAACACTATCTGTTGGTGTAGAGCTGGCTGTCACCTGTAAAATATTTAACAATACTACTTAATTAATGTTCGAGGTTATAACCTATTCAATTCTAAAAATAAAACAAGGTTATTATTTCTAGTATATCTAAATAACATAAAACAATCATTTGTTATGTGTATCTTAGGTTTTATGTATTTTTACACTTTAACTTATTTACATTAAAATTCCTATATTTTTACACAAGTATAAGCATCTGTATATTAATATGCGAAGGAAAAACTTTGGACCCATTTTTAAGACAATTGCGTGAACGGTGGAGTATGAAATTTGGCACAGATAAAGTTTACATTGCGGAGGAGTGCAGAAACCTAATATTTTTAAATAAAATGCATTAGAAGTATAAAACAGTAAAAATAAACATTACCCACAATACATTCATGTGACATAGATGATATTATACACACATGTTTTAACATTTTCTTTATGGCTAAAGTCAGTTGTCAAACTTAAAAGAGTTTCTATGGTTGAATTTCAGCCACACAGGAGATTGCTAATATTCAGCGTGTTAGGTAAGTCGACCTAAACCTTAAAGGAGGTAATAAAGTATCTGGTTCTCATTCCAAGAAAGAAAGAAAGAAAGAAAGAAAGAAAATATTTATTTGCAAGAATATGGGTGTTACAAGTTGTTAAAAATAAATAACAATTAAAAAACACCCTTAAATTTTAACCTAATTATTTAGAAAATTCAGTATTAATGCACACCAACACGTCCATGCAAGTAATGCACATATTGATAGAAAGATAAATAGTTAGTTACATAAATAGGCAGTAATACGCAGTATTTACGTAACTACCTATTTATATATCTATTGACACGCGCATTACTTGCGCGAAATTGTTGGTGAGTATGAATTCTGAATTTATTAGATAATTAAGTCAAAATTTAAGGGTATGTTTTTTTATTTATTTGGAATGAGAATCAGATACCTTATTACCTCCTTCAAGGTTTTGGTCGACTTACCTAACAGGCAGTATATTAAAAATCAGTCAAATTATCTTTAAATTAATTTGAATCTTAATATTAACTACAAATATACTCATCAACTTGCATAACTTTAACAATTAGTTACTTTCTAGTTCATCATTTATAATACATGCACATTGTAATAAGTTCAATGCTGTGTACACGATAAAGAAAGTAAGACATTTTTGAAATGGAAAGCATTATTATGCAATTGAAAACTGCTTCAAACCTATTTGTAATTGCCGACAATACAATTTAATGCTTACACCATTTTTATTATCATCGAACAAAATCTTCATATAGTGTTTTAAAAAGTAATTAATAGATTAATAAAAATACTACATATGGACATTTTTAATTATTTTTATCACTAACAATTTGTTGTGCCAATATTCAGTTTGTATATTGAAATTGTATGGCCGTGTTGTGGTCCAGCAGTAATTCTAAACATGTTGACTCATCAAAAGTAACCATAAAAATTTATTTGATTGTAACATTTATGGAGTTTGAGTTTATTGAAAATGGTTTGCAAATATCAATATCAGTATTATGGTTTGGACATGGTAATGGGATATTTTTATCAATATTATCATTGTAGTTACTAAATATTTAATGATAAATATCACGGGACAAATTACACAAAATGATGTAACCCCAAAGTGAGCAAATTATTTGTTTATGTTATTGGTGTTAGTTAACAGTAATAATACTAACCAACCAAAGCCAGACATACAAACATCTACGCTCTTCACACAAATGTTTCTTGCTGTCAGGGATCAAACCCAAGTCCTATTGATTCATAGCTATGTTAGCTAACCACTTGAACCATGAGGCCATCAAATAGAAACAAAATTATATATATATATATATATATATATATATATATATATATATATATATATATATATATATATATATATATATTAATGTAAATATAATATTAGTGTAAATTTCAGTCAAAATAGTGCAAGTAGGTACTTTTTTTCTAGTGCCAAATGTTCGGCATTTAAACCAAATTTTGGACAAACATTGAAGATTGGGTCAAGCTGGCGAATTTCAGTTAAACCGAATGCAAAACGAATTTCGGACCATCCCTATTAATAACTCATTTATACAAGAGCTATAAACTATGAATGAATCTATGAGTACACTAAAAATTTGACCATATTCGTGTATTACTATTGAACTAATCAAATATTGGTAATTGATAAAGTATTTAATAGCCTTAAATAACAAATATCACCAACCTACAAAAATGTTTGTGAGTTGCACAACTATGTAATAAAAGGTTATAAGAGAACATTTTATCAAAATATTTAGAGTGTAGCTCCATGAACTAAGACATAATCCGCAAAAGACATTCTAAGTCTATTTTCACAGGTTACACATATGATGAACATTTCTTTGCCCACTGCCTATAATTTTATTCAAGAGAGGTTTATTTCATCCTTCCAATCAATTCCATCAACATACAATAGAATCCATTTATCATGACTCTGCTTATGTTGACCAACCGCCTATAATGACGTAATTACACAATGAAGTTTCATATAAAATTATTTATTTATTTATTTCTAAAATTATTTGTAAGAAAGTTGGATATAATGACTTCGCTTACAGTGACATGTCGCTTATTATGACCCATTTTTAATAAATTATATCCATTTATAATAACCGACATGATTCTTTACACTTTCAGCATTGTTCGTTGATTCTCTACATCATTCAGCAAGTGGCTTGCTTTTGTTTTGAATCTCAGTGAATCAAAAGACAGAAAGTAAGAGGCAAAAAGTAGTCTATGTCACTCTCCATCCCTTCAACTATCTCCACTTAAAAAACCATATCAACTCTTCACTCCGTTTTGCCGTGAAAGACGGACAAACAAACACACACTTTCCCGTTTATTATATTAGTATGGATACATACATGTATTGTTACATTACTTTTTCATGCAGTTTTTATTTTGATATAATGTGCTTTGTCTCTCTAATAAAATAGATTTAAGTATTTACCCGAAAAACTTTTTCATCACAAAATGTTTTGTATGACGTCTGCTTATTATAACTTGTTTGTCAACTCCCTTCGATGTCATTATAAACCACTGTATATGCATAATAATCCATCTATTTCCATTTATGTCAAGCAATGAAAAAATTATAAGACTAAAATTACCTGTGAGATATTTGTTTGTGAAATATTTGTGGAAGCGTCAATCCGTGCCCCACATTCCACTTCAGTCTCAGTTGACACAGTAAGCGATGGTAACTTTTTGGATCGGTCATTCTGCGGCTCTTCACTCATTGTACCATAGGTTAAACTAAATAATAGCCACTTTGCGTTTTTTAAAATGTTCTCATTTTAATTGTTTTATATGTAATAATTGCACAGTTTCACTCCAGTACTCACTTATTTGAGGCACACAATAATTTTATACGGAACTTTAATCTCTTTAACCTAAAAATTAAAAAAATATATATTACACATTTTTGTTTTAATAATTAGTATAGTTTAGCAATATGTTACTACACTAGTAGGTACCCTAGATTTTGACAGCTTGTAGTACACAAGCTATTGTCATAAGACTGAAAATAGAAATCTTGGCATGGTTTATTCCTGAATTTTCCTTTAGTTACACAACTTAAATCAACCAAATGCATCGAGGCATTGATGGCCTAAGGTCAAGAACAAAAAGATTCACTTACTCAAAATTAATACTCAATGAAAAATGTTAACAAGATCTCTTACAACTATCATTAATTTAATTTTATATACATGAAGGGAATAATTTTGACAAGGAAAATTAAAAACACTAGGGAAGAAAAGAAAAACATTAGAGAAAAAACTGCTATACAGGCAATTATGTTTATAAAATATGGTATTTTGACAAATTACTTTGTGTCAAACTTTCATAGTTTGTGTCATTATGGTTCGCTATCATCACGGTAAACGTCAATTGGTTAATCGGCAACATTGTAGTACTATTGGTTATGTGATGGCATTAAAGTGAATTTATCCAATAAACTTCGGGCTGTAATGCACCAAACCTATGGTATTTCAAAAATGGCCACTTTCGCAACTTTACCAGAAGCAAGGAACTTATATACGATAACTGGAATTACAAAGCAATATTTGAAAAATAAAAGTGTACTTTATTTCATTACACATAAAGTTGACATTTGTTACTTACTTAACAGAGGGGGAAAACGTTCTGAGCAAGATAATGGCAAGAGTGGATGTCGTCCCTTTCTTGCAATTGCCAGTGTAAATAAAACTATCTGATGGTAGATTTTTATATATATTCGGTAATCGTTAAATCCTTTTTATTCATGTACACGTCGATAAATACATTAGCATAAAATGTATTGCAATTAACAAAGTGAGTTCCAAAATGTGCTTATTTTAATTATTACGTAATTACTTATTCAATGCAAAAACTGCTTCTCAAATTAGTAAAATTACTTAGTAGTAATTTGCAAACTACGCATGGCCGCACTTATATATTATGGCGATTGGTGCTTTACAAGGAAGTTACATTCTACCCGGAATGTCACACTCGCTTCAAAATCGTTCCGAGGAGTACCATGACATGGGTGGAGTGTGTCTCTTTCTACTAAATAAAGCACGAATCGCCATCGCCATAATATATAAGTGCAGCCATGCGTAGTTTGCAAATTACTACGAAGTAATTCTACTAATTTGAGAAACAGTTTTTGCATTGCATAAGTAATTACGTAATAATTAAAATAAGCACATTTTTGAACTCACTATGTTAATTACAATACATTTTATGCTAATGTATTTATCGACGTGTATGAATAAAAGTGATTTAACGATTACCGAATATATATAAAAATCTACATCAGATAGTTTTATTTACACTGGCAATTGCAAGAAAGGGACAACATCCACTCTGGTCGTATTCTTGTTCAGAACGTTTTCCTTCTCTGTTAAGTAAGTAACAAATGTCAACTTTATTCGTAACGAAATAAAGTACACTTTTATTTTTCAAATATTGCTTTGTAAAATTCCAGTTATCGTATATAAGTTCCTTGGTGCTTTATTTAGTAGAAAGAGACACACTCCACCTATGGTACTCTTCGGAAAGATTTTGAAGCGAGTGTGAATCCGGGTAGAATGTAACTTTCTTGCATTTTGCGTTACTTTTGACTCCCTCATGCCACTTCCATGTCACATGACTCAAAATGTTACTTTTACGTTACTTTTCCCAGCAAATGAAATTGGTGAGATCGAAAATGAGGTTTTTAGAAACCAATTAGTTACATATCTTTAGTTAGACATATGAATAACCAATTAAATATTTATAAAGATTCTTTCGAAGCTTGGCTAATGGGACAAAAAAACTTTCTAGTTTTCGTGTAATTAAGTGTAATATTATAGTACTAGTGTCATTTTCCTCATAAAAATTTCTTGTGAAAATGTAATTTTTTGAGCTGTCTCATGTTATATTTAACTATCTGTCACTGGCAGCACTGTAGGTACTACATTACACTAGTCTACCTAGTCTATGTACGTAGTACTCTAATTAGTCTGTGGTCTATGTATCAAAGAGTATACATGTTCTGTGAGTATACAATACTACGCTATGTATCACTATGTATGAAATAAAATATTACTATTAAGTTTCCGTACCCTATATACATATTAATTTATGAGTTTCCGTTAGTTATATTGTTCTGTGTATTTAGTATTTACCACTTATCAGTAATCTCTCGTATTTGTGCAAAACCGTTTTATTTTTTATATTGTTGATAATTACACTCAGAATAATATTTTAAATATGGAGGTTAATAATCCTCATAATCAAAGTTACTGGTTTGTTGTCAGAGAAGACCAAAGTAATGTAATATTTAGCAGCAACAATTTTACCGTGCAGAACACTCAAGGTAAGTTAATTTAGATATCTAAGTTAGTCATTTATCTAAAAATATTTGGTTAAATGTAGTACAAGTACATTTACTACTTAAGCTACTTTTGGTCAACAAGTTTCACAGATTTTCATTTCAGATTCTACGAATTATATTTATAACTTTTTCCACTCTGTTGTAATGCTTGAGCAAATGTTAATATGAACTATTTCGTCAGTTACAGATCAAGAAACAAAGTATACACCCGATAGATCTGACGCTCGCCAATATTTACATGTTGATGTTCCGATGGTAGGCCAAGATGATTTCAATAAAATTTATGTTAACGAACCCGATCAAATTTTGCAGGATAAAGATATTTTGTGGAACAGAAATAAAATTAAACAGCTGTTAACTTTATGTCTAGACAGTAGATTTAAATCGGATTCAGATGAAATGCTTTGGAATGAGATATCACTTCTTATTGGTACAACACCAGATGAATGTGATAAAAAATATAGAAATTTACGGAGAACATATGTCAGACTTTTAAAGAATAAACGTTTGGGCAAAGAAATAAAATGGGTCCATTTTAAAATGTGTGAAGAAGTTTTTAAAGACTGTAAGATATTGTCTCCAGCTACTTTAGAAACTTGGGAAGATACAAAGGTTCGTAAGTTGCTGGGATTGTATATTGAAAATCTAGGCAAATTTCAAAGCCCAGATTGTCGCCAAAAAGACATTTGGAAGGAGATTGCATCACAATTAAATACAACTGAATATAACTGTTATCATAAGTTCAAAAATCTAAAAAGAGCTTACTTTAACTGGTTAGATAAAAGTGGTGGATCCGATAAGGTAATGAAATGGCCATATCACCATTATTTTGAAAGAATATTATACAATTACAAACCTGAGATGGGTCCATGGGATAGAAACAAAATCAAGCAATTGCTTAACGCATATGCAGAGATAGCTCAAAGATTCAATAACCCCAAATATCAGAAAAAAGGACTCTGGAAAGACATATCTAGGAAGGTAGGAGAATCACCTAGCCTTTGTGATAGGAAATTCAGAAATTTAAAGCAGACATACCTTCGGTTAAAAATGAGGGTAGATTCTGGTAGATCAGTAACAAAGTGGAGATATTATAAAGACTTTGAATCTATATTTGAGAATGCCTCATTTGCTATAACTGCTGACGGACAAGACATTGTGTACAAACCAGTAGAACAAGACTATGTAAAGCAGCTGTTAACATTTTACATTGAAAATAAGGAGAAATTTAAAGATCCTTTGGTAAAAAAGAAAAGATTATGGAAAATGATAAGTCCTCATTTAGGAATATCACCAGAAGAGTGTGATAAAAAATTTAGAAACTTGAAACAAACTTACATGCGTTTAGTGGAAAAGAAACGTGAAACAGGTAAATCTAACTGTTGGAAGTATTACTCATATTTTGTTGAAATATATGGCGAGCCGAAAACTTTAAATACAGAATGTAATCACAATTGTAATTTGGAAGACATGACTTTGTCACATATTAAAACAATTGTAAATGCACAAGACAACCATGACAGAAACAAATTTGGGAGGCTTGTCAGAGCTATAGAAGAATCAAATAATTTACAAAAAGAAAGGAATAAAATATTGAAAGCTCTTCTTGACAGAAAATAAAAGCATCATTTTAAAGCAATATAGTGGATGGTTATTCCCGAAGCATTCTGAGGAACATCAGTGATTCATTCATGGATGGATGAGGTTAACATGTCACTTGCCATATAGTGGGGGTTGTATTTGCCAACAGGAGATCCAGCATGTGCGAGCCCCCCACGGGCCTAGTTTGCGGAGCTTGCCCTAGGTCCCAGCTCCCATGAACTACATGTAAACTAGATCAGATATTTTGTTGATACAATTAGAAAGAAATGAAATTGAAGGCTAAATAATAGTATCCAATCTACCAATATCTAGTGTTGGGCCACGAGCTTGTGAGGAATCATCTGGATCTTCCTGCTCTATCTGACTTGGGATTTTAGCAAATAGTAATATGATTAGTGTCCTGTACATGAATCAATTTGTTAATTAAATATTCATGCAAAACTTTTCTTTTATTTGAAACTGGGTCATTCCATGTCAAATCGACCAATAGTTGGAATCGACCCCTTTCGATTTGGATGAATTTTGGACAGAAGTTTTCTTTTATCATAAAACGAAGTTCTGCCAAAGTAAAAAAAAAATAAAAATTTTGTTTTCGAAAGATTTGCAAATTCAAAATTTTGCAATTTTTCCAGTTTTTCAATGTTGTTTTTGCAATATCTCGAATGCTATTATAGATACAGGAATGGACTTTCGTTTGTTTAAAAGGGGACACTTGGGGCTATTGATAAAAAAAATATTTAGGAAAAAAAATTTGAAAAATGCTAAATTTGTAAAATTTTGAATTTTTGAAAATCGTCAAAAATGAAGACAGCCATGAAAATTTTGGCTCAATGTTTTTTGTATGATACCTTGTAATGATCTTAAAAGATCCTGAAATTTTTGGAAAGGGGTTTTTTTACAAAATTGAAAAACTGGAAAAATCGCGAAATTTTGAATTTGTATATCTTTCGAAAAAAAAAATTTATTTTTTTTCCTTTTGCAGAAGTTCGTTTTATGATAAAAGAAAACTTCTGACCAAAATTCATCCAAATTGAAAGGGGTCGATTCCAACTATTGGTCGATTTGACATGGAATGACCCAACTGTGTTTGTTCAACTTGTTTAAATTATTTAACTAACATTTGATTTTTCTCATTTTTACAAAATGAATTTTAATTTAACCCCTCGGGTCTCAGACCAGAAAAATATGCCCACTCTTTGTTTTTTAAGCTATTGCATAGCTTCTATCGCGGGCCTTGAGCGTGGAGACCAAATCCAGAAATTCCGTAACGAAAAAACCTAACACCTCCCACTCCGCCCGGCACGACAAATTTAAAGGGGCGACCAGTGTTGATTATAAATTTTAAACTGTAATCTAATTAAATTAAATTAGATGTAAAAATTGTAGCATAGTTAAAACACAAATATAGTGCTTAGACATATCATCACGCCAACTCCTAGTGGGGTGTACAGTGTATAATATAGTAATAATAGCATAGGACAAAACCGACCGGGACTAACCGTAGGCTTATTATATCCATTATTACGAGAAATTATAGTATACATTGAACGTCCACCAGATGGCGATCTGTGCGCCTCGACAGTCGATAGAAAAACGGGGATGGCAGAATTAAGTTGTACAATACCGCAGCGCACTCTCCAAAATGTATTCGATAAAAGACCGATAAACTAACCACTCTGCGGCGATGAGCGAGGCTCTGGAGTTTTTTGCCTACCAGATCATCGTCGTTTATGAGCCTCTTGGCACGCCTCTCTATCGTCTCAAGTCTTCTCTCTGAGAGACCAAATCTGTGCCGAACTGGCTCACGCGCTGGATACGTAACTCTCCACAACAGTGCTATCGTCTGCGTACCCATTTTCAATTCAACGGAACTTGCTCACAGAGGAGCAAGCCTTTCGCAGTTCGGTATGCAGTGTGCACTGACCCTAACATCGTGACTTAGGTCGTAGAGTTCTGCAACGTCTCGCCACGACGCCATTGTTGTGTTCCGGTTTGAAGGGTAAGGTAAGCCTTAGTTTAAGGCTAAGGCACGTAGCAATAGCACCTCGCCACACGGATAGCAACGCACCATTAACATCTTTGATGTTTACAGGCGATGGTTGTCTCTATCAGGAGCGTTATTTTATAACAAGATAAAATTAAAAATTTCAAAAACCCCGACATATTTTCTTATCCTCAGATCGCCATTCTGCTTGATATGCATCATTTTTAAAGCAAAACATGAAAAGAGCTGATGATCTACGAAAGGGGATCCTGCAGCATCAGGTTAAGTTTATCGTGGTTTCTTACTCCATGAGCTTGTTTTATTGCAAACCTCCCATGGCCTTTGGCTCCACCATGTAAACCTAGAAATCATTCCGATTCAGAGTGTATTTTGTTTAGTTCAGGAATTCTATGGTCACTATCTAGTTCCATTATCAAACCCTACGAATCTCCTAGGAATAAAGGCCAACTAAACAAGCACGATCTCAGATGGCTACCTTCCAGTTCAATCATTATTAAATCTTAGAAACATTCGGCACTTTAGTGTTTGCCAAAATAAACCGAATTAGCCTACATTCGATGGGTTTATCTGGTTTAACTTAAAAATTCTTCCGGTTTTATTATTATACACTGCAAACCATCCAGCTCCAGTCCTTAAAAGAACAAATCAAACGAGACCTAAATCGATTCAGTTGCTCAATGTTAGTCAAAAGTTCCATGACTTCCTTCCCACTAAGAACCTAGAAATCATCTAGCACCAGATTATCTAACAGACAAATAAGTCCAAACTTGATGGGTTTATCTAGTTTAGCTTAGGAGAGCCCATGGAATTCTTCCAGTTTTATCATCAGACACTGGAAGTCATTCTGTTTCAGTCTTTATAACAACGAATGAAATGAGCCCAAAATGACGGTGTTGCTCAATTTTAATTCAAGTTTCCGTAACCTCCTTCCAGCTACATAAGACTGGAAATAATCTAATACCAGAGTTATTGTCAAAACAGCATATATATTAATCAAAACTCAATGGTTTTATCTCGTTTAGTTTTAAAGTTATCATGGCCACCAGCTAGAATCATGATCGGATCCTAAAAATTATGTAGCACCAAGTGTATGCCAAAACAAACCAAATCAACCCACATTAGATGAGTTTGTCTGGAGTTGCTTAAAGTTCTTATAAATTTCTTTTAGTTCTATCATCAGGCACTATTAACCTCGTGCTTCGAAATCCTTGTAAAAATATACTCTATTTATTCTAGTGTTCACGACCTCCATCCAGCTCTATTATAATGTTCCATAAATCGTCTAGTACCAGAATGTTTGTTAAAACAGAACAAAGGATGCCAACGTCGATGGGTTTATCTTGTTTAGTTTAAGAGTTCCCATGACTACCTTCCAATTCAATCATCAGATCCTAGAAATCATCCAGAACTAAGTTGCTTGCCAAAAGAAACCGAATTAGTTCCGACTCGATGGGTTAACCTGGTTTAGCTTAGGAGTTCTCGGATAATATTTCAAACTCTATCAGGCACTGGAAGCCATCCCACTCCAAAGTCCTAATAACAACGAATCAAACAACCCCAAAGTCGATGGTTTTGTTCTATTTTATCCCTAAGTTTCCATAACCTCCTATAGTAGGGGAGCCCAAGACGCTAAATGGGTAGATGATTACTCAAGCGTCGTAGGGCCTTATTGGATTTTGTAGATTAAATTATAGGAAAAATAAAAGGTTATTTAATGTTTTTCATTTCAATGGTGGGGAAAAATTCTACAGATAAAAAAATTATTTAAAAAAAGCTGTATTATTATTTAGAAAATCTGCCGATACAAGTGTAGCGTAAGGGAGTGGGAAGGTCACAAAGATGCAAAGAAAATATTGTTTTGATGTTCTCGAGCGCTTCTGAATTTTCTTTTATTATATAGGAAATGACATAAGAATAACAAAAAAAAATATAATCTGACAATTTCCACCCAAAGTTATTAGAAATTTGTTTTTTTCTGCCCTAATTAGCCTCGTACCTTTACCAATGTTCGTCGTACTCCAAGGTGTCCCCTAGAAACCCCATCATGCAACTCACGTAGTACGTCCTTGATAAGTTTTCTTGGCACGACCAACTGTATATGATGTTCTCTTCCTGAAGGCTTTTCCCATTTGCGGAATAGTAAACCGTTTTGCAACACAAGACTTTCCCACTGCGCCCAATAACTTTTCGTAATGGCGCTGAATGGAGCCAGCTCTTGCCATTCCGGTTTTCCCGTGTCTTGTTTCATCCAATCTATTAGAGGCCGCAAATCTCTATCTTCATACTGGGCCTTACGCATCTCATCAGTTTCCCACCTGTCATCCGTAGGCTTAGCTCGCAATACTTGACCCCTTTCCTTCGTCTCCGTCCTTACACAATGTTTACAATCTTTCGTACAAGGTCGTCGTGATAATGCATCTGCATTCGAGTGAGACCTTCCACTGCGGTGTTCTATGTTAAAGTCAAACTCTTGCAATTGCTCAATCCAGCGAGCCACTTGGCCTTTCGGGTCTTTGAATTGTAACAACCACTTCAAAGCAGCATGGTCGGTACGCAGCTGGAATGGTCGCCCAATAAGATACTTCTTGAAGTGTCGAAGAGTCTTCACTACTGCCAATAGTTCTCTTCTTGTAACACAATAGTTTCGTTCTGGCCGCGACAATGATTTGCTGAAGTAAGCTATTACAACTTCTTGATCGCCTTGCTTCTGTGATAAGATACCACCAATGGCAGTGTTACTCGCGTCTGTGTCTACGATGAACTGCCCTTTCCGATCAGGATAGCCCAAAATTGGTGATTCACACAACCGCTTTTTAAGTTCATCGAAAGCTTGTTGACACATGTCATTCCAATCGAAACTCTTCTTTTCTTCAGTGAGTCGATGCAACGGTTTTGCTATTTCAGCAAATCCCTTCACAAAACGTCTGTAGTAAGAGCATAGCCCTAAAAATGCGCGAACTTCGGTCTTGTCTCTGGGTGTTGGCCACTTATGTACTGAACTAACCTTTTCAGGGTCTGTCTGTACGCCGTTTTGTGATATCACATGACCCAGATAGTGGACTTCCTTCCAAAATAATTGACACTTCTTTGGGTTCAACTTTAGCCCTGCAGCCTGTATTTTATTAAAAATCTTTCCCAATTGGTGCAGATGTTGCTGAAAATCTTTTCCTATGACTATTACGTCATCTAAATACACTAAGCAGGCATCGCCTACAAGTCCTGCTAGAACACATTCCATTAATCTTTCAAAAGTCGCCGGTGCATTGCATAATCCAAACGGCATCACTTTAAATTGCCATAATCCTTGTCCTGTGGAGAATGCTGTCTTCTCTTTGTCATTAGGGCTAAGTTCAACCTGCCAGTACCCAGATTTTAAATCTAAAGTTGAGAACCAAGACATGCCTGCCAGAGTGTCCAAAGTGTCATCTATTCGTGGCAATGGGTAGCTGTCTTTTTTGGTGATTTCATTGAGCCGACGATAGTCGATGCAGAAACGTGTAGACCCATCTTTCTTCTTTACTAACACTACAGGAGAGCACCATGGACTAGAAGATTGCTCTATAACTCCGTCCCTTCTCATTTCATCTATCATCTCCTGTACCTCCTTTTCTTTGGCTATTGGGAGACGTCTAGCTTTCTGCTTTATCGGCTGCGCGTTTCCAGTGTCAATCTTATGTTTGACTATAGATGTTCTGCCTATATCTCTATCAGTCTTAGAGAAAATGTTGGCATAACGTGAAAGTAGATCCTTAGCCTGCTGCCGTTGTGACGCGGTAAGGTAGCTGCACTTGTTCACCAAATCCTTGAGTTCCTGTGGTACGTCTCTTGATGCTGTACTTCCTGTCGATGTCAGTTTCCTTAACGTCATAACTTCATCACTTTGTCCTACAACATCACCTGCTTTAAGCACCACATCACTGTCACTCAAGTTGACTACCTGCACTGCTGCCAAGCCGTTGTCACAAACCAAACTCCGGCCTGTAACATCTTGCAGGCATTCTTCTTCATCATCCATAATATCAGCCACTATGACGTCGTGAGTGTAATACTCGTCGCCTATTTGCATCACTACAGATGCTTCACCGAAGACGGGTATTGGCTGACCTGTGACAGACAGAAGCTTGCTTTTCCCAAAATTCCTCAATCTCAGGTTGCCATTGTCAGCTACTTCTGGCCGCACCACAGTTCGTGTAGCTCCAGTGTCCAGCGTTAAGCTGCAGTTCTTGCCATTAATCAGTCTCTTAATGGATAAACTGTTGCCGTCGCACACTTGGGATATGACAACTTTTTTTAGATCAGCCAGCACCCGCCCCTTGATCCTGGCTGTTACTCGTTTCCCTGGGCTGGATTAACAGGCTGGCTGACTTGTCTGCTCTCTTCAGCTGCTGAGCTTCCGGCCGCTTGCTATCTGACTCTAATGTGCCCACGTTTCCCGCAGGCATAACACATGGGACCCAGTCTTCTAGGTTCCACTTCCTTTGATTGAGCCACAACTTCTGTAACCTCGCGTACCTTATGTGCTCGAGGTTCGTGGCGAACAGCTTCAACCTCTAGTGCATGAGCCAAAGCCTCCTTCATCGTCACATGATGCTGAAGGCGAACAGCAGCACGCACTTCCAGGTCTCTAATTCCATCAATAAACGCCTGGACGATGGTGTTATTCACTGTGTTAGCGCCGGCTGAAGGATACGCCTTCCTCACAAATTTCTCATTTTCGACGGCCCATTGTTGAAGTCCCTCGCCGCTCCTCTGTACACGGTCCTTTAATTGGGCACGGAAAACATGCTCCAAGTGACGCTCACCGTAGCGAGCTTCCAATGCCTCCATCAAATCAGCGAACTAATACTCTTTAGGCATTGCATCCAACACAGAGAGCGCCTGTCCCCGTAACGCCGTGCTCAGAGCTGTTAGGCAATGTTCATCTGTCCAACCACTGGCCTTCGCTGCTATTTCAAACTGAGTGCGGTACGCACTCTATGACGTAAGATCGTCATAAGTGGGTACCTTTACTCGAGGACCTACCTGGTGAGAGCAGCTTGTAATGGTAGCACCCGACTTAACTCCCGTGATCTTCATTTTCATGACTTCCCTCTCCAGTTGATCCACGTTTTCACTTATTTTGTCGCAGTTGGCCTCCAAGTGATCAACCCTTTTCTCAACACCCTTCATGTCGCGCTTGACGAGGCCCACATCGCTTTTAAGCTGGTCTTGTTGCGCCAGGATAACCGTCAATTTATCATCAAACCCAGATATATGTTTCTTGATCTGTTCCCGCAGCTGCTGTTGTTGCTGAAGTTGTTCACGCAGCGTTTTTTGTTGCTGTTCCTGTAGTTGCTGTTGTTGCTGAAGTTGTTCTTGCAGTCTTTGTTGTTGCTGTTGCTGAATAGCTGCCAGTATGACAGAAAGATCAGCAGGGGCTGAGCTCGATGCTAACGACGTGCTGGCAACACTTACGGGTTCCTCACCTGCACGCATCTACGTGTCCTCTGACACCCTCTGTGTCTCAGCCTGAGACTTGGTGGTAACGCCTTCCTTCGGAATAAGTGGCATTTTTTTAACACAATTTCACTTCCGACACCAGTTGTTACGTACTCGGGTTCGTAATTGTAGGAAAACACCACTTATATTAAATCCGTGTATTTACACAACACAACACAACGTAATACTAAAATACACTTTACACCCTAGTCACTCGCTGTACTATCACTGAACTTAGAACATTAAACAATAAAACACTTCTCGCTTCGCACTAGTCACTTGATGTATCGCTCTTGATCGCTTGATAAAAACTCCCTTGTGTTTGTCAATACCTCTGTATTTATAGGCAGGGGAAAGTCCTAGCTGGATCCAGAAAAATCTAAATGTATCGGGAAACAATGAATCACTTCTTATCGTAAACATGAGTCATAAATCTTAGTACACGCTACTTTCAACCTTATGCCATATCCCACAAAGTCCATTATGGCGTAGCCCAGGTCAACTATTCGTTTGTCAATTGGAGTAGCTATCTCTTTCTTTTATTTCTAGATAGATAGCGCGCGCGCGCTCCAACTCTACACGCTTCTAGATTATTCGTAACATTACTAATAGGTCGGGTCAACATATAGGCTAGATATTATCACTCTATCACCTACGGGGGAGGTGCTGTGCGGAGTAAACGAAGTCCGCGCGGACGAAGTCGTGCTTAAGTTATTTTGTATGTACTACAAAATAATTTTTTCTTACGTTTCTAACTTTACGTAGAAACGTCCTTTAATGACGGCGGTTAGCGGTATGAAAGAACCAGAGTTCCGGCAATTTTTATAGACCTGTGCCTTTTAAGTAGTAGACATCGCACTACCTCCGATTTCTGAAAATATGTCGTCTTTGATATTTCTAATGGAATGAATAATAATTTTACTCCTTACATTTGTGGCTCACAAATTTTGTGTCTATAATTTTTTTTAACTACCAAAGACGCAACCATCTAATCCTTATGTGGAGACTGCAACCATTTCAAGTAAAACATATCTGCGTAGTATTCAAGTGCTATGTAGGCAAAGGTGCTTCAGGAAATCAGCTGTAGGGTTGATGATTCGAGTGGTTTACCACATATTTAATATTTTATTATACACAAAATAATATATATAATATTCCCAGTGTTGGTCTGCGCTCCTTTGAATAGATCAACTGCTTCTGCCACGTAGGTCTTAAAAGCGATCGATTGGCTATACATATCAGTATCATCGTACTAGTATCTAGCCCCGGTATTCGGTATTGATGTCGTGGTCCGATCGCAGAATTGGCCACATCATGAAATGCTCGAGAATTTCATTAAATTATGGCATTTCATGAAATACTTCACTGTCCATTGGCCACATCATGATGTTCCTTGATTATATCAATGATAAGAAATCGTCGTGTATTCCCAGAGGTTCCATTGAAGTTGTTCCATGATAGGATTACTGGTTTTTTCCCCAGAGGTTTCATTAACTGGACTACTGGGATTTAATTTCCCAAATGTCCCGTGAAATAAACAAACGGACCGTAGAACATAAATTACATAGACACTATATTAAGTTCTTACTTTTCCTTATTGAAATAAGCTCACGTGTTGAGGGCAGCAGTACTGATATAAATAAGCAAACAAAATTTGCTATTACAAAAGCGTTACAAATTTGATTTAATTAAATTTAAAAAAAATCATTAAGTGTACTTTTTTTCAACATTTTGAAGGAAAGAAAAAAAAAATTAAAATAAAATTTAAACAAATCCGGTTGCACAACGTAATTAAAAATATCACTGACCTCTGGGAAAAAAATCCCTGTAGTCCCATCATGGAACAACATTAATGGAACCTTTGGGAATATTTATCGATATGGTTAACTCATCGACCACACAGCCCATAGACGCCTAATGTTCGATTTTCCGTATTGAATGCATTCTGGCAACTAGCTGAGCTGAGCTGCAACATCGTGATTGGCTTACTCAAGGCCACAGTGAAAGATAGTGATGTACAGAGGATATGATTGGTCGACACTGATTGGGTATTGGTGCATGGACATTTACATCGGAACAATAAGTCAGATGTGTTGACCAAGGAACTTATATACGATAACTGGAATTGTTACGAAGCAATATTTGAAAAATAAGAATGTACTTTATTTCGTTACACATAAAGTTGACATTTGTTTCTTACTTAACAGAGGGGAAAAACGTTCTGAGCAAGACAACGACAAGAGTGGATGTTGTCCCTTTCTTGCAATTGCCAGTGTAAATAAAACTATCAGATGGTAGATTTTTATATATATTCGGTAATCGTTAAATCCTTTTTATTCATACACGTCGATAAATAAATTAGCATTAAATGTATTGTAATTAACATAGTGAGTTCTAAAATGTGCTTATTTTAATTATTACATAATTACTTATGCAATGTTAAAACTGTTTCTCAAATTAGTAGAATTACTTAATAGTAATTTGCAAACTACGCATGGCCACACTTATATATGGCGATTGGCGCTTTATTTAGTAGAAAGAGAG
This sequence comes from Apodemia mormo, assembly GCA_036924255.1. Classification (NCBI taxonomy): domain Eukaryota; kingdom Metazoa; phylum Arthropoda; class Insecta; order Lepidoptera; family Riodinidae; genus Apodemia; species Apodemia mormo. The sequence goes on along the minus strand of JAUPFN010000023.1, from coordinate 27,837,877 downwards.
ACACACTCCACTCATGTCGTGGTACTCTTCGGAACGATTTTGAAGTACGTGTAAGCATTCCGGGTAGAATATAACTTCCTTGGTGTTGACAGAAGCCATTCGCCTGTTTTTAGGGGTCTATGGGTTGTGTGGTCGGTGGGTTAACTAAACGCGCGATTACTTCATGAAATCATCAAGCTTAATTGATAACATCGTAAAATAGTTACAATATCTCCCGATAGAGGCGCTTGGTTTATGTGCATGTGTCAACATGGCGGCTCCTCTTACCGTGTGTTATTTTTTAATAAGCTGAAAACTATGTTGAAAGGATTTTAATAGAAAGGATTTTAATATTTCCTAGGGCTCCTAGTTATTATAAATTTTTATCGTACTCAAAAACAAACAAGTACTAATATATTCTGGTTTTTGTGAAATATCTTATGGGCATCCAGTTTTCACGATATGGCCAATGGTGGACGATAAAATCGTGAAACGTTAACGATCTAGATTCTAGTCAATCTTAGTTGCATACACATCGTGAAATGCCACCATTTCATGAAATTGTCGAGCATTTTAAAATATGGTCAATTCTGCGATCTGGCTACGACATTGACATTATTGTGACAAGACTAGGTAAGGAGGTTGTCCTTGCCACAACAGTGTCAATGCGTAATTTGTAAACTTATGCATGTTGCACTTCAGCACTCGAATAGCAAAGCACCATTAGCATCTTCGGAGTCTATGAGTGAGTTTTCTCTATTCAGTTAGGAGAGCCATCTGTTTATTTAACTTATAAAAAAAAAACAATTTTAATTGGTTGGGGCATCAAGCATAATGCAACAATTTATACTTTTTAACAACTCCACCACAGGAAATAAAAATTGTCAATGTTTTTAGAAATGGTTTTATTTATTACCGTACTTATGTTTTATATGTATATGTACAAACAAACTATAATAGATTATCAGTTTTTCATTCTGAAATGAGAAATCGTTAGCAAATTGCAGTATTTGATACAAATCCATCAATGTTTAAAAATACACTGATTATGCTTACATGTAACTTAAAAAATAGTCTGTATCAATTTAAGACTTAATAATTATCTGCCGTCAATATGCTATATACCACAGAAAGGAATGGAAAAATAAGTTTAGAAAAAGAAACCACGCTCACATAATCCACAAGGATTAAATAATTGAATACCTCGACCGGTACACTCATTACATATGCACTCGTCCAGTCCCCATTCACACTACTTGATACAACACTAACCTAGGCTTGAATTACCACAATAAGTAATTATAACTAAGAGACGTGTGTGAGCCTCGCTCGCTACACCCAGCATTACACGGTGCTACCCACAGAGCATCAGAGATACGGATTGTCTAAACAGTGTCATTCATCAATGAGAAAATGTATGAAAGTCAGTCTTCAAGTACTATTGGCCTATGGGTTGTCAAGACGGTGTGGACGGCGAGCGATCGAGGCTGATGTGTGAACAATTGTTCACTTCTTAGCATTCTTTTTAGGTGACGGAGCTTTGCCTTTAGCATTGTTTGACATTTTCGCCTTTTTGCCCTTTGATTCGCCTTCTTCATCATCTTCATCCTGTAAAAAATGTTAGTATTACATAATTTAAACTCAATAACAAAAACATAAAAAAATGGTACAAGTAAACTTGTACTGTTAACTTTTATAATTTATGTTACATGCTAAATTTATTCACATGTGAATACAAAATGATAATATTGATTAGGTTACATTGAAGTGGTTCATCATAAAACATGAATCAAAAGGTTAATACTAAATACCTACACTATTCTTTTTCATCACAAAAATTCCAAAAAAACCAATACCTAATAAACGGTCCAGTTCATCATGATTCACCTGTACATTGTTTGGCAAAATGAGCAGTGACGGCATAACAAATTCCACTTATTTTTTTACAATTAACCATAAGCGTAAACCTCAGAGTTAGGGACCAGTGTTACACCCATTTACTAGCTGGTAGAGTTCTGAATTGCCTCGCCCGGACTTGGTACCACCGCCTTACCTTTTCCTGTCACAATAGTGTCACTGTCATGTTTCGGTTTGGAGGGTAAGATAGCCGGTAAACTTATGCTTGTGGTATTAGACCTTGTCACAAGATAGCAACGCACTATTTATTTACACCTTTGGTGTTTATAGATGATGGGTGGCTTATTTAAAAAATTCTTGGCTCCAACTCAATACAACATGACTATTTTCAAGGATAAACCTGGAAAGCCATTAACTATTTGGCCTTTAATAATGCAAACTTTTTTCTTCTATCATGAAATCACTTAAGTGATAACCTAAAATTACTTCTGCAAAATTTCTATCATATAAATATGGCGAAAATTTATATAAATAACAGAAGATAACTTTATTTTCATTTGCACCTTTATCAAAAATTACCAAATTATAATTTAAACAAAATTAAATTTCACAACCACTTCAGCATGTTATTTCTAGTGACAAATATTTATCTTTCTATATAATGTTAATAAGCTATCAGAAGGTAAAGGGAACTTGGAATGAGTACAGAAAACCAACAGCCAATTCATGTTGTTCATCAATTTTGATTTACGAGGGCCCAGTTTTACCAAAACATGATAGCAAAATATTTAAAATGTGAATAAAAATGTTTTATTAAGAACATTGTTCTCTGCCATCATTATTTTGAAGAATTGGGCCTCAGGCCCTTTTCCCTCTGTTAGACGTACAGTAACACTATGAGCATATATTAGTTGAAGGTTTTCAGTACCTCATTCGCCTTGCGCTTTCCCGTCGATTTCCTTTTATTCTCATCCTCCTGTAAATTAGTATTCTACTGAGTAAAGTGATATTAAAATTATAATTAAAATAAAATAATTTCCAAAACATTTTATAGGAAGAGCTAATCCTTAGTTCCTATAGGACCACTATTGAACTTTGTTGTTGTTTTGTATACATTCAGGCCTGACAGGTTGATGGCAAATTTATAATTCATTAATGGGTAAACTACATACATACATTCCTTCACAACTTACATGGCTACATACGTTATGGGATAGGGTAGTAATGACCTCGACACTTGGCCCTTCACAATCCACACAAACTTGCCTTATTTTAGTGATGAAATTATACACTACCCATAGATTATTTTATTTAACAATTTGAATATATTTTTGTAAAATCCCTTTTTAGAATGAATCCAGAGAAATATTATACAAAAATTAAACAGTTTTTTATTTCTTTATTAATTTTTCATTGTTACTGCTGCAAACTCGAACGGACGGGCATCAGCCAATAAAAATGATATGTATGAAGTGAGGCATAAATTTGTAACATGTTAGGATTGTCTATTGTATAGTACTTGTATAACAGAAAATGTTTCTTGCTTACTATGTCATGAAATTATGATTTATTAAGAAATTCACAATTGTACTATCCAAATATGATTCAGAAAGGATATTAAAGCAAAAGTATGTGATCAATTACTAAGCAAATTAAGGAAAATATAATAAGTTTCAAGGAACAACAAAGCCATCTTTCATTATGCTTTTTCAAAAAGCAAGAGCTTCAAGATGGTACAAACTAGATGGGATGTTTACATAAGATACATTTGCTGTCATAAATTTTGATATATTTTGATTAAGAACAATTTGTGACGATTTATTTGGTCTTCGTTGTCTCATTCATACCATCTCTATTATAATCTCTATGCTAAACTTTGATTAATAAAACTAGATACCTTAAACTGAGAGTCGTCTCCTTCCTCCTCATCTAGCATTTCTTCTTCCATCTCTTCCATATCTTCAAATTCTTCCACTAAAGCACCAAGGAGGTGTTGACCAATTAAGTGTACTGGTCCTGAACCCTGTAAATATTACTTTTTCTTACCATCCACAATACTGTAGCTATAATATGATAAATTAATATTTGTAATTAATCAGACAAATGCCTCAAAATGTCATAAAAAGAAAGCTGTACCTCAAAACGAAATAGAGCCTTCCATCAATTGTTTGGTTATAGGTAACATCATATTAAATATTGCTTTGATACTTGTGGTGTAACAGAATAATGTGACATAATTTGCACGTTAGTTAATAATAAACTTTCGTAAAGACCATCATGTATGTAGGCTAAACGTTTCTCTACTATTGCAACCACTTGGTTTTAAACCTCTCAAACAACTCTCCTGGACAACATAAAATACAATTCCTTGTAAATTATCCATGGCCATCCCAGCCTCCAAACTGGAATGAGACTATGAGAAGCATTGATGATACAGATACACAGTAAGCCATTGTGGAACTCTAACTTAGAAGTCACTATGGTAGTGACACATGTAGCCAATCAATGGCATTTATGTACTGTTTACCATAATGGCCGATAGTTTATTTAATTAGCTTATTCCTGCGGCTTCGCTCGCGCTAAATTTATTTTAAGGTAGTGTGGGGTTGAAAGTAGTGCTGCCGATCGACTGTGGATTATCGATAGGATATCGATATTCTATCGATAGTAGTCCGATAGTAGTACTATCGATACTATCGATTGTTCAAAAGGAAACAATAATATCGGTAAAATAAAATACTATTAATACTATCGATAGTATCGTATCTCCCAGTCAGAAAAGTATCGATCATATCGATACTATCGTAAATTAGCAAACAATCTATAGTTCAAAACAATCATTGGTATCGATACTATAAATTCTATCGCTACTATTGTTTCCTAGACATTCAATAGTATCGATACTATCGATAGTATTGGTTATTTTTTTAATTAGGAAACACGATACTATAGATAGTATCGATAGTATTGCACTCAGCAGATTGTATTGTATTATTCTAAATTATCGATTGAATCGAGAGTATCTATAAAATCGATGGTTGTATAGATGGTATAGGCTTTTTTAGATTAAAACTATCGATATTTTGGCAACACTATTAGAAAGAGACATAAAGTAGCCTATGTCACTCTCCATCCCTTCAACTATCTTCATTTAAAAAATCACATCAATTTGTCGCTCCGTTTTGACATGAGAGGGACAAAACAAACACACTTTTGCATTCATAAGTATGGATCAACATGATGCACAACATTTGAAAAATAAAGCTTCATAAATTCAATATTTTAGTAAAACCAGTGTCTTGTACAATTGAACTAGACCATGGAAATGTTTTTTAGGCATAGATGATGTTGATTATGAAATCTCTTAGTTTATATTTAATTCACATTTATTCAAATGCTACATTAGAACCATAGATCTGAATTAGGTATTACTAGTTACGGGGATATGTCACGTATATCACAGTGACATACACACTCCAGCAAATATGCAAAGTTGTGTGACATAAGCACTAGAAATGCCACGAATACTCGCTATTATTCAGTATTACTAGTGTTTTTTTGTTATTCATTGAATACCACCCTGTTGGTCAAGAGGTTAGCGACCCTGACTACACAATCGACGGGGCTCGGGTTTGATATCCAACAGAGAGCGGACGAAGAGGAGAGCTTTTATTCTATGAACATAAAAGCTATTTAAGGTCAATGACAAAAATATAGGCAGCACAGGTTCACCGCCTATAGTAACTTCTCCAAGTATACTTAGTAGAGGTTAGGCATAAATATTGGATTAGGTACAGGGATCAGGTATTTTACAAAATAAGGACAAACATACAAACACTTAAATTTAGTATATGTGCTTTGACACCTAAAAAGATAATCATATTCAAATTTTATCCAACTCCAACAATAATACATAGATATATTTCAAACTAAACTACCTCCGTTTTTTCGTTGGTTAATAAATGTAAAATATCACCAGCTATTATTCCCGACTTCACATGATCCTAAATCATTACTTCATTTTGCTAACTCAGGTGAAAGCCTACGTTCTGCTCTATAAAATCATATCTTTCAGTGAAAATTCCATCAGAATCGGTCTACTGTTCTAAAGTTAAGTGTTAACCTCCATACAAACAAAATGACAAATGGATAAACAGAAGTTTTAAAAGTTTTTTGAATAAAATTATTGCAAAATTACTACAATGTATGATTCAGCCAACGAATAATTTATAACATATAGGTGATCCTAGTGAATTAATAAATCCAGAACACGGAGACTTTATTTACTAAATTCTTCAGACATCAATAGCGTGATTTAAAAATCGCCTCTGTGGTCTAGTGGTTCAGCGTTGGCGTTGACCACACAAGATCCTTGGTTCGATTCCTGGGTCGGGCACATAAAGTGTTTTTTTCAGTTTTCTGATAAACATAAAGTTGCCCGGGATTGGAAAGTGCTCGGTTGGTGATAGGCTTGCCACCTATTACATTTGTGGGACCAAGTATCTTCGGCTAATCGTGGGTGCACTTGTACCTCTGCCTACCCCTTCGGGGATACGGGCGTGAAGATACTAATAATTATGAGTGCCATCTAATTCAGCGTAATGAACGATTGCTGCATACCTATGATTTGTAAGACAACATTTTTTAAGTTGACCGACTATTACTCGTAAACTTAATAGGATTTTAAAGCTTTATATTGCCACAATATTGCCCATCAAAAAATTGTAGCAAACCTACAATATTTTTTAAAAACTTATCCAACGATCACACAGCGGGGTACGGAAGAAAAAAATTAACATCCCCACTTTACATGTAGGAGAGCTACCTTAAAAAAAATATTTTTCAATATTTTATGTTACCAGTCCGTTGACATGACTAATATGTATATTCGTGCCAAATTACAGCTTTCAGTAATATGGATTTCTGAGCTATCGTGCGGATGGACAGATAGACATAGAGAAAATATAAGGGTTCCTAGTTTACTTATGAACGCTAAAAATCAGTAACGAACATAATAATATATGAGTTTGGCTTTTTAATTCATATTTAAAATTTAAGTTGCAGATTTTGGTGCAATAAAACTTGTTTTTTTGCATGATTGGAATTAAAGTCGATTGCACTTTTTGACGTGAATACATCTTTAAAATTGCCTACATAGGGGGGCAGTTCAAAAAACGGATGATAACAAATATGGCCAACATCCAAAATCAAATTATACCACTGGATAGTTAAAGAATCAAAGAATTTGATAAGGTGAAAGCGGATTACGATGCTTCGCAAATTGTTAGTATTTTTACTGCGTTACATATTCTGCATAATATAGTATATCTTTAGACTCAGAGCAACTATAAATTTCTCTTGAGTTTTATTCGACAACTCTTGTAAAGATTTATTGATTGTATAATTTCAAAAAATAGGTTCAACGCTAATAGTAAATATATATGGCACTTAACCGCTCGCATCACTTTGGTAACTAATGAGACCTCTGAGAAAACTCCGTAAATACACTATGGTCTCTATAGGGACCTACGCTAACTTCATAAAAAAAAAAACAATATTTTCACTATTTACCAGTTTTAATACAATATGGTATTTTATCGTTTTCGAACGAAACATTGTACAGAATAACATCAAATTGGCATTCTTTTTTCAAATACATTCTTGGAGAAAAATAAAAGAACTTAGTCCGCCATTTTGATTCGTGATGTGTGTTATATGTTGGTTGCAGTTTATGATACAGGTTAATTTAAAAGTGTTTTGGCGTATTAATCAACAAGTAAACTTTATTTATAATCAAGATTAGTTCAATATCTAACAATTTAGATAATAATTTTGTCAAAAAACTGTAAATATCAATTAATAAAACATATATTTCATTAACGACCAACTTGATGATACCAGCGCTTTGGGTATGACGGTACCTATATTTATTTATTTTCGTAAATTTTAGTGTAGATATTTATGATGTCAAAAAAATGATATGATGTGTGAATGTGAAATATCCTAAACAAATAAATTATTTAAAAATTACGAAAAAAACAACATATTAATTATGAAAAAAAAAAATTATTAATATTTATGTAAATAAATATTTTTGTACTATAATATATGTTGATCATTTTTTTTCTGTATGTATATGTTTACCAATTATGTAAAAAAATATAAAAAGCATAGGTCATCGATTTACTTTTTGAATTAAAAATCCTCGACTAACAAGTAGTCATATTTTTCTCAAAGTGTCGTGTTACACCTGAATTATTTTGTAGCTTAAGCCATTTAAATTAAACAATTCACACACCAGTGTATTGCAGTGCTCAAGACCTCTTAAAAAATATACACTTTACAGTATCGGATTCAATCCAAACAACTCATAAACCATTTTTGTGACCACGGTCCACCGGAATGAACGCGTAACGGTTAGTGTTTTTTTGCGAAAAAATGCGAAAATGGCTGGTGGTGTGAGCGGTTAAGTGAAAAATTCAGTGCAAAATTGTAATCAGCCACAAAAATATCTTTTAGAAGTCATAGAAAATTCAAGAAATATAATAGAAATAGATTGCTACTTAAAATCTCTTTCAGACGTTCGTTATACACGTCTGAAAGAGATTTTAAGTAGCAATCCAATGATACCCATGAATCTCCATATGAAAAGGTGAATCTAATAATACCCATGAACCCCCATATGAAAAAGTAAGGAAGTGTCGAGAACGCAAAAGAAAAGGCGTCCGAACCGATCAATGATGGCACCTATACACTGCTGGCTTTAACGGCCTTTATGGCTTTACCAGTTGTGGGGGGCGAGCAGAGTGCTCAGCCAAAGCTTAAAGATGTGGGGTCGTACACCATCCACAAAGGGTGCCTCCTGTGAGACCGATTCTCGGCTTAAGGGTGGTGTGGTGATTTGTGATAAGAGGGTTAGTGGCATTGTCCCTTGTACAGATGAGAAGTGTTTCAGTGTGTTTCGTTGGGCACAGTTATCAGGTTGTTGGGATCGGTGAAAACATGGCGGGGCCTATGTACGTGGGATTATCGGGGTTAGGATCTGGGATGTAGTCTGCTGCCGCGATTACGTAGTGCCGCAAAATATCTTGAAATGCCTAGTTAAGTTCGACAATTCGAGATCTTTATGAAGATCGTATACCACGGTGCACCTGTGACAATACACTAGTATTTGTTCTGTACTACTTGCAACGGATGCAAATCTGTACAGGAGAGATGGGTAAACGATAGGCGTATGTTAAAAATCTTGTAAAGTGTTACCTTGTGTCTAAGTGACACGAGTGCAGGACACCTGCTGTGATCGATCTGTAAGTGGAGAATGAACCTACTATACGGAATTGAAATCGGCAGTTGGTTAGTTACTCTAGTATAATGAGTAAGAGTCGGTTGGGTACTCCCGGCATAGCATTCAGCATAGCTTAGCAATATTAGGCCATTGTGCCAGATCTTATCAAACGCCTACACAACATCGAAAAATAGAGCACCGGTGGGAATTTGCAGCCCCGAGCTGCATTTATAAACTTTAAAATGTCCTATGTAAGTCGGCGCACTTAATGAGTGCAAGAGTAAGCTGCTCAGAAACCGAACTGCCCATTTATTATGAGACCTTTCTTGTGAACAAATGCCTTAAGGCGAGATAGTACAATTTTTTTGCAGATTTTACCTAACGTATCGATTAGGCTAGTGAGGCGGTAACTACTGACATTATTTCGGGTGTGTATTCCTGATAGTGGCTTCGTTACACTTGTCCGAAAACGCACAAGCTGCTAGGATGTGTGTGTGTGTGTGTTGAAGATGCACATTAGTAGGTATATAAGGGAGGGAGGGAAGTATTTAACTACTTTATTTGTGATTTTATCAGACCATGAGCTTTTTAATTGAGTAGGTTTTTGATTATTTTACCTACTTCTTTGGTATTGATGGGAAATTTAGAATAGCGGGTCACTATCTGAAAAAAGCGTCGCCCTACGCTCTACTTCGTTTTCTACAAGATGGACGTGGTCTAGACCATCTAGGTCCGTAGGCTGGTTTGACGGGGAACATTGTGATAGAAACAATGAATAAAAAACGTCACCATCGCAAGATGTTACGTATGACGTAAATGATGCATGGCTGTGTCCATCACACAGCCACAACCCGTTTTTTCATGTCCATATCAAATATGCCCGTCTTTCTGATTAAACAGAGCTTGCTGGAATGATTAAGTATTGTCTAAACAAGCTTACTTAAAGCGGGGAATTCATTGTTATTGTTCTCAAAGCCCACCATCCATATGGATTCATACTAGTCAGCCTTTGCTAATGTGATGTAGTGGGCGATTTCTTCAGCAGTGCCGTTTTGACTTCCTTCAATACGTTATTATAGCTATATTACAGTAAAAGAAGAGGATTACCTACCTGCAGGCATTTAAAATGTCCATGACTGAGATATCTATTGCTAGTTACATACTATGTTTTAAATTATTTATGGGATAAAATGTAATCCCAATGCAATAGGGTTATAACTCAGCTGTGGTATTAGTTTACCCGTTTGATTGAAATGCACCACATGCTATGTATTTATACATAGCGTGTAGTATGACTATTTATATAAGTTAATTGGTAGGAAAAAATACATCAACACATCAATATTTTTGTGGTTTTCACGGTGCTCTTTGTAATTCTTTGTGTAATAATTAACATGTTTAAATGGTAAATATATTTTTAAAAAATGTCTGTCAATAAACAAAAAACTCATTATGATAATTGTATACAATAAGGATCTATTATGAAGTTTTAGCAGAATTTATACAATGTTTGATATCATAAGTACAAAAATTCAATACGAGTAGTAACAAAATGAAAAATATTTGTTTATATTACCTGGATAAGTGTGAATGTAACAGGTGCATCAGGAAATTCAATGTCCAATCGTGCTTGCCTTGTCTCTCCAACCTTCAGTATGGCTACAGGTATCTTAATTGAATCTTGAAGACACATTGTCTCCACCTACAAATAACGAATTATTTAGATAACAATTCCTGAGATATACAATTTTAAAAGACACTTTCAAATCAGACAAATGCCTCAAGACATCACTTTGGGAACATCCACCATTAGAACAATGAGTATGTCCCATCATTATACACATGGTGTTATGAATCATCACTATTTATTATTGAGTTTTACAAACGTTACTTTAAGTTTACACTTTTAATAACTTCGTATAAAACTAACCTGTACAACATTAAGTTCATCGGGTTTTGCGTCTGGTCCAAGCAAAGCTTGGCGAATGATCAGCTTGTTACTGCGAGGATATTCTGCTTTTGCTTCTGGATCCCATGTTTCAGTCTGATGTGATGAAGATAAAGTGACACCTGAAATGTCATTATGAGGTGATATTATACTGTTTAATATCGTGTGTAACCTCAAATTAATGTTTTGCTAACACATTAGTCGGTTAGATGACGCTATAGTAATGACTACCTATGTTTAAATTTTACTACCACGTATGTATTTGAACGGTCGAAGGACGCGTTGGACGCCATACTTTTGAATTCCGCGCCCAACACTACGACATCACCGTAGTACAATAAACCAATCACAATTAATTCTTATAGGTGAAAATCAATATCGGACGCAATAGATTTTTAAAACACAGATAACTACAAAGGATAATTAGAGTATTTGGAAAAACAACTAAAGAAAATTTGATAAAAATCCAAAAATGGCGGCAATTAAACAAAACTAGCAAAGTTTACGTTACAAGAACCGCTAAAGTACGCAATGTAATGCCTAATTTCGTGAACTGTGCAAAAACTAAAAGAAATTGCGAAAATTCATAATGTAGAATAAAATGGCGAAGTAGCCGGGTGTCAAATCCCATCTCAATTTTTAACAGCAAAATTAGTACAAAGTACTTAATTAAAACACTAAATAACACTACGAATTACTAGAAAATATTATAAATTTATTGACTCACCGTAAAAATATTCGTCCGACATTGTGATTTCACTAATTTATTGAGATTTTTGCGACACGTTCACGTGCGATGCCGGCACACACAAATCTGAAGCCAATGTTGCCAGCTCAACACCATCAAGCTCTCGTAGAGAGTATAAGTATTCTGTGCCCTCAAGTTTTTATCTGTCATTGGTGTCATTTTGCAATAAATTGCTGCCGATAATTTTTATTAAACAAAAAAAGTTGAAATAAAGATAGGTATGACGTTATATTTAAAATTTTACTTTATTAATATGAATCTCATAAATGCCTTTTGACTATTAATGCTGATTTAATCAAAATCAGAAAGTTACGAATCTTGAAGTTTTTCTTCAAACAGTTACTGGAAACATAGAAATCAGAAATTCCTGGGAACTCATGGGAAGTACATAATATTCAAAAAGCATCATTTTTATGTTAGTGGACTTTACACAAGCTTGTTTGCTTGTCCGAGAAAACTTCAAATTGGCGTGAAGTGAAGGTCACTGACGAAATGACAGCGGTGGCTTAGCAGGTAGCAACTGAAAGCACTTTAAAAAATAGTACCTAAGTATAATGAAGAGATGGGCAGAATTATATCTAATTTCACCATGGTTGCTCGGTTTTAAGCGAAGTACTTGAATTTATGCACAGGAAAGGCAAAAAGTATTTTCTTAATATATCTTCCAGTTTTATGTACCGATTGAGTACAAAAACTAATCAGCTCTATTTCTTAAAAAACTACCTACGTCTAATGCATAAATTCCATCAAAATTGGTTTATCCGTTTGAGAGTGATCGTTGACGAAAAATTTGAAAAAAGTGTTTTTTCGACATAACTTCGAAATTTTTCAACCAATCATTTTTTGGTATAGTGCGCGCGGAACTAGTTGGCCGCGCCTTGGGTGGTGACAGGGGTAAGGGGGCGGGTTGTCAACTGCTCGCAATGCACATGAGCTTAGACAGTGATGACCAATCTGAAGATATCGTGAACAATATTTTTTCATTTATTGAAAAGAATAAATAAAATACAAATTGAACTTTGTAATGTTAGTTCAGTAATTTGGTAGTAAACACGTGTCAGTGGAAGTTACGAAAAGTATTTAGTTCAGGCTGAGTCATCAGTATACGTTTATCGTGATCGGCATTGAAGACACTCTGCGTTGAATGCGTTCAAGAGGAAGGAGCTGGTATTGTGGAGCCCCTGGCCAAAGATGAGAACAGTACTCCTATGAAGCCTGATTTGTGACTTGTAGAGTCGCAAACAATCGACTGTTTTGCCCTGTTCAGAACAACAAGTTTCTTGGACGAAAGCTTTGCTTTTGCCTCCAAATGACCACGAAACGAGATAATGATGAGTTATGGATGTGTATTAAATATGTGTATTATATAATAAAAATCAGAATTATTCAAATCGGTTTAGTAGTTTTTGGGATTACCACGTTCAAACAAACAAACAAACTCAATTCTCAGAATCACTTGATTCTGAACTCTCTGAACTTGATTCAGAATCATCTTGTAAACTTATAATGATTTGGTCCATCATAGTATCAAATTTCATATCATGATTCCAGTATTTCTGTTCATTTTATTTTATTCCTAAACTATTGACATCGGCTTTCCGTTTATTAAAAAATGTATGCACTTTAAATATTATTTCCTTAGATTGTCTTTTTATCGGCGGACTCATCTCGCTATTGCAATCTTATGTGCGTTTTGTCTAAACTAGCCGGAACTTTCAACGCGTGTTGCCGTCGCAAAGTACGGCGCCGCACTGAGTAATGACAGCAAGCGCCCCTGCCTCTCCGCCCCACCGTTCACATACCTAGGCGCGGCCAACTAGTTCCGTGCGCACTATAGTCTACGATATTTTAGAACTAAAAAACTACGTCGAATGCCGTTTCAAAAACTAAAATCGAATCTAATTTTCAAAAGTTACAGCTTTCTAAATATTACAATTAGGTAATTGTTTTTAGCAAACTTGCTTAATATTTTTGAAATAACTTTTCAGGCTAATACGTAGGTCACACTATAAGTTTTGCGTAACTTAAAAAAATAATATATTATAACCAAAATATTATGTTTATTGCTTTTCAAAATAATCCCCTTTACATTTTAAACATTTTTTCATGCGATCGAACCATTTTTTAAAACAGGAGGACCACAGATCTGAAGGCATGTTTTCTACGTACTGATTGAACGCTATCACTGTCTCTTCGGAGTTGGTAAAAGTAAAACCTCTCATCAAATGTTTGATTTTGGAGAAAATACAGAAATCACAGGGTGCTAGGTCGGGGCTATGCGCAGGATGAGTGTACTTTTTCGGAGTCTAAAAATAACATTGTTTTGTTGACCGAGTGTGAAGAAGCGTTATCATGGTGTAGGAGAATGCGGGTTTTGGGTTGTCTTTCGCGAACTTTTTCTAACACCCTGGGTAAACAAATGGTAGAATACCACCCGGCATTAAAACTTTTGATCTTCAAGTGGAATTGTACAGATGGGACCCGTAGCTGAATAAAAAAACGCGATCATTTCTTTACCAACGTTTCTCGCCTGTCTCACTTTTGTTGGCCTGTTCTCATTTTCAAACACCCATTCACAAGATTGCTGTTTTTTTTTTGGTGGTTTTAAAACAATATATCCACGTTTTGTCTCCTGTGACAACGTCATAAACAGCATTAGAATGTCCGTGGTCTTATTTCAGTAGTATCTGTGAGCACCATTCCACGCGAGCCCGCTTCTGCTCCGCTGTCAGTTCATGAGGGATCCAACGACATCAAAGTTTCCGAACTTTCAATTCATCGTGTAAAATTTTCTGAATTTGGCTCATACCAATCCCCAATAGTCCTCGAATTGTCTCATAGGTAATCCGGGGGTTTTCTTCAATTAACCGCTTAACAGTAGCCACATTATTTTCGTTGACGGCAGTTGAAGGCCGCCCTTCACGAAATTCGTCATGTAAAGAAACTCGACCTCTCTCAAATTCAGCAAACCATCGCCTCACGGTGCTCAGACAAGGTGCTTCTCTCCCAAAAGCATTTAAGCATTTTGAAGACGAGCGGCACAGTCTTGCGGAGAAAGAGAATTTTTGAAATCATAAAAAAATATCGCTCTAAAATCTTTTCTACTTAATTCCGTTTTCGTTGCGTACGTAGAACTTTGATGTGTGATAAAAAAAATTGACAAATCATTTCCCGCCAATTGTTTTTTTAATTTCTAAGAAGGTTGCAACGTTTTAAAAATATAACAATTGAAATTCAAATAGTTCCGATTAGCTAGAAGTGCAAAACTTTTAGTGTGCCCCATGCACACTGTGAATACACTGATTGACTTAAAAATCTTATCAGCTTTTTTCCTTAAAAAACTGCGTAAATACCTTTTATTGGATAAAAATCGGTTAATTTCTTATTATAGCTTTTCAAAAATCAATATACTGCCATTTCTAACAAATAGATGTTTAAACTTAAAATACCTTAATTTAGCGGGAAGTTTCTGGGATGACCTGCAGTCAAGCGTTTACAGATTTTTTTTGTGAGAAATCTCTACCCTTCAAGGCCCCCATACAAAATTTTATACGGGGTCCCGCCAAGGCACGCTACGCCACTGGTTATAAAACAAGACAGGAAAAGTAGGACTCAAGATTAAAGATTAAACTGAATATTATATTGTCATTAGTTGTCTGAAGTATAAGCGCGTCTTACGATTAGAACTTCGTGTTGGAAATAAGGCACATAATAGAGGTAGACAACAATCACTATTACAAACAGCAGTAAATAGCTTGTTTTGCACCTTACCACAGTGCAACGTTATGTAGCAAAACTCGACAGTCAATAAAACCAGAATTCTTATTACTGTCTTAGGAGTTACGATCTAAATTACGAACACTACGAATAAAAATACGAAATCAATCAATCAATCAATCAGATTATTTATTGCAAAAATAGGGTTGGTTACATGTGATCTTACATTACATAAACATAGTTCCTCCTATTTTGCCGTATGAACAGCATGCAACTTAAATTTAATTTATGTAAAAATTAACATATAAAAATAAAATTGTCATTAAAAATATTAGTACATTAATAATATTATTACAATGTCGAATTATATTAGATATAAAGATTAGTTAATTAGTATTTTGTAAAAAATATGTATATAATGTATATAATATGTCTCAATATTGTGAAATGTCAGTGAAAAAAAAAATTATAATTAAAAATACAATATACAATTAATAAAACCTAAAATGAATTTATTATAATTTTATATATTAAAACCTATAATGAAATTAAGAGTTACGAATCTAAAAGTATTTGTTAATTTTTGAAACCGAAAAGAACATTAGTAAGTTCCCATGTGATATATTTTCCCCGTGTTGGTTCCGGGCTCCTTTGAAGAATAGACCAACTGCCGTTCTGCCAGGCAGGTCGTAAAAGGCGACCGATTGGCTATGCGAGCCACTACCATCGTGGCTACTAGGTGGTAAAGCTCTGCATTGTCTCGTCCGGGTCAGGTACCACCGCCTTACCTATTCCTGCCGTAATAGCGTCAGTGCATGTCGCTGTCGTGTTCCGGTTTGGAGGGTGAGGTAACCGGTAAACTTATGCATGTGGCATTAGACCTCGCCACAAGATAGCAATGCACCATTAACATCTTTGATGTCTATAGGCGATGGTTGACTCTTTCCATCAGGAGACCCATCTGCTTATTTGCTATCTTATGATATAAAAAAAATGAGGGTTTTCCTTAAACAAAGTAATGACTTTAAATAATTGAACGGCTTTTCAACTTCCTGCTTCGTAAACAAATAAAAAGTTACTGATTTTGGCTTGATTTTCGAAAATCGTGTTTTTCCAGATCTCTACGTTTTGAGGCCCGAGAAACATTTTACGACTATTTTCACGATGACGTCAGTTTGTTTAAATGTTAGAATGTGTATGTGTGTGAGTGTGTGTATATGTATGTAAACATCTCATAACTTTTGTTCGGCTTGACCAATCGAAACGCATTCGTCAAAAGTAGTCCGTCTATGGCAGCCCTTAGAGCAGTCAGTGCTAACAGCTTCATGCAATCGCTGTTGAGAGCGTCGATCTGCGTTTTCAATAAAAAAAAATTCGACTCCACATCGAGATGGCGAGATTTTGACGTGATGTCCGATGATAAAATTCGGCAGCAGGAATTTAGTCCAAATAACTCGTCGGAACACTCCTCATGATAAGTACGGTAGAAAACACAGAGTGAACCAACGTCTCTGCGCAATGCCAAAGAGTCAAGCCGTTCGAAATAGCCTGGTGTCAACGATACGAACCGCTCTACGCTGATTGCGATTAAGAGAAAGAAGCTGACACTAAGGAGCTCCGGCCTAGAGATGGGAATAGTGAGGCCTCCATGTGAGGCCGAATTTGTGATTTATAAAGTTGAAGGTGATGGGCCAGCATGAGGTACTGTTTCGTTCTGCTGAGCACACCGAGCTTTTTGGAGGCTAGTTAGCCTTACCTTCCAAATGACCGCGAAACTGAACGTTATTCGATAAGTTCGAATCGAGTTGTACGACAAAGGGTGTCTTTTTAGCGGTGAACATGCAAAGCTGTGTCTTCTTGGGGTTAAAAGTGGCCAGGTTTTGACGACCCCATTCCCACACTTCGGTTAATCGATTCTTAACTACAGACACAAGCTTGTTTCGGCACTCTTTGGACCTTGACGTGTTTTCGAGAGTATGTAGCTGTACCAGTACTGTCATCTGCATAGCAATGTATGTTGCGAATTCGCATCATGTCATTGATATGCAGAAGGAACAGTTTCAGTGATAGCACGCAGCCTTGGGGAACACCAGCAGTAGTAGGGATTCGTTGGTTTCCGACCACCCGGGTCGTTGGGTCTGGATCCCTGTTTCTGTCCCACCTGTGTTTCTGACCCACTTGGTGGTCGGTCAAAACTAAAAAAAAAAAAAAAAAAAAAAAAAAAAAAATTTGGTGTCAAAATGGGGGTTTCCGGGTACGCCCGATCGATTGCAAGCATCCGTTTTTTGATATCTCGCACGGTTGCAAAGTTAGCATTCCTGGCTCTCCTTCGTTATCTAATCACCTCATTATCATTAAGCTCGAACGCCCGTCACACAATCGCACTATTAAAAGCTCATTAGGACGTCTCGCATTGCGTATCACTTGCAACTAATGAATATGGAATAAAATAAATATCATCAAGCTGATTCCCGTGTCGAGAAGGCAGAGCGAGCGTCTTAACGTTCCACTGCGATTCACCTGTTCAGCGGACAAAAGCACGATTATGGCGATCATTCTATTATCATTTTAGCAGCCTGTAAGACTTTTACTTTTTTTTTTCATAGTAATTTATATCATTAACATCGTGAGTACTGACTAGTTGGTGAGTTCTGCAACGTCTCGACCAGGTTGAGTACCACCACCTTGACCCATCTTATTACATACATCATCAGTGCTAGTCGCTGTGGTGGTGCTATTATTACTGGGTCTGTGTGCTTATTAAATATATTCCAGTACTTGTATGCATGTAAAAAAGTATCTTCACGGCCATATCCCCGAAGAGGTAGACAGAGGTACAACTAATGCTCCCACGATTAGCCGAAGATACTAAGTTCCACAACGTGATAGGTGACAATCCCGACCCAGGAATCGAACCTAGGACCTCATGTGGCAAGCATCGTCACCGCACCATTATGCCGCAGAGGTGATTTGTTTGAATGTATTTATTTAGTGTTGTTGACAAACACCCATATTGCATGATGTCTGGGCTAGCAGGATCGGTCACTTCCGGTATCAAAAGCTTCACATGCTCTTAAGGTATGTGGGTGTTTCGCAATACACAAGTATGAACTTCACTAACGATTCATTGGAATGTTGTATCATAATTGCTAATGCGAATGTGATGAGCAACAAGATTTGTAACAGAACGTGTTCGCTAATGTTAATTGCTTAAAACTTCCTATATAAACCTTGGATGAAAGCACATCTACAATATATCAAATAATTATTTTAACAGAGATAGTGCTACATTATTGTAACGTGTGTGTGTGTGTTATTGTGTTCACGTGCTACTTCGATAATATGGATGTAAGTATCTCATTTATTGCTCTTATAATATCTTATATATTAAATATGTGTAATGAATGTAGATATAATATTTTTGTCGTTTCATATTTTTACAATATTATTCATGTATTTCACCGGAGAGGAAAGTATACTTGTATGATGAACGTACACATATTTTTTCAGATTTGGTTAGAAAATAATATTTATACCTACATGCACACACAGAAATGATGTATGTGTTAAATCTATACATATGTGTACTACATGTATACTGAACAGAAATTTTATTCAGTCGTTAAGGCGTGTAAGAACTTGTAACAAATATACACGCACAAACTTTAGATTTATAACATAGTATTAGGATTTTACGTTAGCTATGTCGTAGTGTCTAATATTTGGTATTATGTCCTTTACAGAATTCCTCGAGCATCCTTGAAGAGAACACTTTAAAACATTATTATTATCCACTGTCTGACGACGACGAGTCAGATTTACAATTGACACAGCCATTGAAAATAAAAAGAACACGTAGCAGCAGCAGTTTGGACGACCTATTTGAAAAGCCAGCCAAAAAGAAGAAAAAAATGTCGTCCTGCGTTGGAAGGGCGTCTCGAGATGGTGGAATGGCATACATATCAACCAATACCGACGATGGGGCGCAAGCCACACACTTTGTAAAAATAGAAGTTTACGATCTAAAAAAACTGGCGAGGATACCCCCAACTGATCATTGGAAACATGCAACCACTCGGATTAAATATTATGCGGCAAGTCATAGGCTCAACAAAATCAATGAAGTGATCTATGATATATCTAAGGAAATAGCCGATGCACCTGACGTAAAAAAATATCACTTCGACAAAAATACTTGATATTGTTCTTTCAATGACTGATTTTTTAAGTATGCTATTGTATAAAGTTTCAATGTAATTAGAGATAATAATGTGATTGGTGATTAATTTTAGTCATCAGTTAACAATTTTAAAAGAATTTTAAAGGTCTTTAGTTAATGAAGTGGGCGTGGAAAGGTGCCATATATATAACAGCGTTGCACTAAACAAGTGCTATTATTGTATATTTTAACGCAGTTGTCGTACAACCAACTGTAAAAATGTCTTTTATAAAAAGTTTATATTTTGAATTAAGTAACGATACTTTAGTTGAGTCACTATATGATTCGTGCTACGATGCTGAACTATATGAAATATGTTGCAAAGTAGAGAAGGAACAAGCTCAATGTAAACGTAAATCTGAAGATAATTATCAAAATGGCAATCATGAAAAACATCGCCGAATCAATGAAGATGAGTTTTGTCATGGTCACCGAAATAGATCACAGCCTTTCGTTGACTCTCAATATTTAGACTCAGAACTCTACAACATGTGTGAAACTATTGAAAGGTAAACGCAATTTATTGTTATATGAAATATTATTATTTATATACCCGCTATATGCAGTTTCTAAATTATTAATAAATTTTCAGTACTTTCATCCAAGTGGGTTGTGGAGAACCAGGTGCAATACCATCTACATCTAAAGATCATACATTTCATAATATAGAGACGTCGATTCAAGAATGTACACCATCTACTGTGAAAATGATGAAGTGTACTACTTGCAACGTTAATGTAAAAAAAAGGTATTTTTCCAATCATGTTAATAGTCATTTACATAAAAATAACTTATTTAAATTGAAACACTCCTTGGAAAACGTAGATATAATTGAAACTGCATTTAAAGACCGATTACTAACATATAGGATAGGTACGAATTCTTCCAAGGATTTTACAACCCCGGAATTATATTTTTCTTCAATCAATAACAGTGTTGTGCAACTACTCTCCGAATGTATAAAACAATTTACTACATTTAAGGTTAATTTTATATTGCGGGGGAGTTTTATTCAGCAAACGAAAGATTTAAAAAATTCATTTGATTTTCAGACTTCCAACTATATTGTTTGTATGAGTACTGATGTTAATGAACTAATTACATCTGTTTATAGTATCTTAACCAATAAGATTAGTGAATTTGAAAGGAAAGATAGTGGTTGGAGCCTTCAACACCTGACCGAATTAGATTTGAATGTAGGAAAGTTTAATCCCTGTCGGGGTAGTTCTTTTATTGAGCTGCCACGTGACATACGTTCTAAAAAGGCAGTTATTAATGTGAAAAACACAGATGTTCTTTGTTTCAAATGGGCAATTCTCTCCGCTTTATATCCTGCACAAAACCATTCTGATAGAGTCACTGCTTATAGCCAACACTCTAATAAATTAAAATTTAATCAAATAGCATTCCCAGTAAAATTACGTGATATTTCAAAATTTGAAATTTTAAATAATCTAAGCATTAATGTTTTTGGTTTAGAGTACAGTAAAAAAGAAAAAAAATATATCGTAGTTGGGCCTTTACACCATACAAAACAACGTAGACCTGTTCACGTAAATTTATTGTTATTAACACATGGCAACACTAATCATTATTGCTACATTAAAAACTTATCTCGTTTATTGTCAAAACAAGTTACTAATCGAAACAATGCAATTTTTATTTGCGATGGGTGTTTACTATTCTTTACTAAGAAAGATGCTTTAATGAATCACCAAAAAAGTGACTGTATGCAAATCCGTACGGAAATTCCATCCGTAAATGCTTTAAGGAAGGATTGGTTTGGTACATTAACACACAGCAATAAGTTAAAATTTGAAAGCTATCACAAAAAACTAAAAATTCCATTTGTAATATATGCAGATTTCGAATCATTTTTAAAGCCAATTTATAGTTGTTCGAATAATCCATGTGCATCACACACAGAAAATGTACAGAAACATGATGTATATAGCTTTGGTTATTATATTAAATGTTCATATGATGATAGCATTTCAAAATATGTATCTTATAAAGGAAATGATTGTGAGTGTGTATTTATTCAGAGTTTAATTAAGGATTTAGAAAACATTATAGAACGTAACACTTTCCGCAAATCACCAAAACCACTATCTGAACAAAATGTAAACTTTACAACACATGATAGTAAATGTTACGTTTGTGATTTAGATTTAAATTGTGAAGATTTCACCGTGTATGATTCATATACCGGCGAATTTAAAGGTTTTGCACATACAATTTGTGGTAAGAAATATGTAACGCCTGACTTTGTACCAGTCATATTACATAACATGAGCCATTATGATGCTCACTTTATAGTCCGTGCTTTACACGTAGTTGAAGGTAACATTCAAGTAATACCACAAAACAAAGAAAAATACATATCTTTTTCAAAAACTATAAAGATCAACAATCGTAGTATTAGTATACGATTTATAGATTCTTTAAAGTTTATGTCCAGTAGTTTAGAAAAATTATCTCAAAACCTAAATAATGAACAATTTATTGAATTACGTAAAAACTTTCCAAATAATGAGGACTTTGTACGTGTAAAGCGAAAAGGAATTTATCCGTATGAACAAATGCAATCATTTCATTCTTTAAATTTAACAACGTTACCCCCTAAGGAAAGGTTTTATAATTCAATGTCCGATTCTAATGTGTCAGATGAAGATTATAAACATGCAAAGGACGTGTGGCAACATTTTAAATGTAAAAATATGGGTGATTATTCCGATCTATATTTAAAAACAGATGTTTTATTGCTGACCGATGTATTCGAGAATTTTAGAAATGTATGTTTAACTACTTACTATTTGGATCCATGTCACTATTACACAGCACCAGGGTTAAGTTGGGATGCCATGATGAAATTAACAAAAGTGGAATTGGAGTTATTAACAGACTTTGAGATAATTTCTTTTTTAAAATCAGGTATACGAGGTGGTATTTCACAGTGTAGTAATCGCTATGCTAAAGCAAACAATCAATACATGGAAGATTATAATAAGGAACAACCTGATTCCTATCTGATATATTTGGATGCCAATAATTTATATGGGTGGGCAATGTCACAATATCTTCCAATAAATAACTTTGAATGGGTAGATGTCAACACAAAATTCGATGTTTCTGACGATTCTGATTATGGATACATAGTAGAAGTAGATTTGGAATATCCTGAAAACCTACATGATACTCACTCAGATTTACCTTTATGTCCTGAACGTATTTGCACAGACCAATCTATTCACCCCAAATTAGTAACAAATTTAAATAATAAAACAAAATACGTAATTCATTACCGAAATCTTAAACAGTGTTTGTCACTGGGCTTAATACTTAAAAAGGTTCATAGAATTTTAAAATTTAGACAAAGTCCTTGGTTAAAACAATACATAGATCTTAACACATCTCTTCGAACTTTATCAAAAAATGAGTTTGAAAAAGATTTCTATAAGTTAATGAATAATTCAATATTTGGTAAAACGATGGAAAACATAGAAAAAAGAGTTGATGTTAAGTTACTTACCCATTGGGAAAATCTTGGAAAGACCCAAGGAGCTCAATCACTTATTGCACGTCCCGAATTTCATAGTCTTTCTATATTTTCCGAAAACTTAGTAGCTGTTCAACTCAAAAAGGTAAAACTTGAATACAATAAACCAATATATCTCGGATTTTGTATACTGGATATTTCAAAAACCTTAATGTTTGATTTTCATTACACCTATATGAAAAGTAAGTTTTTAAGCCCAAAATTACTATATACTGATACAGATAGTTTAATATACCAAATATATACGAAAAACTTTTACAGTGATATTAAACCAGATTTAGAAAAATATTTCGATACTTCAGATTACCCGGAAAATAATATTTATAATTATAACCTGATAAACAAGAAAAAAATCGGGGTTTTCAAAGATGAAAATAATGGGCAAATATTTCGTGAATTTGTTGGGTTGCGATCAAAAATGTATTCAATGATAGTTGATAATAAATTAATAACTAAAGCTAAGGGTGTTAATAAGAGTGTTACTAAGAAATTAACATTCAAAGATTTTGAGTCCTGTTTAATGAATAACACAATCAAATTAGCGGAAATGTATAGATTCAGATCGATTAAGCACATAGTTTTTACTCAAAAAATTAATAAGATTTGTTTGTCTTCTAATGATACTAAAAGGTATTTAATACCTAATTCAACAGACACCCTCGCATGGGGGCATTATTCAATAAGATAATTTAAAGAAATTGTAAATATTTTTGTTTGTAATTTGTAATAAATGTAACGTAGTTTTAAGTATTTTTAATATTTGTAACTGTAGTTTTAAGAATATAAACTCCGTAGCACTTAAGTGAAATGACATACTTTGTATAGTAATAAGTTTCTTTCTATAAAATAAATAAATAAATAAAATAATTTGTGTAAAAATATGTATAGTATAAATGTGTTCTGAGCAATAAATTTATTTGTATATAAAGACTCTGTTTTATTTCTTCATATGCCATTATAAATTATTGTTTATAAAGAGGTAGACGTTTAATATAATACGGAATAAAAATGATTCACTTTATTCATCCATTCACATCGATAGTGGCTGGACCTAGTGGATGTGGAAAGTCTAACTTTGTTTCAAATTTTTTGACTTACATAAAAGATATATGTGATGTCAAGTTTGATAAAATATTATGGTGTTATGATGAAATGCAACCACTTTATAATAGAATAGATGTGACATATATCCAAGGAATACCTGATATGAATATGTTTAATGGGAAACACCCTCAATTACTCATTATCGATGATCTTATGAGAGAATCGGATGGTCGTATAGT
Source organism: Apodemia mormo (assembly GCA_036924255.1). Lineage (NCBI taxonomy): Eukaryota > Metazoa > Arthropoda > Insecta > Lepidoptera > Riodinidae > Apodemia > Apodemia mormo. The sequence goes on along the minus strand of JAUPFN010000023.1, from coordinate 27,813,282 downwards.
TGATATCTTCACGAAAGGAAGCCACCACAGAAATTTAAGTGTATTTTACATAACCCAAAACTTATTCCATCAGGGCAGAGGTCAGAGAGATATTTCTCTAAATACCAGCTATCTCATATATTTCAAAAATCCTCGAGATAGGACACAAATAAAACATTTGGCCCGTCAGGTGTTTCCCGACAATCCAAAATTCGTGGAAGAATCTTACAGAGATGCTACTAATGAACCTCATGGGTATTTGATGATAGATTTAAAACAAGCTACGAATGACGCATATCGGTTTAAGACGAAAATATTTCCCTTAAATGAACATTGTATAGTGTATGTACCGAAAAAAGGATTTAAATACGATTTGAACGATGAGATTCTTAATAGTATCCGATGAATGGTGTCGGTGAAACAGCGTCTACTGCAAAGTCCAGTAGAAAAATTTTATACACTTTTAAATCAAAATATCGCAAACTTTTAATACAATCTTACAGTGATAATGAATTAGATCTTATTTGTGAAAACCTTTATAAAATTTTTGATGGAAAACTTGCAGATGTCACTAAGTCTTCGGGTAACATTCTGCAGTGCAGTTGTTTTTTGATACCGTTTATAAACTATTTTACACCTTAAAATTTCTCAGTGTAGAGCTATGTCGAAAAGAGTGAAGACACATCAAGATTTATTAAGAGCTTTACATACACTGAAACCCAAACATCGTACAGCCTTATTAAAAGTCTGTAGCGATGAGGAAATAAACTGTATTTGTGAATGTATTTATAATGTTCTGAATGGTAAAATAATATTGAAGGAAACAGAAAAGTCTAAATTAAAGAAATATAAAAAGCTGTTGCGTTTGCTAGTGTCGAAGGGTAAACATAGGTTAAGAAAGCGAATCATTATACAGAAAGGTGGGGCTTTTCTTCCTATTATTCTTAGCACAGTATTAAGTGGATTATTGAATTACATAATAAATAAATAAAAACAAAATGGATACTACAAAGAAAATGATATTGATTGAACCAGACGCATTGGAGCGACTAAAGAAAAGAGAAAATATTTCTGATGATTCTTTGTCAAGATTAGACAAGGAAATGCAAAAAATATTAAAAAGTAAAATTGATGATCGTGAAAAATGGTCATTATACCTCCAAGAATTACAGAAATACTTACACTTAATACAAGAAGATAAAAAACCTTTAAAGTTACCTATCACAATTGAAGAAGTTAAAGACAACACAAGCGAGAAGCAGATGATTCCATTTGTAAAAGAGTTATCACCAGTTCAGGACGTACAGACACCGGAATCTCCGGATATATTACTAAAACACTACACGGCTGATTATTTGAAACGACTTATTCCTAAAACTTACAAAAAGAAAGGTAGCATTCTTTTAGATACTCTTTATAAAAATAACGATAAAATTTCCTGGAATGATGATGGTACTGTTGTGATCAACAAAGAACATTTACCTCAAAGCAATATAATAGATCTCATAAATATAACTCTCCGACCCTTAAAATATAAACCTGATGGGTGGGAAAAGTTTGCAAAAGCATTAAAAGATATTAAAGTACCACTAATATGTGTTGGTAATCCTGAAATAAATAAATTCATGAATGAATTGTATGTAGAAGATTTTCGTCTTAATACTCCTACAAAACTAAATACACCGAAATTATCTAAACCAGGAAGAAAAATAGATTGGGAAAGATGGACACCTTATTAGATATACATAGTACTTACTATGATATAGCAAATCCGGCGGGATATAGTAGTGTAAATGCATTAACTAGAGCAATGAAAGGTAAAATGAATCGAAAACAAGTTCAAGAATGGCTGCAAAAACAGGAAACTTATACTCTTCATAAACCTATAAAAAGAAAATTTCCAAGAAACAGATATATCTTATCAAACTTAAATGAACTCTGGCAAGTAGATTTAAGTGATATGAGAAAGTATAGTCAATATAATGATGGTTATAATTATATTTTGTGTGTTATTGATGTATTTAGTAAATATGCATTTGTTAGACCCTTAATTAAAAAGAATTCACAATCAATAAAAAATTGTTTTGAGAGCATATTTTGCGAGGCAAAGGCCACACCTAGTCACATACAATCGGATAAGGGAACCGAATTCGTATCAAAAGATGTAAGACAATATTTAATGAATAAGAATATTAATTATTACACAACGAATAACCCTGATATTAAGGCTAGTATAGTGGAAAGGTTTCAGAGAACTCTCAAAACGAAAATGTGGCGATACTTCACCCACAAAAATACATATAGATACATAGATATATTGCAAGAATTAGTCTATTCCTATAATTATAGTTTTCATTCGACTATAAAAATGCGCCCAGTTGATGTTAATTTTAATAATATAATGACTGTATGGCGTAATATCAACGAAGGACGATTACAGGGGAAAAAAATGGTACACAATAATCAGGATCCAAAATTAAGTATAGGCGACTACGTTAGAATTACTAAATATAAGCATATATTTAAAAAAGGCTATGAGACTAATTGGAGTGATGAAATTTTTATAGTGGCCTCGGTAAAACGTAAGCCTGTATTGATTTATACCATAAAAGATATTCTAAACGAGGGAATTGTAGGTACATTTTATGAGAATGAATTACAAAAAGTTTCTTATGACCCCACATCGTATTTTAAAATTGATAAAATAATAGGTTCACGTTATTCTGGAATCAGAAAAGAAGTGCTTGTGAAGTGGGTAGGTTATCCGAATAAATTTAATACTTGGGTTCCTATATCAAATTTAAAGAAAATATAATGGATAATAGTTTTTATTTAACGTTACTTAGTAACAGCTCCATGGGCTACTTTCCAGAAAACACAACAGCAAACTTCTTCACTAAACTACCTAAAACTATTAAGCTAGAAGGAGAATGGGTGGTCGGTCTAGTTGAATGTCACTATCCGTGTAGTATGTTAAATGTACAGGATCATGAAAATGTAGTATACATTTCTAAAAAAGTATATTTACCCGATTCAAAAACAGATTATGCTAACGTTGAATATAAATCCCATATACCAGCAACAAACTACGAAAATATTAGTAACTTCTTAAACGCATTCAATGCAAATCCTTTATTAAATGGGAAAGTAAAGTTTCAACACGATGAAATATCAAGACTTGTCGCCGTAACAAATATGACAAGTAACATTACTCGAATAACAGCTAACCCCAAATTGTCACTTCAACTTGGGTTCGAACCCAATACAAATTTTGTTAGGCAGAATATTGGTAAGTATCCAATAAACTTACATTTAGGTCTACCGTCACAACTATTTATTTACTCCGATATAGTACATCCACAGATAATAGGAGATGTAATGTCATCTTTACTGAGAATAATTCCATTAGATCCTACGAAATATATTTATGGAGCCTACAAAATTAATGTATTTTCTCCTGCACACTATCTTCCTGTTTTACGTAGGGAATTTGATGTGATAGAAATTGATATAAGAACGAGCATTGGTGAAAGAGTACCATTTCAATTTGGAACCTCATGTATTAAGCTTCATTTCAAAAAAATAAGTTCTTAATATTACATTAAATATATAAAAATGGTATGTCCCTATCATCACTATTACTCTGCACAAGCAGGATCTGGTGTAGGTATAATTTATAAAGGAACACCATATCAACGTGGACATGGCATAGGGAGTTTTCTAGGGGGTTTATTTAGGTCAGTATTTCCAATTTTAAAAAGTGGCGCAAAGGTTCTTGGAAAAGAAGCATTAAACGCTGGAGTTGGTCTTCTAAGTGATTTGGTTGGAGCTCAACCTCTTGATGAATCGATAAAAACTCGATTCCGAACCGCTACTTCTAATTTAAAAAGAAAAGCTGATGAAAAACTCGACTCCATAATGGCAGGATCCGGTTATAAAAATAAAAGGCAAAGACTTAAGTCTATCACTCACAAGAAGACATCAAAACAAAGAAGAACTCTTAAAGGAGCTCTCAAAAATAAAAAAGATATTTTTGGAAATTAAAAATGGCGTTCCTACACAATAATTCTTGTGAATGTGTGAAATCAGAATTGGATATCTTTGCTTTACCGACAACACAAACAAGTATAGAGAGTGGTCAATGGATGCAATATCGTCCGATATCATCGCTAACTGATGATGGCCCTATCGAGTTTTTAATACCTGGTGCTGGTGATGAATATATTGACTTATCACACACAATGATTAGTATCAGTGCACGAATAGAAAATATTGATTCATCAAGATTAGCTGTCGATGCCAATGTTGCACCTGTAAATAATTGGCTACACTCGCTTTTTAGTCAGTTGGATATTTATTTAAATCAGAAACTTGTTTCTCCACCAAATAACACATATGCATATCGTGCGTATATAGAAACTTTATTAAATTATGGTCCAGCAGCGAAAGCTTCCCATCTTACCTGTGGTTTATGGTATGAAGATACTCCAGGAAAGTTTACTTCGTGTGACGCAACTAACGAAGGATTTGCTAAGCGACAGCAACTATCAAAGCAGAGTTCAACTATTGAAATGATAGGTCATTTACATGGTGATATATTTAATCAAGGGAAATTTTTAGTTAATGGTATTGAAATGCGGTTAAAATTAGTTCGTTCGAAAGATTCTTTTAATCTCATATCGTCCACAGTAGAAAATAAATTCAAAGTTAATATAATAAATGCTTCGCTCATAATCCGTAAAGCAAGAATCAATCCATCAATATTACTTGCACACGAAAAAGTACTAGCAACAACCACAGCTAAGTACCCAGTTGCTAGAGCTGAAGTAAAAGTATTAACTATTCCATCTGGTGTTCAAGGGAAAGTTCTTGATAATGTATTTCTTGGGCAAATGCCTAAAAGGTGTATTATAGGATTCGTTAGCAATAAAGCATTTAATGGCAGTTTCGAAACGAATCCCTTCGATTTTAAACACAACAACCTCAATCTGCTTAGTGTATATGTAGATGGACAGCAAATACCACCGAAAACATTAACTCCCAATTTTTCCGACAATGCTTTTACCAGCGTTTATCATACATTATTCTCTGGGACCGGTATACACTTTTTAAATGAAGGTAATTCGATATCTAAAGAAGCTTTTGCAAACGGGTACTGTCTAATGGCTTTTGATATGACTCCAGACTTAAGTGCAAACTCTACAACTCATTGGAATTTAGTAAAACGTGGAAGTGTTAGAATAGAAGTACGGTTTGAAGGCACTTTGTCATCAACAGTAAATTGTATAGTATATGCAGAATTTGATAATGTTATAGAAATAAACAAAAATAGAGAGGTTATTATAGATTATAATAGCTAATCTTAATTTTAATTAATTTATGAAATAGTACTTATATATTATATTGCTAGTGTATTTACTGTCAATTTCATTCAGCATATCTTTAAAAATAGACGCTTTTAAAAATTAAATCCTATGATGGATTCTATAGAAATCCAAAAGTTTCTGGATATGGTTAATGGTAGCTTAAAGCTTAATGTTTTTGCAGCTAATCGTATACCAGTACATGTTAGCTTACCCTTTTATTCTATATCAAATTTAGATCCTGATACAAAGCCTGGTTCTCATTGGGTAGCAATATGCATTGATAAACATGGTGTTGGGGAATATTTTGATTCTTTCGGGAGAAAGCCAACTGGTTATCATGAGTCATTTTTGGTAACAAATTGTAAGAAGTGGAATTATAATAATAAAGTAATTCAAAATTGTTTTAGTTCTATGTGTGGAATTTACTGTCTAGTTTTTATATATTTCAGATATTATGGAGTATGTATGTTTAACTTCACTAATATGTTTACTACTAATACTGTTATTAATGATAAAATTGTAAATAATTTGTTTAAATACTTTTTCTGTAATAAAATATAATTGATAAAGAAATTTCGTTGTATTATTTTACCCTGTATGTCATAGGAATACAAAAAAAACAAATGGGATAACAAAAATAAAATCTTTATTTAAGTATTCAAGTATTAATCACATTATTATCTCTAATTACATTGAAACTTTATACAATAGCATACTTAAAAAATCAGTCATTGAAAGAACAATATCAAGTATTTTTGTCGAAGTGATATTTTTTTACGTCAGGTGCATCGGCTATTTCCTTAGATATATCATAGATCACTTCATTGATTTTGTTGAGCCTATGACTTGCCGCATAATATTTAATCCGAGTGGTTGCATGTTTCCAATGATCAGTTGGGGGTATCCTCGCCAGTTTTTTTAGATCGTAAACTTCTATTTTTACAAAGTGTGTGGCTTGCGCCCCATCGTCGGTATTGGTTGATATGTATGCCATTCCACCATCTCGAGACGCCCTTCCAACGCAGGACGACATTTTTTTCTTCTTTTTGGCTGGCTTTTCAAATAGGTCGTCCAAACTGCTGCTGCTACGTGTTCTTTTTATTTTCAATGGCTGTGTCAATTGTAAATCTGACTCGTCGTCGTCAGACAGTGGATAATAATAATGTTTTAAAGTGTTCTCTTCAAGGATGCTCGAGGAATTCTGTAAAGGACATAATACCAAATATTAGACACTACGACATAGCTAACGTAAAATCCTAATACTATGTTATAAATCTAAAGTTTGTGCGTGTATATTTGTTACAAGTTCTTACACGCCTTAACGACTGAATAAAATTTCTGTTCAGTATACATGTAGTACACATATGTATAGATTTAACACATACATCATTTCTGTGTGTGCATGTAGGTATAAATATTATTTTCTAACCAAATCTGAAAAAATATGTGTACGTTCATCATACAAGTATACTTTCCTCTCCGGTGAAATACATGAATAATATTGTAAAAATATGAAACGACAAAAATATTATATCTACATTCATTACACATATTTAATATATAAGATATTATAAGAGCAATAAATGAGATACTTACATCCATATTATCGAAGTAGCACGTGAACACAATAACACACACACACACGTTACAATAATGTAGCACTATCTCTGTTAAAATAATTATTTGATATATTGTAGATGTGCTTTCATCCAAGGTTTATATAGGAAGTTTTAAGCAATTAACATTAGCGAACACGTTCTGTTACAAATCTTGTTGCTCATCACATTCGCATTAGCAATTATGATACAACATTCCAATGAATCGTTAGTGAAGTTCATACTTGTGTATTGCGAAACACCCACATACCTTAAGAGCATGTGAAGCTTTTGATACCGGAAGTGACCGATCCTGCTAGCCCAGACATCATGCAATATGGGTGTTTGTCAACAACACTAAATAAATACATTCAAACAAATCACCTCTGCGGCATAATGGTGCGGTGACGATGCTTGCCACATGAGGTCCTAGGTTCGATTCCTGGGTCGGGATTGTCACCTATCACGTTGTGGAACTTAGTATCTTCGGCTAATCGTGGGAGCATTAGTTGTACCTCTGTCTACCTCTTCGGGGATATGGCCGTGAAGATACTTTTTTACATGCATACAAGTACTGGAATATATTTAATAAGCACACAGACCCAGTAATAATAGCACCACCACAGCGACTAGCACTGATGATGTATGTAATAAGATGGGTCAAGGTGGTGGTACTCAACCTGGTCGAGACGTTGCAGAACTCACCAACTAGTCAGTACTCACGATGTTAATGATATAAATTACTATGAAAAAAAAAAGTAAAAGTCTTACAGGCTGCTAAAATGATAATAGAATGATCGCCATAATCGTGCTTTTGTCCGCTGAACAGGTGAATCGCAGTGGAACGTTAAGACGCTCGCTCTGCCTTCTCGACACGGGAATCAGCTTGATGATATTTATTTTATTCCATATTCATTAGTTGCAAGTGATACGCAATGCGAGACGTCCTAATGAGCTTTTAATAGTGCGATTGTGTGACGGGCGTTCGAGCTTAATGATAATGAGGTGATTAGATAACGAAGGAGAGCCAGGAATGCTAACTTTGCAACCGTGCGAGATATCAAAAAACGGATGCTTGCAATCGATCGGGCGTACCCGGAAACCCCCATTTTGACACCAAATTTTTTTTTTTTTTTTTTTTTTTTTTTTTTTTTTTTAGTTTTGACCGACCACCAAGTGGGTCAGAAACACAGGTGGGACAGAAACAGGGATCCAGACCCAACGACCCGGGTGGTCGGAAACCAACGAATCCCTACTACTACCAGCATTGGCAGATTTAAGATCAGAGCACAAACCGTCGACTGCGACCTTGATGCTCCGATCAGTCTTAAAGCTGGTGATCCACTTAAACCATTGTTTTCTGTTATTGCAACAGTTTTACGCGAGTAGGATTTTTTTCGCATTTTATTATATCAATAAACAATCTTTACTGCCATTGCAGTTTCGTAAATGTCTTTGAAAAACCGGTTGCTAAGCAATAAAATATAAAGTTTATCTAATTATTTGTGTGTTATAGCACTCACCCCGTGATTGGGAAAACTTGAAAAACTTTAAAAAAAAACAAAGAAAAATATCGACACGCGGGATTTGAACCTGTGATTGTCTCCCTAAAGCCGGGACGCTCTACCATTGAACTAGTGTCGACAGTCTCGACGTGGCGAAATTCTTCTTTGCTATGTGATCGATTACGTCGATTGTATTGATCGCTATATATACATACGTATAATCAGTTAAATGAGTTCATCGTAACAGATGAAATTCACATTTATAATTTTGATAAGTACTTTCGTGTTTCTGATTATTTTTGTGTTATAGCACTCACCTTGTGCTTGGGAAAAGTTGAAAAACTTTAAAAACAACAAAGACAAATATCGACACCCGGGATTTGAAGTTTGAACCTGCGACTGTCTTCCTAAAGCCGGGGTGCTCTGCCACTTTAGGGAGACAGTCGCAGGTTCAAATCTTTTCCTTTGTTGTTTTTAAAGTTTTTCAAGTTTTCCCAAGCACGGGATGAGTGCTATTCGCTGGGTGCGTAAGGCATAGTGGGGGACACAAAAGTGATGTCAGCGCCCGTTGCTGGACAATATAGAACTACGGGTGGCTCTTTATTATGTATTACTATGACCTACAACCGTATTCTATAGAATAATGTCATATACATGTGTATATCGTGTAAGAAAACGGAGTAATAATTTAATTATTTTTTTTTGTAAAATATTGATGGATCGTTATGGTCTCCAAAACCTATGGATGTTATATGCAGTGAACTTCATTGGCGGTGAAAAATCAGATGTTGAATCAAGTCCTATATACGCTCCAACTATTTTTCCATCAGTTTATAGAAGACGTAAAGTCAACGAATCCGCAGTTTTGAGTAGGTACGTAATAAAATTTAGTTTTGATTAAAATATTAAGATTAATAGAAATAATCGACTAAAAAATTAAGACATATTATTTGACATAGTTAATGATTTAGCAATACCTCTTTTATTTAATTTTATTTTTATTTATATTATCGTAATTTATTTATTTAGACACAAACGCTTCATGGACAGGAGAATAATAAAAAAGTCAACAGCTGAGATAGATCCGGTGATGAATATTATAGAACCGTCTGAAATAACTGATCAACCTAATACATCCATGAATCAAACTATTTGTTATTTGATATGATGAGCTATTTGTTATTTTATATATTATTTTAGATTGTTTTTTAATATTAATAATGATTTTTATTCAATATTAATTTTACAATAAACATTTTGACAGATTTTAACACTGCTTAACCTAATTCACTTACTGAGACTTGTTTTAGTTGTTGTAATTATTTTACTTACTGTTTTTAGCTGAGCCACGAAAAAAAAATTAATTTAATATTCACTCACTCACTAAAATGTAATATATCACATTTTACATAGAAAAAAAATTTTTTTCAATAGCTATTTGACATCCATGTTTATTTTCTCAAAAGAGCCACCGTAAGTTGTATCGTTAGATGGAGCTGGGGTCACGCACCCAGCGAATAACACAAAAATAATTAGAAACACGAAAGTATTGATCAAAATTATTAATGTAAAGGAGGAGGAAGAGGGGGAGAGAGGAAGGGAGGGGAAGAGAGGGAGGGAGGGAGGGGGGGAGAGGGAGGGAGGGGGGAGGGGGAAGGGGGGAGGGAGGGGGAAGGGGGGAGGGGGGAGGGGGGAGGGAGGGGGTGAGAGGCAGGGGGGAGGGGGGGGAGAAGGAGGGAGGGGGGAGGAGGGGGGAAGGGGGAGTGGGGAGGGAGGGGGAGGGAGGGAGGAAGGGAGGGAGGGGGAGGGAGGGAGGAAGGGAGGGGGGGAGAGGGAGGGAGGGGGAGGGAGGGAGGGGGAGGGAGGGAGGGGGAGAGAGAGAGAGAGAGAGAGAGAGAGAGAGAGGGGGGGGGGGCGGAGAACAGAGTGAATAGAGCGTTAGTTTTAAGTCAGGGTGCCCCTCTTGCCCTGCATAATCATTCCTATGCCTGCCTATGCCTATCCCAACGATATTGTATGAAAGTGGGCGATGAAATACTTTATTATTTATTTTTCTATACATTAAAAGATTATAGACTATATTATTATAAATAAAGTCTATACATTAAAAGATGTAATTCTCATAAAAATACTTTTCTAACAATATTACTAGATAGTATAACTTTGCGAGCCCCCACAAAGCTCTGCTTTTTGCTAGTAATAATCCAAGACTCAATACAATATAAATCGCTTCCGAAATTTCTTACTATAGGCATTACTTACCTGATACACAAATCTGGCAATCCTGAGAACCCAAAATATTATCGCCCAATAACCTGTCTGCCCACATTGTACGAGTTGCTTTCATCCGTCCTAGCAGTTAAGATACTTGAACATGTAGATAAGTACGATATTATGTGCCCAAAGCAGAATGGATGCAAAAAAGGTAGCCGTGGCACCAAGGAACTCCTTGTGATTGACTCAATTATTGGTCAACTGGTACGGCGTAATCGTCGAAACTTTGCTGCAGCCTGGATAGATTACAGGAAAGCGCTCGATTCAGTGCCTCATACTTGGCTGCTCGAAATATTAAAACTGTATAAGGTAGATAGATAGCACAATGAGAGACTTTCTCGAAATGTGTATGAGGCAGTGGAGAACTGTATTAAATCTTCCAGGTGTGCACGGCCTGAGCGATGCAAATGTAATTGAGATACGCAGGGGTATTTTCCAAGGGGACAGCCTAAGTCCGTTGTGGTTTTGTCTATCTCTGAACCCCTTAAGCTGGTTCATGAACAAGGCAAGTTCAGGATTTAGGATCCGAAAAAGCGGTTCACAAATTACTCACCTACTGTACATGGATGATTTAAAGGTTTTTGCACCCAACATCACCAAACTTAATGAGCTGCTAAGTATTACGCAAAAAATTAGCAGTTTAATCAGAATGAACTTTGGGTTTGAAAAGTGTGCTGTTTTACATGTAGAGAGGGGCAAAATTGTGAAGTCAGAAAATATGCAATGTTCCGGACTCACGACCTTAAAAACACTTTCTGAGGATGAAACTTACAGATACTTAGGCGTGTTTCAATCTATTGGTATCCAAAGCTCAGTAGTGAAGTAAATGGCCCTGGAAAAGTTTTACGCACGCTTAAAAGACTGCTTGACAGTGCTTTGTCAGGGGGCAATAGAGTTCGAGCGTTTAATAGTTGGGCTATTCCTGTACTTCTCTATACTTTTGGTATTATCAAGTGGAGCCAAATAGATTTGGATGCCATCGACAGAAAAGTGCGGACTACTATGACAGAACACCGAATGCATCATGCGAAATCAAGCACAGCGAGGCTATATATCCCACGAAAATTTGGTGGTCGGGGCATGTTAAGCGTCAAGAATATGCACAACAAAGAGGTCAATAGCTTAAGAGCATACTTCCTGTCTACAGCGGACAGTCCACTACACGTAGAAATCAGGATGTGCGATCTAGGTTTTACTCCAATATCTTTGGCCGAAAATAACTGGCAAAACCTACAAAAACTTGGTGTTTCCGAACGTATAAAAGAATGGGAGAGAAAAGAATTGCATGGTCGATTTTAGAGTGTTTTGCAAGAAAACCATGTAAACACTGAGACTTCGCTATTTTGGCTGCGATGTGGTGAATTGTTTGCTGAAACAGAAGCCTTTGTTTGTGCGATACAAGACCAGGTAATAAAGACGCGGAACTATCGAAGACACATTATTAAGGATGGCACAGTAGATATATGTCGAGCTTTCCATTTACCGGGCGAAACCATTAGACATATTACCTCGGGCTGTTCCGCTCTAGCTAACTGTGAGTACCTGCACAGACATAATCAGGTTGCTAAAATAATACACCAAGAACTTGCTGCTAGATATGGTGTAATAGAAAGTTATACTGGGATCGGTCCATTGTCACGGATCGTAGTATTAGTGCAAATACGCCTAATATTGTGCTTCTGGACCGAGCTCAGTCTAAAGTTTTCCTAGTGGACGTGACAATACCGTTTGATGAAAACTTACAAAAAGCAGAACGTGAAAAGTTATCAAAATATTTAGATTTAACATTTGAAATTACAGAGATGTGGAAGGTCACGTCCACAGATGTGGTCCCTGTCGTCGTATCTGCAAACGGGTTAATACCAATAGCCAATAACAATAAGTTTATTAAATCTGAACACCACTTCGATCAAGGCAAGAATGCAAAGAGCTGTTTTGTTGGACACGGCCCGGATAGTGCGTCGATTTCTGAGTCTGCCGCTCTAGCCTTTGACAGTTTGCTATGTCCACTGTCACAGAAAATATACCGTCAAGACGAGCATTAAATTTTCTTATAATAATAATAATAATTTATTTCAATATTCGAATTACAAGTAAATTAATCAGAAACACATCAGATTATAGATACATATAAAACTAAAACATTATTATCACTATGAATTACCAGGGACTCTCAAACTAGGCAGAGCCTGTGTCTTGAGAAGCCATTATTAATTGTATCATTTGAATTAACGCAAACAAACATATATTATAACTAACAAATTACATTTAGGAAAAAATTAGATATTGAATTAAAATTTTAGTAAATTTTATAATGTGTCTAAAATTGATTCAGACTGTTTTAATCTAGAGTTTTTAACCATTTGGTAATTTCGTGTGCACATTGTTTCACAGTAAAATTCCTAACGTCACATGACTTTATGACTTCTTCCCGCTAAATTAACGTATATTAAGCTCAAAGGAGAAAAAAATATAAGCATATAGATTTTTCAGTTCAAATATTTGTTTTGTTAAAAATGGCAGTAGGTACATTGATTTTTGAAAAGCTGTATATTTTGGAAATGATGATGGATTTTGATCTTTCGAATAGCATTCAACTCAATTTCTGAGACCTAAAAATATTGATTTAGCTAAATAAGCAATGTTAAAAAACTATTTCTTATAAACAAATTCGTTTCGTTTTAATTTCACTGGAGACACGCATACCGCCCGGCCACGTGAACCAGCGGCGGCGCCGGCGGCGAGGCGAAAATTCGCACGGCGCGATTTTGAGGCCACGGGATCTTGCGGTCATCGCCGCAACCAGTATAGTCCGAGAGCAAGATGACTTTTTTAACTTCATCTCAATATTGCTTAGAGGGGAGTAATTTTATACTTCAACACTTACTATTTGGAAGAGAATATGTAGTAGATGCATGTTTTAAATAAGAATCGGGGTGTAGTAAAGACGTTGAATTTCTTAAGGAGTATGATAAATACATACTATATCAAGACAAATTTTTGGAATGAGTGTCAAAACTCGAAACCTTTGCCGCTTGATAGTCTATTATCGATAGGGTTTCAGTACCTCAGTAAGTACAATACTATCAATAAACAGCAAAACGATAGCATCGATAATATTCATTATTAAAAAAATAAACTATCAAAAGTATCGATACTATCGATAGTATTACTATTTAATATTGCATTACCTAATCACAATTACTATTAATAGTATCGATACTATCAAAACTATCGATAGTCAATTTTATTCTAATACTGACCGATGCTATCGATTGTACAAACTATCGATAGTATTGAATACATCGATAAATGCAATATTTTCTAACAATACTTTTGATAGAATTTTCCCCGTGTTGGTGCCTGGCTTGTTGAAGAATAGACCAACTGCCGTTCTGCCAGGCAGGTTGCAAAAGGCGACCGATTGGCTACGCAAGTCACTGCTATCGTGACTTCTAGGTTCTGCATTATCTCGCCCGGGTCTGGTACCACCGCCTTACCTATTCCTGCCGCAAAAGCGTCAGTGCTTGTCACTATAAACTTATGTATGTGGTATTAGACCTTGCCACAAGATATCAACGCACCATTAACACCTTTGGTGTGCATAGGCGATGGGTGACTTGTCCATCAGGAGACCCGTCTGCTTGGTTGCTATTTTATCTATATCATTATGTATGTTATGTGTATCATCAGATAGCAAACAAGCAGACGGGTCTCCTAAATTGCATTATTATATTACACTCAAGAAATTTGGAGATAAATTTTTATTTGAATGATCCGGGGGTTTTATTTTTTTCTCAAGCAGTTTACACCCTAATTCTATTTGAAATTATTTAATACGCGCGCGTTCGCGCGGTCTTCATTTACTCCGCACTGCTCCTCCCCCGCAGGTGATAGCGTGGTAATATGTAGCCAATATGTTGACCCGACCTGTTAGTAATATTCATGCAAAATTTGAAGTTAATCCACGCAGGACTTTTTGAGTTTACCCCGGATATACATACACACAAACAGACAAACAGATAAACAGACAAACAGACAAACAGACAAACAGACAAACAGACAAACAGACAAACAGACAAACAGACAAACAGACAAACAGACAAACAGACAAACAGACAAACAGACAAACAGACAAACAGACAAACAGACAAACAGACAAACAGACAAACAGACAAACAGACAAACAGACAAACAGACAAACAGACAAACAGACAAACAGACAAACAGACAAACAGACAAACAGACAAACAGACAAACAGACAAACAGACAAACAGACAAACAGACAAACAGACAAACAGACAAACAGACAAACAGACAAACAGACAAACAGACAAACAGACAAACAGACAAACAGACAAACAGACAAACAGACAAACAGACAAACAGACAAACAGACAAACAGACAAACAGACAAACAGACAAACAGACAAACAGACAAACAGACAAACAGACAAACAGACAAACAGACAAACAGACAAACAGACTCCTTTCTTGGAAAAATTTCTGGGTGGAAGTAAGAAAATTTTGTAGCAGTGATGGCATGTTAAAATACATAAATATAATTAACTGTTTTTTGTAAATAGCTGTTATGTAGATTCAGTGGTATTTAATCTAATAAAACTGAACAATAAAACAAATTTATGTTCAAAAGTATTAGAGCAATTTTAAAAACAAAGCAAGATTGATGAAAGTATGAAAGAGGTTCTATTAATTTTAATCCCTCAAAAAGAATAGGTATTACAAGTTAAATAAGCATTGTGATTATTGATTAGTAATTTTTATTTTTAGTAATTGAAAAGTAATACAGGTCACCAAAAAAAAAATGTTTTTCTGAGTCTGTTATTTAGTGAACATTTTCTGATTATATACAACGAATAGTAAACAGAAACACTATTAAAATTCAATAAACTTTGCTTTTGTACTTTATAAAATGAAAACTAAATGTATGGTGGTTTGGTAGATTTTTTAAAGAGCCATTGCATTTATGGTGCAAGAGAGGAGTGAGGGGGACTGTGGGTGTCAGGCGAGGGGTAGCAGAGTGTCACTGCAGAGTGCAGTATGTGCATTGTGCGTGCGCGTTATACAGGAATAACATATTTAATGTGTCGTCAGGCAAAAAAAGTTATCCAAAAGTTATAAAAACCAGGTGGACTCTTTTTTCTATATTTGTTGTGAATTAATTAAAGCAAGAGCCAAACATTTTTATGTATCATCAATTATGATTGTTTGTGAAGCTTATGAAGCTTATTTTAACTTGCCCGTATGAAGTCAAGATAGTATATGGGCACCTAACTCCTCGTGTATTAATTGCAGAAACAGTTTAGAAGGTAAGAAAATAGATCTTATATTTAAGGAACATTTATATACCTATAAATATATTTTAAATCATACATTAAATGTCATTCGTTAATGAATGATGTTCACTTTTATTTCAGCCTGATACCTACGAGAAAAAAACGGATGAAGTTTGCAGTACCAAGATTATGGAGGAAGCCTATTGATCACATCAATGATTGCTATTTTTGTGTTGTTAATCCATGGAGGCATCTCGCTGACAAAAATACCTAGAAGATCCAGTATCCAAATCTACCATCAACATCTGATCGTGTACCTCACAGTGAAAATTAATTAGGCTGAGAATCACAAACAGGCTTTTCTGATATGCTTGAAAGCTTCAAATGCATGGGTTGCAGAATATCACTTAACGTGCTCATGCTACATTCGCACTTGGAAAAATTATAACGCAAAGATAACTTAAGTGAATATTCAAATGAGCAAGGAGAACGCTTTTACCAGGATATAATGGACTTTGAATAATGGTAATAATGACACTATAATGAGAACATGGTGGGTGATTACGTTTGGGGGCTTATACAAGAAAGAACACAGGCCAATTTAATTTTGTACAACCCTTGCGTGTCTTTTGTAGTGACGAATATTAGATAAACTAAAATAATTTTCTACGATTTTTAAATCAATTAAATAAAATATATCGCTAGGAACAATCATTTAAAAATAATTGAGACTATAATTTGACTGAATTCTATCATCATATTTAAGTGCTACCATTTTATAAAACTTTAATTACATTTACATTAAAACAGTAATAAGTTTATATATCATAATTTTCATTATAAGTATCAAATAAAAATTCTCCATGTTTTTTATTAAAGAATAGTTAATGCTAATTTATTTTTTGTTCTTTTAAGTAGGTACCTCTAAAGTGTTTTTGCAAAATCTTAGCTCAGAATTCTGTCAATCTAACTTTCTAAGATTTCTGAAATTAGCAGTTGTACTGAAGACACCCATTGACAAGATAAATACCTAACCCAAGGAAGTTACATTCTACCCGGAATGCTTACACGCGCTTCAAAATCGTTCCGAAGAGTACCACGACATGAGTGGAGTGTGTCTCTTTCTACTAAATAAAGCGCAAATCTCCATATATAAGTGAAGCCATGCGTAGTTGGCAAATTACTACTAAGTAATTCTACTAATTTGAGAAACAGTTTTTGCATTGCATAAGTAATTACGTAATAATTAAAATAAACACATTTTAGAACTCACTATGTTAATTACAATACATTTTATGCTAATGTATTTATCGACGTGTATAAATAAAAGGGTTTAACGATTACCGAATATATAAAAATCTACCATCAGTAGTTTTATTCAAACACTGGCAATTGCAAGAAAGGGACAACGTCCACTCATGTCGTTGTCTTGCTCAGAACGTTTTTCCCCTCTGTTAAGTAAGAAACAAATGTCAACTTTATTTGTAACAATATAAAGTACATTTTTATTTTTCAAATATTGCTTCGTAACAATTCCAGTTATCATATATAAGTTCCTTGACCTAACCACAGACTACTAAGAAGAGAACTGGGGGCCTATTGCCTATCTTTGACATTTATAGTGATCAACTGACATTTGATGAACACTCAAAATTGGTTGGCAACTGACAACAGTAAAAATTGGTATTGCGTATCGCTTTTAGTGGCGGTGACTTTCGTCGCTTTCCAGCGTTCGTTCCAGTGGGTTGACTTGTCACTGCACTATTTTATCGATATTATGCTTCTAAATAAAAAAGCTAGGTAAACGCAAATGCTTATAAGGGTTTATTATGGTCCTTTGTTTTGGTCGGTTTGTATTCTTCAGACTAATGTCAATTGTCAAATGTCATAACAATAAACAAATAACAATAACCTCAAAATAAGTTTAGACTAACAAAATTAACTATTCAGCTTTAAAATTTCTTTGTTGATCCCACTTTCTCCACTTTTATGTTTGTATATAGATTTATGTACATAGTATTAACTCCTAATCCATAATGTTGTAGTTGTGTAAGTTTACTAATCTTTGTGTTTGTTTTGTTTTAGATTCCTCAACTTGTAACTGATATAGTCACCGGACAACTCTTTTTATGTGTCTCTCCCATGACTGACTTGATATTGGCAGAATCCGTACTAACTGGATAGCCACCAAACCAATATAATAATAATAAGTTTAGAATGCTCTCTTGAAGCAAATTAATGGTTAAAAGAAATTAAATTGTCGGTCGAATTTGCCAAAAGATACTATCCAGCCAGACTCAATGGCAGAGAGCAAGTTGAGTAATAACTTAGTAGTTTAGATCTATTGATTGTCATTGCATTGTATTACTTACCTTTTACATAAAAGTAGTATATAACATCTGCATATAAACAGTAACAAATATGATCTAATTGAAAAACATGAATAATCTGGAATGAAGATATGGGTATAAATCTAGCCAAGAGGTAAATAGCAGAACCCCTAACTTGCAGATATTATATTCATTGATTATAATAGTTTTTAGATTACTGTTAGGACTAAGACATGATATTGGTATTATTGAAGTTAACAGGTAGTAATGTAAATTTAATATTTAATCAAATGAAAGTGTCTAAAGTGTGCTAAATTTTCTACAACTAGAAATGTATGATCCTATCCAATAGCTAGAGCTTTGAGAGGTAATAAAAAAAACATACAAATTTAATTTTTTTATTACTTCCGTATTGTCAATATGACAAAATAATAAGACAATCCGTTTGTCTTTATTTTATAAAAAGAGTTGAGAAAAAAACATAAAACCTCATACTGCATGTTAGTAATAAGTGCATAGTTGCACCTCTGACTCGCCCAATGTTTGTGTTGTGTTGTAGCTTACAAAGTTTTTAACCAAAAGTTTTTCTGTTTAAGGTAATCTTCAGAAATTGAATTATGTGCAAACAGAGACAAATGCAATGATAAAGATATGTATAGTGCATTATCAGGGTAACAAATCAATACAATAACCTCAATCATTTAAATAAGGTATTGATTTGTTACTATCATCAGTAAAAGCGTTAAAATGTGAAACTGGTTGATGTAAATGAATAAAAACTAAATAAAACAGTACTAATTATTATAAAATAATATCAATACAAATCATCATGGAGTTTTACCAAGTGCCGATGCTGTTCAGTGTTCAAAGTATAAAGAAATGTGCTTTAAGAACCTACTTAGGAATAAGTGTGCTGAGCTCATGAAACAGATTATATGCACATTGTGCACATAAGGAATGTTGAAAAAGATAATTTAAAAGTGTTAAACAAATTGAGAATAATGGTAAATGAAAATATTCATATCTTCATTCAGCATGGTGTGGTTATACTGTATACATGTTATATTTAGTACATTAGATAGATGTATAAAGCTCATCACACATGGTTAAGATACTATAATATTTGATCTTAAGATACCCTAATATTACAATATTACATCTTAATGTATATTTCAGAATATCGCTCACCATACAAATCCACAATCACACACAACTAAGATAATATATATTTTACCTTTAGTATCTTAAGATACCGAACGATATGGAAATATATATTTCATATCTTAAGATACAAAACATAAAATAAATTATGTTTTTATTTCGGGATATAGGTGATCGCAGTGCCTCATCTATACATATAATAAAATTGTAGGAAAGTCAAAACTGTACATTGAATATTTTTTTAAAAGAATACTTGGGGTGTGATCTACAATCGATATCGAAGCCAAAAATATAGTTTTTAGAATTTTTGTCTGTTTGTCTGTATGTATGTCCGGGGTAAACTCAAAAAGTACTGCATGGATTTACTTCAAATTTTGCATGAATATTACTAATAGGTCGGGTCAACATATAGGCTACATATTATCACGCTATCATCTATGGGGGAGGTGCAGTGTGGAGTAAACGAAGTCCGCGCGAAAAAAGTCGTGGACAACAGCTAGTAATCTATATATTAATATAATAAATGCAAAACTTTGGATGGATGTTTGTTACTCTATCACGCAAAAACTACGATACGAATTTGAATGTAATTTGGCACACAGGTAGATTATAACTTGGAATAGCACATAGGCTACTTTTATCCTGAAAAAACTAGGTGATCCCGCGGGATTCGCCAAAAACTTTTAAAATGCAACGGGTTGCACGCTGCAGCTAGTAATATTACAAATGCGAAAGTTTGGATGTTAATGTGGGGTGCATCTAGTATTATAATAGTTACTACTTTAAGCAGTGCGGGGTGCTCCCGGCTTCGTGCCGCATCCAGGCAAGAGGGAGAGGGGGGAAAACTACACATGAAAGCTATTGCCTTTTATGTCAAGCTAGGGATCCGCCCTTGAACAATTGACATGTCTTTGATGGTTTTTCATTCAAAGTTAACTTTGTTAGGAATGTGTTACTGCAATTTTCATTTTACATTCTATAATAAAATCGTCTGAAGAGCTGTCTAACAAATCAAGAAGTAAGACCGTATTACTCATAGTTAATCAGCTGTATATAGAACTCCTACAAAGAATATGTGAGGCAACGAGGCAGACTCATGATAAAATGAACAAATTTTAATATTATTGTATCTTAGCCATGTGTGATACCTTAAGATACTGTATACTTTTATATTAGGGTATCTCAAGATGAAATATTATAGTATCTTAACCGTATGTGATGAGCGTAATTTATATTATAGGATAACAAACAAGCAAATGGCTCTTGGAAGAATTAATCGCCTAGACACCAAAGATGTTAATGGTGTATTACTATCTGTGGGGTCATATAATAAAATAAATTTATATGAATAGATTGTTTCTTTTATTACTATTGTACCTAAGTATTTGTTTTAATATTACCTAATCTAACACAGATTTTCTTTTTTAAACTAAGGGGGGAAAAAAGGATAATAAATTTAAAATTGAAGAATTAGAAAAAATAAAAAATTTGCCAGATGATAACTGCCTTTTTTATATCAAAAGATAGCAAACAAGCAAAGGCTCCCCTCATTGAGAGTCAACCATTGCCTATAGACACTAAAGATGACAATGGTGCGTTGCTATCCTTGTGGTGGGGTCTTATATATGTATAACTTTACCAGCTTTCATCGTCCAAAACAAACAGTGATAAGCAATGACATTGCGGCAGGAATAAGTAAGGCTGTAATACCAGACCCGGGCGAGACAATGCAAACCTCTGCCACATATTAGCCAAAATTTTCAATTTATAAATTAATATAGGCTATGCTTTATTAGACAGAAAAAAACCCATATCTTCAACTAATATATTCAATTTGCATAAAAGTATGCTAGATCAGTAATGTACCAAATTATTCCTGCACAATAATTTCAAATTTTGAAGTTAAAGATTTTGTCAGTTGAAACTGTCTGAATTTATCATTTATAATCACAGTATGTGTTATGGTTTAAATATGTCCAAATATACATAAAACCTACTTAGCCAGTAAAGCTACATAATAAGTACAAAACTAGCTACACTGTCTTGCTAAGTACATAAGTAGCATTCACATTATACTTAAAAGCTGGAAAACATTTTGTATAATGTATTCTAAGTGTAGAAGTTTATTATTATTGAATAAAATTAAATCTTATGGCTGGTTATTTTCCAGCTAAAAAAATTTTACATCTTGTTATAATTATTACAAAACTGTAAAGTTTTTTTAGTAGGTACAAGGTAAAAATAAAAACTGCAAGTTAATGCTTTTTCTTTTCACATAGTCTTTATTCAAAAAAAAAACAATTATATTAAATCTTTTGTCCTTCTCATATGTGGTTCCCTGTTAGTGCCTTGCCTCAAGTTATATAGATCTGTCAGGGTGCTGTTTTGGATCACTTAGTATTGCTGGTAGCAATCCACAATATGATAGGTACTGCAACTCTTGTATTGGAACAGTTGTGTTTGATGTTTTGGCTTCGGCATATAGAGCAACATAGGTATGTATTAGGATATTATTTAGTAGTGTTATCGGGTTTGAATTTACTCTGCTTGTTAAATACTACCAATTCACTCTCTGCACTCTTATACACTTTTCAGTAGTTAGGACCCACCAGCAAACATCAACATAGAACTTTTGAGACTAAGAAGTTGTAGCTGCTTAATGAAATATTAAATCTGAAATCAAATAAAATATTTAAAATGGTATATGCAAGCATCACTGCATCAATATGCTATAGTTAATAGTGTAATGGTTAATCCTCAGACCATTTTTGTTGGCTTGAGTGTTAATCGTTAAAAATTGTAAGTGTATGGTACAGTAGGTACCAGCAAACATCAACATAGAACTTTTGTGACTAAGAAGTTGTAGCTGCTTAATGAAATATTAAATCTGAAATCAAATAAAATATTTAAAATGGTATATGCAAGCATCACTGCATCAATATGCTATAGTTAATAGTGCAATGGTTAATCCTCAGACCATTTTTGTTGGCCTGAGTGTTAATCATTAAAAATTGGAAGTATATGGTACGGTAGGTACTTTAAGCTTTAACACAATGATAATTTTTTCTAAGAGAAGCTCTCTTCATGTTCAGAATTAATAATAGCTAGATATAGGAGTTCAATAGTACCTACATAAAAGAACACTAAGTTCTAATTTATTGATAGAGTCATAAGCTCATAAAGGCAACAAAATTAATAATTAAATTTATACAGATAAATTGCTTTTTGATTTGATTACTCTTGTAAGTAATATGTAAGTATACATATTATTTTGATAATTACACTTATTCTAGCACAATTACTTTTTAAATCAAGGGATTAGAACAATTAATAAGAATTTGCCAGATGATAATTAGCAGAATCCTCCATAAAATAAGCTTATTTCTTTCACTAATAAAATTAGTTGGCAAATTTAGCATTTACAAATTCAGTATTGGTTGTGATCACATAGAAAAGAAAGTCATATCTTCTTCATCTATGGTTAAAGATCTTAAAAATGTGATATAACAAACCATTTATTTCCATAATTATCAAAAACTCTTGTACAATCCCTTTTTGAAATTAATGTTCCAACTTATAACTATTCTAGAATGGTTTGCCAGTTGATAATTACTTCAATTTAGCATCTACCAAATCAGTATCGGTTATCATTTATTAGGTCCATAATAGAAGCTCATTTCTTTCACTAATAAAATCACTTTGCAAGCTTAAAGATGCTAAAGCCTCTACCACTCTCTTACAAGTCGATTTTTTCTTCGGCACAAACAGCATACTGCATAAAACATTATTGTTACCATGTGAAATTTTATGTATTAGTCTTAGATATGTAATTCTAATTTTATTGCAGTATTGTGTTATGACTTATGTATCCTACATTATTTATTATTTAACAATAATAACCTTCTAAAAATGGTATTAACAAACTATATATTGTCAATAGTACATTTTCTGTACCTTTCAAACGTCGCCGGTTAATAGTGTTAATCACTATTTTGATCATTAAAAACTACTCTAGACTAGTTGCTTTCAAAACATAAAAGTGATCAACGATTTGACGTCATTCGTTGGTCACTAAGCATACGCAATACCAATTGTCAAACTACCCATACTAAAAGTGTCGTTCCAGTGCACGATAGTGACTTTCGACGACACCAAGTACTTGTGACGTCATTTTCGTTGATCACCCATGTTAGTCAATACGAAATAAGGGAACTGACAGCTAATTGATGTCAACTTTGCACAGTGATTATCACTTTGATTGTCAGTTCAAGATAGGCAATAGGCCCCCTGATTGTTTACCTACCAAGGAATTTATATACGACTAGCTGCTAGCCAGCGACTTCGTCCGCGCGGACTTCGTTTACTCCGCACAGCACCTCCCCCGTAGGTGATAGCGTGATAATATGTAGCCTTTATGTTGACCCGACCTATTAGTAATATTCATGCAAAATTTGAAGTAAATCCATGCAGTACTTTTTGAGCTTACCCCGGACATACATACAGACAAACATAAACAGACAAACAGACAAAAATTCTATAAACTATATTTTTGGCCACGATATCAATTATTGTAGATTACGCCCCAATTATTCTTTTAAAAAAAATATTCAATGTACAGTTTTGACTTTCCTACGATTTTATTATATGTATAGATAACTGGAATTATTACGAAGCAATATTTGAAAAATAAAAATGTACTTTATTTCGTTACTGTTAAAGTTGACATTTGTTTCTTACTTAACAGAGGGGAAAATTCTGAGCAAGACAACGACAAGAGTGGATGATGTCCCTTTCTTGCAATTGCCAGTGTAAATAAAACTGGTATCTGATGGAAGATTTTTATATATTTGGTAATCGTTAAATCCCTTTTTATTTATACACGTCGATAAAACATTAGCATAAAATGTATTGTAATTAACATAGTGAGTTCTAAAATGTGCTTATTTTAATTACTACATAATTACTTATGCAATGCAAAAACGATTTCTCAAATTAGTAGAATTACTTAGCAGTAAGCAAATTACTACGCATGGCCGCACTTATATATGGCGATTGGCGTTTTATTTAGTAGAAAGAGACACACTCCACCCATGTCGTGGTATTCTTCGGAACGATTTTGATGCGTGTGTGATCATTCCGGGTAGTATGTAACTTCCTTGTTACCTAGCTACGTTAACCTTAGGCAGCCCCTAGACAAACAATAATATTGCGCAATATTACGTATTGTACAATATTATTGACCGTTTAGAGTTAATATTGAAGATTTTACAATGATTGAACGAAAGTTTGAGCGGGTTTAATTTTTATTGTACAATATTTTTTTCTTGCACTAGGTTTAATATTGCACAACATTTTTCACTTCAGAGCTTGGAACCGTCGTGGTCGGTCAGTCGCGGTGTTTAATGCATGGTCGTGTCGTAAATTTAAGCAGAATGGCGAGCAAAAAATTTTCGTCATTTCGCGGTAATTTTATTCATCTTGTTAATTTAATAGTTCATTACTAGAATGGACCAAAATTTCGACCACTGGCCGAAATTCGACACTTGGTCGAAATTGAACATGTGACCGAAATACGTCATTCCGCCAAATTTCGACATTCGATCGAAATTTAACTTTCGGCCGAAACTCAATATTCGGCTGAAATTCGACATTCAGGCCAATTCACTAATCAATATAAGTGTTGATTGAAACAAAAATAATCAATAAAAGATGAAGAACGGGAGTTTTTACTTGAGTGTATAGAATTATATAGATTTATTTAACAAAATCCTTCCTTTTAAACATAATTGAAATTTAAAAATAGAGCTTTCCCATAAAATTTGAATTTTCATGCTGGTAGCTACAAAAAGCAAACTTTATTAGATAAAAATATTTTTTCTTTCCTTAGTTCTGACTACTTTCCTTGGTAAGTAATCAGAATCAGAGGTACAGAACTCAAACTCAAAATTCATGTTGACCTGTGTAATACACGTTAAGAAAATTAGTACCTATTTTTGATAGTATATTTGGCCTGTGTAGGTCGGTATATTTTAGTTTTTTTTTGGGTTCCTCGAAATTTTCGTAAAATTTAATTTGGTCACATTGGCGCACGGACTCGTGTGAGTTTTTCTTTTCGCATTCGATCGTGAGCGCGTTTCGAGTTTACTCACACTTAGCACTCTGGTCTAGTCACTAGAGTTCAGTTTTAGGCATGGAACATAGAACAAGGGGAAGTGAAGAGTGGGCGTGCCGCATGCGTCACTATTATGCGCTGTTACTCTAAATTGCCTTAGTGATACTTACCATATCTTTAGGAGATAGTCGTCGTGCGAAAATCTATTATGCACTAAATTATGCTGTATTGTGCCGTCCTTGAATGCAGAAATGATAGTAGAATACAGATGATTAAAAATGGGGATATTTCATATCATCCGAAAGTACAATTTTCATTTTATTTTAATTAAATTCCTGATTTAAAATAATCTCTAATGATATAATAGAAAGTCAGCTAAAATCAGCTGTACACCTTACATATAAAGTTCATTTTAGGTTGACCTAATTTTTCTAGAAAGATATGCGTAATGACAGCCATTACGTATATCGTTCTAGAAAGTTCTCTACTCAAATATGACCAACTGAAAACTACGAAAAAATCAATACTGCCATCTATTGTAGAATAGCGAAACTATTTAAGATTATAGTTTCACTATTGTACAAATAGATGAATCTATTTTGAATAGACTACAAAAGGACGTAAATACTCTTTTTTTTTGTAGCAAAATAAAATTTATTGTAACGCAGTTTGGTATATTTTTAAATGTTCTGTTTGTGTGTTTCGGATTATTGTTGTTTAAAATTAAAACGACCAATGAAACAATGTTTGCATTAGTAGTTTATATGCAATAATGCTTATTTTATGTGTGAGTATGGCGATTGCGGTCCTGATACAAATGTTTGTACTTGCCAATTCTGCTTGTTCTATGTTCCATGGTTTTAGGGATCTCGTAAATTTTAAAAGTATCGATACCTACTCAATACCAAGTATCATATCAAAAGTATCGATACCATTAAAGTATCTGATCAAAAGTATCGATACTACTCAGTACCGAGTACTTTTTTTTTGCTTTGGAAATCGTGTTTAATTTTAAAAAAAGTACGTTCTTAATTAAACTCGTTATTAAAAATGTTTTTCCGTTTGTGTTTAGCATTTTATAACAGATTTTACAGTCTGCAGTAGTTTTGTCAACCTTCCTGAAACTTAGCATGACATCACTGTTCCCATCAGGAAGCGGCATTTTAGTTCCTAGACTTTCACACTAGCATCAACAGATTTCGATTTAATAATCAAATTATAATAAATTTAACTTCCCTCAGAGTTAACCTGCTTTCTGCAGTCAGAACCATGTTTAAATTAATGTTACAAGAATATTAATTTAATTTGTAACTAAATTGCCTAAAGTTTATTCAAATTCATGCATAATAATATGCATTTACAAATTATTGTCATAGTAATAGTTACGTTCAAACTGTAAATAATATGCCATGTCTTTAAAATAGTTAATATCATTCATAACCACTTTCGGGGATTCTCCTAATATGGAGATTCTAAATCAGTAATTCTGAAAGGTAAAAAGTATCGAGTACATTAGAAAGTATCGATACCTATTAAAGTATTGGAACAAAAGTATCGAGTATGACAATTCTAGGTATCGCGACCTAAGTATCGATACTACTCAAGTATCGATACTTTTTGCGAGTTCCTATCCCCTATTCATTTTCATTTTTCTCACATTCATTCGTTAGGCGCGAGACGCCATATTTCTTTTCTTGCAAAACAAACACGCAGTGACGCCATTATTGGTTGTAAAAAAAAATTAAAAAATTATTGACATTTTGTGTTGTGATTTTGTGTTGAGTGTTTATTTTTGTGTTGTGAATAACAAAATAATAACAATATCGTGTATCATATGATTATGAGACCAACATCCATAATAGGATTACTGTTTTGACGCTAGTAAGTAGTAGTAGTCAAGTAGTAGTATACATTTTGAATTAATAAGGTGACTTCAGGTTTGCGTCTTCCTTTTTATTATTTGCAGTATATTTAGTTAAATTGCACTGCTAAGGATGATATTTATTAGTAATATAATATTAAATGTTTGGCAAATTATGTGTTTGTTTTGAAAATTGCGATGTTTTTGTTTTATATAAAAAGGCGGGAAATTTTGTAGGTTATTGTTTCTTTTCCCAAAGCAAAAGTTTTTCGTATATAGAGCCAACCAAGTGAAATTAAAAATGTACTTCCTTAATAGCTACTATTTTCCTCTCTAAACTAGCAAAGAATAATTTGATAAAGTTTTGAACAAAACAACAAAAAACCGATTTTTTTAGTAATGAAAAATTGTTCTATCATGTGTTGTTTAGACGGTAGCAATGTCTGTGTTTTTCTTCCTTTCTTTCATTCAATTATTGCTTTAGTTATTTTATATTAGTAGATAACTAGTGTAAATTGTATACTATGTAAAAATATAAAAAACTAAACTTTGTTTACTAAACAATCATATGTCTCTTCTGATGGAAAGAAACCATGGCAACAGTTTAGAAACGTGCTGTATAGGAGGTGGGGGAAGGGGAGGCGAGTTCCTCCTTTAAACCACCCACCGGAGGCACGTTTTTTTTAAATTAATTTTTTTGTGTCGTAAAACTGCTATACAAAATGTTAAATTTGTATTCTTTCTCCAAATAGTTACAAATCTGTATGGATAACAGCTTAGAACAACAGGTTTCGTGCCGCATCATAATGGGGGGGGGGGGGGGAGTTTTCATCCCCCACTCCTTCTTATCCCCATTCATGAGAAAACATAGGTTTTTTTCCAAATTTTTTTATGTTAAAGTTGGCTCTCAATTTTTTATAATATGCAGTTTCCCATATAAAAATGTGATTTAAGGGAATGAGCAGTTTCTTAAATAAAAATATGTTTGTGTAATTCACAACACACAATTGCGTGCACATCAGAGCTGCCAGAATTGCAGCCTGACCGCCCTTATATAATAAAGCACAGGCACCATTATTTACCTTTGCAGCTTCGGCTTTTTAATCGCCTGCAGCAGCCAGCCTTGGCTGCTACGGTTCGCAAGGTGCCTACACTTTGTTATAGTAGGCGGGGATTATGTTTCACTCCACGTCTTCACAATGTCTAAAAACACTCTAGCTGTAGGGTACACCAGACCACCAGGTTGGGTTACTCTGATGCAGATCTGTTATCAATTTAACTCGGTTGCTTGTTCTGAAAATAAACTAAAGCTAATTGAGGATATTGATGCAATCTTATTTTATTTATACAAATCCATCAAAAATCCATATCACAACAGTTTTAACATTTCAGTTGTATCAATCACTATGCATATATATTAATACAATAATTATAATGCCATTAAATGAACTCACAAATATTTCGTAATTTTCAAACAAAAAAAAAAAAAACAAAATGCTCATAATTTTTTTTCTTTGAAATTTGGCATAAAGATTTAATAACTTTTTAGAAAAAAATACGAGCACACAGCTCACAGTGATGTACACTTTATCATAAATATTTACGTGCCTAACATAAAAATGTAAGAAAGTTAATTATTTTTTTAAAGAAAACTTCACATTTCTGGCAAAAAACAACTAACTTGGAAATGATCCTGAAAGTGGAAGCCAGCTGCCAGAAAAAAAAAATAGGGATATCTCTGGGTTGAAGTGTTTTTATGACATGTACCACACAGAAAATTATTTATCATCAAATTACCTGCATGTGGTAGTAAATGGAATACTTTTTTAATAGTAATCAAAAATAAAATTTTGGGAAGCTCTCCCCAAGCCGCCCATCAATAGAATTTATTAAATTTTGTAATTGAACTCATTTTTTGGTTTCAAAAACATGGTTTCCATTATTTTTTTTATTTTTACCTCAAAAATTCTGGAGCTTATAACTACTCTAAAACTCATTTTTTGAAAAAATTACAAAAATATCATCTCATTGTTTTCAAAAAATTTTGAAAATTCTCTTTATTTCTTTAATATCCTGATTTTTTGATTTTCTTAAAAAGTTTGACTTGGAATACAAAGCTCAAAAATCTTTATGGTGATCTTGTAAAGTTTGTAAATATTTATTCGTGTTCATGTTCATGTACTTTAATAAAATAATTATAAAACAATTTATTTCATATTGACAATTGTCGATATGAAATAATCTATATTAATTTATTGTTGCATATGGAATGCACTATTATCCTTATCTTAGATCAGCTGAGGAATGCGGCGCCAGTGTATCAATGACTACGTGATTTTACATGAACGGTTTCATTACTTTTATACCCAGGGTCATATTCAGGGCTCTTTATACACTAATGCCCTTTTGGTCCCAGTCTACAACACAGAAAGTGATTTGGAATCTTTTACGCTTGCAGTAATACGTCTCTGAAATTATCTCCCAAATTATATTCAAAAGGTTCCATCAATAAATATATTTCAATCTAGAATATATAATTACAACTTTAAGGTTAACTGGTAGGAAATGTCTTCAGACATTAAGTTCACCTTTTGTACATTTTGTGTAATAAATATTTTAAATAAATAAAATTTGTTGTAAATGGCAAAATTTTTAGAATTTAAAAGGTGTATGTTACAAAACTTAATTCGATTTTTAGCAGTTTTAAGTACATATTAAAAAAATGTAAAATATTAAAAATCTACTGGTTAAAAAATTAAGTCAAATCTTTCATTGCTACCTTTCATATAGCACCCTCCATAAGTACTTTTTCAGTACCTTCAAATTGTTGTACTTTTTTAAATTTCACGCACCACTGATTTAAATATAACGATGCGATGTTTACCCAATCAGGGACGAGTATTGATCATACTGCCAATCATTATTACTTGATGGTAATAAAAAACTACCTAGCTGTTTAAAGAAAACAAACGTCTTGGGGCCGTTTATGAAAGACATTTTGTTTGAAGTTACAAGCCTAGAGGTATTACTATGTCGATGATGAACAGGAATAAATATTTACAAACTATTAACAAGATCGCCATAAAGATAAATAATAAAAAAATATGTATTATATCTTTATTTTTGAAAAATTTAAATATGGTATTTTTTAGATTTTGTAATTTTTAATTAATTAATTCAATATTTTGATTTTTTATTTTTTCTTCAATTTGTTACCATAGTTCACTGACAAACCAGTTAATTGTGGTGAATCGAAAATTCCATTGTTCGGCATTTGTTCGAAATTGTTGATGTTCGGTTTACACTGCCTTTTTTAATTTTTTTTTCTTTAATATTCATGTCAAAATTTAAATTTAATTAAAGCCAAAACCATAAAATCAAGATATTCAATAAATTAATGAAAAATTTCAAAATTTTTTAAAATATTGAAATTTTTCATTAATTTATATTAAATTAAATATTCATGTCAAAATTTAAATTTAATTAAAGCCAAAACCATAAAATCAAGATATTCAATAAATTAATGAAAAATTTCAAAATTTTAAAAATAATATCATCTTTAGATTTTTTAAAAATAAATATATGGTATATTTTTTATTATTTTTCGTCATTTTTGAACTTTGTATCTATCTATATCCACAAAATAATATCATATACATATGTAATGTCTAGAAAAAAGCTCTGTCCAATTTGTAAAAGCCTGTGGTGAGGTAGCCTAATACACTACCACACCATGGCTTTTACGAATCAGACAGGGTTTTTTTACACACCATATAAATAAAAATTAAATAAATAATTTTCTTATATGTAAATGCTCAATATATATTTTAAAAAACCATACATTTTATTCCAAAAAAAAAGCTAATTTATATGCACTGTTTTACTCTTTATTTCACTAAACTATTGAGATATTTCTCAAAAAGAAAATAGTCAACTTTTTGTAAAATTGGAGTCAATGTCCTTAGCTTATCCCATTGCCTAAAATTGTAGTTGTGATAATTACAACAGAGCTAGGTGAATTTGCTTGTCTAGTGTCTGATAAAGACTAATATTTGCATCTCATAAATAGCAAAAATATTTTTTAAAGGCTGACTATAAATGGAAGCAGTGATGAAGTTTGAAGCCTAGTGTTACCTAGTGTATGCATGTCTAGTTCTTTAAAAAATGGTGCTAGTTATGTATATGAATGACTGATTAACTTAGTTTTCACTTAAATATACTCTATTTACCAGACCTGGGCTAAACACATTAAAGCCTATAAATATTATATGAATCAAATAGCTATCTTTCATTTTCATTTCATAAAATACAGCTTGTGACATAATATCATATGACTAGCTGTTGCCTGTGACTTAGTCCGCGAGGACTTTGTTTACTCCGCTCCAACTGGTAGTAGCATGATAACAGTAACAGGCTACCCAACTCAAAAAGAATTATTCAAATCGGCTCAGCATTTTCGAGCAAACAAACAAACTCTACAATTTTATAACATCAGTATAGATATGTGTTACTGCAAATTGCATATGCTACGTCTCTTCATTTGGTTTGTGATACGTCGTATTCGATGAAATCGCATCATTCGTAAATATTCAGAGTATCATTGTATTTATATTGACTTAGATAGTGAGTGAGTAGTGACGAATTGTGCGTGTTGTGTATAGTATGCCGTGTTATGATTACGAAGAGCTTCGCACCCCATTCATTTGATAGAGAGTATTATAAAAGTAGACTTTAAAGTAAGTGCGTTAAAGTATTAATTTCCTTGGAATGATTTGTCGCAAATCTAAAAATCACTTGTTTTCTTACATACATGAATTAAGTCAAATTTCATTATTTCATAATACCTAATGATTTTTGATGACAAGTCACAGGTCAGTTATTCGAGCATGGCGTTCGAACTGTGAAGTATTGTAATTTGTTTACTTTGCGATTTGTTGCAATTTATATAGAAAGTAAATATTTATCGTAATAATTTTTTGTAAGTATTTAGATTGTTCTTTAGTGAGTAGGTATGTGTAATATGTATAGCGCTAGTATAAATAAGAACAAAATAAATCATTATGAAAAGATTCCAGGAAAAACTATGGCTAAATGTATATTATGTAAAAGAGTATTCATACAAAATTTCCAGTACACATCTAAAAAGACATTTGAGTTTTAAACATTTAAGTGCCTACCAAAATTTTTTAATTCCAATCAAAACAGAGGAAATTTTAAAGTATCTTTTTTGGCCTAAATTGAATACTAAACTCATATTTTGAATACTGAATATCGTCAGCACTTGGTAAAACTCCATGTTAACTTATATTTATATCGTATTAAAAGCACTTGTACTGTTTTACTTGACTTTTTATTTATTAAAACCAACCGGTTTCACGTTTTAATGCATCATCAGGAAAAAGTTATTATTGTTTTTACTGTTTCACACATTGTTTGGTCACATATGTTACCGTATTACGGTAACAAATAACACCTTTAATTATCAGACAGTGTTTTCTTTACACACTGTATACATATTAACTTTTAAGCCTACCTCGTGGTATAGGAGTAGCCTATTCGGCACAGATCATGATGAGATATATAATATATATACATAATATTTTGTCTCATAGGTTTCATAGGTTCATAAGTTTCGCACACAAGCTCTGTGGGGGGCGGTGCACCCTGCCATGGCCTTACCTATTCCTATTGCAATAGTGTCAGTACTTATCACTGTCATGTTTCAGTGTGGAGGGTAAGGTAGCCAGTATAATTTCTTTAGTGTTATTTAAAGTGAGAACACAGTTTATATTTTTTTCATACTCAAATTGATTTTTTAAGTGAATTTCTTCATATTAAAACTTATTTGCTCTGGAGATGATCATACTATGTTTGTGCATAAGCTTTAGTATACATAGCTTAAATGTAAATATTCATAATCTATGTAGTAGGTAATATATGTTTAGCAAAAACTTCAAATATCTTTTTAAAAAAAATGTGCATATGGAGGAACTTTCAGTTTGGTATAGCCAATGAGAAGTGCAGAAAACTTATATCTTTATATAATATGCATTAAAAATAAATTAATAGAAAAAAATATTACATCCAACACCAAAGCATTTGACTCATACTTTTTACCCTCTGTGTAATGGGGAGTGTTCTGATGAGCTTTTAGATTTAGTACCAGCATCAGTGTTCTGCCATCGCATCCGCACACCATCCACACCATCTTGCACTTAGCTTCTTTACGCAAACAGTCAAACTTTGGAACAGCCTGTCTGACATGATTTTTCTGAGTAGATTTGATATGAGATTTTTAAGAGGAGGATCAATGTATTCCTTAGAAGGTGGCACTGCATTGGCTGCTAACCCTTTGTGTTGTTAATTTCCATGGGCAGTGGTGACTGCTTGCCATCAGGTAGCCCACTCGCTTATGAGCATATGACTGCAAATACAATAAAAAAAAAACACATACACATATGTACTATTTTATTCTGTTGATCAAACTTAAAAGAGATTAGAATATTATTTTGTTTAGTGTATGGTCGAATTGACTGATAGATTGTTAATCCTTTAATATGTTCAATAAATATTTCTGTTTCTATAATATAAAATACTTTTAAACAAAAGTTTATGGCAATCCAACTGTAGTCCACATAGGCTGATTGAAGAAAATAGTAAGCAATTTATAAGTGTAGTGATTTGTCATGACTGTTTGATTAAAATTCAATATGTTTATTACAGATATGTCTGGCGGTCGTTTGGTGGTGTTGGACCGCCTAGGCCGTGATGTAAAGTTCTTCCCTCTGCAAGAGGGACTCGCTACAATTGGAAGTGATCCAGTCTGTGACATACGGGTTATGCTCTCTAATGTGAGCCCGCATCATGCTACTGTCATTGTTCATGCACATCAGGTATGGTTTTTAGGGTTCTGAAGTAAACTAGTATAGTTTTGCTATGTCCGCCCCTCTGTCCGTCTGTCCACACGATGGCCCAGTGATCCTTAGTACAAGAAAGTTGTAATTTGTTACAAATATAGTATATATAAATATTAGTCACATCAACAAAGTGGTAACATAAAATCTTGAAAAATATTTTTTTTAGAATAGTTCCTCTACACTGGCAGTGCCACATGCATAAGTCTACCGGCTACTTTACCCTTCAAACTGGAACATGACAATGACAAATTTATTGAAAGTATTGCTGAACTAATAGGTAAGGTGGTCGTACCAAATACGCGGGCGAGACGTCGCGGAACTCTGCCACAAAGTATTTAGTAAAAATGTAACACTTGTTTATTTTGTAGTAGACAATAGTAATGATGGCTATTGTGATGGTCAGAGACCTGAGAAAACTGTTACAATGTTAATGATGTGCTACCAGCAAGGATGTCAAGCCAGGAGATTAAGCTCACCAGCCATCCAATATTTGCTGGTGTTTATCCAGACCACAGACCACATGAATACTAATAGACACATCATTGGGAAGGAAATGTGTTGTTGCGCATACAAGGAAACGCTCCTATTACTGTCAAAAATTTTATACATTTGTAGGTTATATTGTGAAAAATAGAAATAGATCATGTTGTGCTGTTTTATTGTACTGAATGATATGACAAGGTTTAAAAATTATTACCCTTGAAATGATTTTATTTCATTGGTTAAGTAGGATAATTCTGTATTTCTGTATGTAATTGCAAGCTACACTGACCAACAAAGAAATTGTTTTAAAAGGTGTATCCATTTAATCCGTGATCCAGACCGTGGTCCAGAGCGTATCAGCTGGCGCAACCCTGGTGAATGGCGCAGCAGTTAGCGTAGCAGCCCTTCGTCACGGTGATGAGATTTCTCTCGGTGGTCGACGTTTGCGCTGGGAATACTCGGATCCAAAAAGATCTAGGCCTTTGGCACCTTTACCTTGTAAGTAAAACTCTGTGGTGTAGTAGTAAATATGATTTTTGCAAGCTTTCATTTATCTACTCCCGACTTTGACTGTAATCATATCTTGGAAGTTAAATTTGGCCCACTTGTCAGTGTCTGATGGAGCTGAAATTTGGCATAAACATTTGTATTTAACTTTTTAAATATGATGGTCACTACAAAATATTGGTATTGCCATGGACTTCCCCCATGTTTTCAGAAAGCTATAAATAATAAATTACTACTGGATCACTTAGGGAGTTTTCAGGGACCACGATTTGTCAATGGACCACTGTAAGTGGTCAGGAACAAATGAAATAAAAAATGTTTCATTCAAATAAACCTTTAATAACACTTTTGACGACTCGAGAATTATGAGAATTATTACTGGATTGGATTGCGGCCATAGATGCTTCCTTTATAAAACGAAATGTACATTGAGCCTGTATGATTTTTTTTTGCTGCTGATGTGGTGGAAATAGTGCTGGATGTGGGAGGATAATTTTACTGTTGGTTCTTATTTTATTGGCACTATAGAAGTCACAGAGAAGTTCACGGCAGGTTGCAAATTAAATTACCCTATCGAGTTAAAGCTTAAAAGTTCTAAAATGTTGACAATACATAGGTCACACTATAAGTTTTGCGTAACTTAAAAAAACATGTAATAACCAAAATATTATGTTTATTGCTTTTCAAAATAATCTCTTTTACATTTTAAACATATTTTCATGCGATCAAACCATTTTTTAAAACAGGAGGACCACAGATCTGAAGGCATGTTTTCTACGTGCTGATTGAACGCTATCACTGCCTCTTCGGCGTTGGTAAAAGTAAAACCTCTCATCAAATCTTTAATTTTGAGGAAAATACAGAAATCACAGAGTGCTAGGTCGGGGCTATGCGCAGGATGAGTGACGTGATGTACTTTTTCGGAAGATAAAAATGACTTTGTTTTGTTGGCCGTGTGTGAAGAAGTATTATCATGGTGTAGGAGCATTCTCCTACACCATGATGCGGCTTTTGGGTCGTCTTTCGTGAACTTTTTCTAGCACCCTGGGTAAACAAATGGTAGAATACCACTCGGCATTAACACTCTTTTGATCTTTAAGTGGAATTGTACAGATGGGACACGTAGCTGAGAAAAAAAACGCGATCATTTTTTTACCAACGTTTCTTGCCTGTCTCATTTTCAAACACCCATTCACAAAGATTGCTGTTTTTTTTCAGGTTCAAAACAATAAATCCACGTTTTGCTCCTGTGACAATGTCATAAACAGCATTAGAATGTCCGTAGTCGTACTTCAGTAGCATCTGTGAGCACCATTCCACGCGAGCCCGCTTCTGTTCCGCTGTCAGCTCAGGAGGGATCCAACAACAACAAAGTTTCCGAACTTTCAATTCTTCATGTAAAATTTTCTGAATTTGGTTCATACCAATCCCCAATAGTCCTCGAATTGTCTCATAGGTAATCCGGGGGTTTTCTTCAATTAACCGCTTAACAGTAGCCGTTATTTTTGTTTCGTTATTTTTGTTGACGGCAGTTGAAAGCCGCCCTTCACGAAATTCGTCATGTAAAGAAACTCGACCTCTTTCAAATTCAGCAAACCATCGCCTCACGGTGCTTAGACAAGGTGCTTCTCTCCCAAAAGCATTTAAACATTTTGAAGATGAGCGGCACAGTTTTGCAGAGAAAGAGAACTTTTAAACTCATAAAAAATCGTCGTTTTAAAATCTTTTCGACTTAATTCCATTTTCGTTGCGTACATAGAACTTTGATGTGTTATAAAAAAACAATTCACAAATCATTTCCCGCCAATTGTTTTTTTTTTTTATTACTAAGAAGGTTGCAACGTTTTAAAAATATAACATTCGAAATTCAAATAGTTCCGATTAGCTAGAAGTGCAAAACTTTTAGTGTGCCTCATGTATAACTCACAAGTTTATTCCAGCTAAATATATACTGGAGTTTGTTTTATATTTTATTCGTTGATGGTGTATATAATACATGATGTTAGTATAAGGCATGAAGTATTTTGAGCGTAGGTAAGCATGGGTGTTGGTTTAATGAGTAAGTATTGTTTTTGGTGTGTGACAGCGTTGGTGCGGCGTAGTCCGCGGGCCGCGCGTGCTCGTCGGGCCAGCGGAGCCGCGCCGCTGAGACTGGCGCCCCCGCACCGCGCCTCCGTGCCCGGTCAGTGCGACACACACACGCACACGCACACACACACACGCCGCGCCGCTGAGACTGGCGCCCCCGCACCGCGCCTCCGTGCCCGGTCAGTGCGACACACACACGCACACACACACACACACACACGCCGCGCCGCTGAGACTGGCGCCCCCGCACCGCGCCTCCGTGCCCGGTCAGTGCGACACACACACGCACACGCACACACACACACGCCGCGCCGCTGAGACTGGCGCCCCCGCACCGCGCCTCCGTGCCCGGTCAGTGCGACACACACACGCACACACACACACACACACACACACGCCGCGCCGCTGAGACTGGCGCCCCCGCACCGCGCCTCCGTGCCCGGTCAGTGCGACACACACACGCACACGCACACACACACACGCCGCGCCGCTGAGACTGGCGCCCCCGCACCGCGCCTCCGTGCCCGGTCAGTGCGACACACACACGCACACACACACACACACACACACACGCCGCGCCGCTGAGACTGGCGCCCCCGCACCGCGCCTCCGTGCCCGGTCAGTGCGACACACACACGCACACGCACACACACACACGCCGCGCCGCTGAGACTGGCGCCCCCGCACCGCGCCTCCGTGCCCGGTCAGTGCGACACACACGCACACACACACACACACACACACACACACGCCGCGCCGCTGAGACTGGCGCCCCCGCACCGCGCCTCCGTGCCCGGTCAGTGCGACACACACACGCACACACACACACACACACACGCCGCGCCGCTGAGACTGGCGCCCCCGCACCGCGCCTCCGTGCCCGGTCAGTGCGACACACACACGCACACACACACACACACACACACACGCCGCGCCGCTGAGACTGGCGCCCCCGCACCGCGCCTCCGTGCCCGGTCAGTGCGACACACACACGCACACACACACACACACACACGCCGCGCCGCTGAGACTGGCGCCCCCGCACCGCGCCTCCGTGCCCGGTCAGTGCGACACACACACGCACACACACACACACACACACACGCCGCGCCGCTGAGACTGGCGCCCCCGCACCGCGCCTCCGTGCCCGGTCAGTGCGACACACACACGCACACACACACACACACACACGCCGCGCCGCTGAGACTGGCGCCCCCGCACCGCGCCTCCGTGCCCGGTCAGTGCGACACACACACGCACACACACACACACACACACACGCCGCGCCGCTGAGACTGGCGCCCCCGCACCGCGCCTCCGTGCCCGGCCAGTGCGACACACACACGCACACACACACACACACACACGCCGCGCCGCTGAGACTGGCGCCCCCGCACCGCGCCTCCGTGCCCGGTCAGTGCGACACACACACGCACACACACACACACACACACACGCCGCGCCGCTGAGACTGGCGCCCCCGCACCGCGCCTCCGTGCCCGGTCAGTGCGACACACACACGCACACGCACACACACACACGCCGCGCCGCTGAGACTGGCGCCCCCGCACCGCGCCTCCGTGCCCGGTCAGTGCGACACACACACGCACACACACACACACACACACACACGCCGCGCCGCTGAGACTGGCGCCCCCGCACCGCGCCTCCGTGCCCGGTCAGTGCGACACACACACGCACACACACACACACACACACACGCCGCGCCGCTGAGACTGGCGCCCCCGCACCGCGCCTCCGTGCCCGGTCAGTGCGACACACACACGCACACACACACACACACACACACACGCCGCGCCGCTGACATTTGCGCCTCCGTGCCCGGTCAATGCTCACCGCCGCCCATGGATATCCGCAATACTAGGGATCTTGCGGTTGCGTTGCCGGCCGTTTAGGAATGAGTATGCTCTTTTCTTGAAGGTCCCTATGTCGTATCCGTTCGGAAATACCCCTGCCGGTAATTGGTTCCACAACAAGGTAGTGCGAGGTAAAAAGTGTCGGGAGAATCGCACATTTGTGGATTTCCAGACATGGAGATGATGAGGATGGAACTTCAAATTTTTAAATCGAGGTGATACGACAAAGGGCGTCTTTTTAACGGTGATCACGCAAAGCTGTGTCTTTTTGGGGTTAAAAGTGACCAGGTTTTGACGACCCCATTTAGAACATCGGTAAGTCGATTCTCAACTTCAGACACAAGCTTCATTCGACACTCTTCGACGTGTTCCCGAGAAATATCGCTTCGGCCGGAGTATGTAGCATCACCAGTATTTTCATCCGCATAGCAATGTATGTTGCTAATTCCCATCATGTCATTGATATGCAGAAGGAATAGTGTCGGTGATAGCATGCAGCCTTGGGGAACATCAGCATTGACAGATTTAAGGTCGGATCACGCATCTTCGACAACGACCTTGATGCCTCCGGTCAGCCCAAACACTGGTGATCCACTTGCATAATTTCTCGGGAAGCCCATAGGAAGGCAGCTTTGCGAGAAGCGCTTTATGCCATACTGATCAAAGGCCTTCGCTATGTCCAAATTAACTGCCAGTGCTTTCCCCTTGGACTCAACTGCTTCCGCCCACCGATGAGTTAGGTATACTAGAAGGTCACCAGCTGAGTGGCCGCGACGGAAACCGTACTGGCGGTCGCTAATCAGCTGGTGGTGGTGGATGTTGTAGTTTGGAGACCGTCTGCTGTGCAGTAAGAGGTCGCGCGTTGTCGTGCAAGAGCTACAAGAGCTGAAGTTGAAATTTCTCTGTCATCCGTAATACTCACCAGACCTTGCGCCTATAGACTTCTACTTTTTCCAGAATTTAGATAACTTCTTGGTGGGAAAAAATTAAATACCCGAGAGGCAGTACAAAATGCCTTTGAAGAATTTGTTGCCTTCCGTCCAGCTGATTTCTTCAAGAAGGGCATCAATAAGCTTCTAATGCGTTGGCAAAGATGCATTGATTGCATGGGTGATTACTTTGATTAATAGAAATAAAAAATATAGAAAAAAAATATGCTTCATTTATTTCATGAAAAACTGGTGAATTTTTGGATTTATTAAGATAAGTAATATTGAGATTATAACAAATAAGTTGATATCTGAGAACATTATAAGCAGAAGTCGTATGTTAAAGTTCAGTTTGTCCACAGCTGGGACTGGCGGGAAGCAGGTGGCCATTGTACAACCCCAAAGGAGAGACACTAGCGAGCATCACGGTAATGCCACATACATTACTATTACACATATATAATACTAACTGACCCACGCAGCTTCGCCCGCGAGTAAATTAACATGTCGTCTAAATAGATTTTAATACAATTTTAACCCCTGTTTCAGCCTTTTAGGGGTTAATTTTTGAAAAAAATTAGCCTATGTTTGACCCCAGATCTTCAACCATTACCATGCCAAATTGCATG
This sequence comes from Apodemia mormo, assembly GCA_036924255.1. Lineage (NCBI taxonomy): Eukaryota > Metazoa > Arthropoda > Insecta > Lepidoptera > Riodinidae > Apodemia > Apodemia mormo. The sequence goes on along the minus strand of JAUPFN010000023.1, from coordinate 27,772,371 downwards.
AAAATCGGTCCAACGGTTTAGCCGCGAAAGCATAACAGACAGACCGATAGACAGACTTTCACATTTATAATATTAGTATGGAAGTATGGATAGTATGGATTGTAAATTTTTGACGTGACAACGTCTTGTAAATTGATGAACGTCGGCTGCACGCACGAAAAACAATGACTCATTGACATGTTCCACCTGAGCCGAGCATGCAAGCGAGAGCGTGGGAAAAGCGATAAGGAATGTTTTGTTATGACGTTATCACGTAAAATTATTGTCCGACTAACCGTATTTTTATTTATATTTATTCAATATATTTCAATTACATTGCTTGTGTGAGTTGTGTGTAGGTAGCGCGCACACGCACACATGTTGAAGTGTACTTTTGTTGTGTGTGTGCTCGCTGCCCCGCCCTTGTGCTGGTCTAGGCCGGTACTGTCGCATGAAACGCTGCTTTTTTATATCATAAAATACCAAATAACCTGATGGCTTTCCTGATGGTAACAGAAACTATCGTCTATAGACACGGATTGTGTTAATGGTGCGTCGCTATCTGTGTTGCGGGATGCCAGTGTCACATGCCCACTACCTTACTCTCCAAACTGAAACAAGACAATGACAAGCGTTTATGTTATTGTGGCAGGAATAGTTAAAGCGGTGATACGAGACGTTGTAGGACTTTTCCACCTAATAATCATGATGGTAGTGACTCGTATGACCAATAATCCGCCTTTTACGAACTCTATGGCAGACAATAGATGGTCTATAAAAAGAGGCCGGACTAACACAGGAAAACTAATGTAATCAACACTAGTCAAAAAAAATTTTCTCCGTATTGGTCCCGGGCTCCTTTGAAGAATAGGCCAACTGCCGTTCTGCCAGGCAGGTCGTAAAAGGCGACTGAGTGGCTATGCGCGTCACTACCATCGTGACTACTGGGTGGTAGAGTTCTGCATCGGCTCGACCGGGTCTGGTACCACCGCCTTACCTATTCCTGCCGCAATAGCGTCATTGCTGGTCACTGTCGTGTTCCGGTTTGGAGGGTAAGGTAGCCGGTAAACTTATGTGGCATTAGACCTCGCCACAAGAGAGCAACATAACATTAGCATCTTTGGTGTCTATAGGCGATGGTTGACTCTTTCCATCAGGAGACTCATCTGCTTGTTTGCTATCTTATGATATAAAAAAAAAACATTACTTCTTACTCTGCTGACTCAGTGACCTGAAGTGGATCTTGACCTCAAAAACGAGAATCTTCCATCTCTCTCTGTCCTGCGCTATTCCTTGCCAATTGACGATTTAAAGCGATATCTGGGTTACCCAACTGGCTCCGACCACTTGATTGGATCGGGTTGGTTGGTTAATAAAATATTAATAACGTTTATGTTGTAAAGCAATGCAAATGTATTATTGCATTAAATCCAGATTCCTGTATTTGCAGCTAATCAGATTGCAGCCAGTATAATGCCTCCCGTATTTGTAACTAGCTGTGCCCGAAGCATAGTTAGTAACAATAAACTGTGCCCTTTCTCGGGTCTCAAACTATCTTTGTACCAAATTTCATCCAAATTGGTTCAGTTGTTTAGGCGTGAAGAAGATACAGACAGACAGTTACTTTCGCATTTGTAATATTAGTATGGATTAGTTTGTTTTTTTTTTTTTTTTTTTTTATAGAAGAGGGGGCAAACGGACAGGAGGCTCACCTGATGGTAAGTGATTACCGCCGCCCATAGACAACCACACTACCAGAGGTCTTGTAATTGCGTTGCCGGCCTTTTAAGAATGAGTAAGCTCTTTTCTTGAAGGTCCCTAAGTCGTATCCATTTGGAAAAATTTCTGCCGATAGCTGGTTCCACAAAGGAGTGGTGCGGGGCAAAAAATGCCTCGAGAATCGCACGGTTGTGGATTTCCAGACATCGAGATGGTGAGGATGGAACTTCGAATTTTGTCGCGATGTCCGATGGTGAAATTCGGCAGCAGGAATTAATCCAAACAGTTCCTCGGAACATTCCCCATGGTAGAGCCGATAAAAGATGCAGAGTGATGCCACATCTCTACGTAACGCCAAAGAATCAAGCCGATTTGAAAGAGTCTCGTCCTCGACAATTCGAGCCGCCCTACGTTGAATTCGATCAAAAGGAAGGAGCTGGTACTGAGGAGCTCCCGCCCATAAATGAGAGCAGTACTCCATATGAGGCCGAATTTGCGCCTTATAAAGTAATAAGCGATGGGCCGGTGTGAAGTACTGCCTGGCCCTACTGAGAACTCCCAGCTTTTTAGAGGCTAATTTAGCCTTGCCTTCCAAGTGACCGCGAAACTGAACGTCACTCGTAATGTCGACTCCAAGTATTCCAATACTGGCTGTGGCTTTCAGGGAAGTATTTTCAAAACGAGGTGATACGACAAAGGATGATTTTTTAGCGGTAAACGCGCAAACTTGTGTCTTAATGGGGTTGAATTGGACCAAATTTAATCGACCCCACTCCGAAGCAACAGAAAGTTGTGCTTCAATTTCTGACACTAGTTTGTTCCGGCACTCGTTGACGTGTTCCAGAGAAATTCCGCTGCGGCCAGAGTACAAAGCATCGCCCGTACTGTCATCCGCATAACAATGAATGCTGCTCGATCGCAACATGTCATTAATGTGCAGAAGAAACAGCGTAGGCGATAGCACACAACCTTGAGGAACACCAGCATTGACGAGTTTAAGGTCAGAGCATGCGCCATCAACAACGACCCTTATACTCCGATCCGTCAGAAAACTGGTGATCCATTTGCACAATTACTCAGGAAGCCCATAGGATGGAAGCTTGGAAAGAAGTGCCCTGTGCCATACCCGATCAAAGGCCTTCGCTATGTCCAAACTAACTGCCAATGCCTCTCCTTTATTCTCGACTGCCTCCGCCCATCTATGTGTTAAGTAAACCAGAAGATCACCAGCTGAGCGTCCGCGACGGAAACCGTACTGGCGGTCACTAATCAGCTGGTGCTCCTCAAGATACCTCAGAAGCTGGCAGTTAATAATGGACTCCATTATTTTGGAGAATAAGGAGGTTATCGCTATAGGCCGATAGTTGGACTTGACCGATCGATCGCCTTTTTTAGGGATTGGGTGCACTAAGGCGGTCTTCCAAGTTATGGGCACGACGCCTTTTGAGTAGGAGAGTCGGAACAAATGCGTTAAAACCGGTGCCAACTCTGGAGCACACATCTTTAGCACGATTGGAGAGATGCCATCAGGCCCACTCGACTTATGGACGTCCAAGGAAAAGAGTGCCTTACGCACTGTAGTTTGCAAGAACTTTACCTCCGGCATGGAAGTATCACACCGCGGGATAGTAGGTGGTGTATTTCCTTGGTCGTCCAAAGTCGAGTTGGCTGCAAAAAATGAGCCTAAGAGATCAGCTTTCTCTTTTGCAGAATGGGCTAGAGAGCCATCATCTTTGTGCAAAGGTGGAAAAGAGGGCATACAGAAATTACCTTGAACAGCTTTGGCTAGAGACCAGAACGCACGAGTTCCCGAAGGAAGGCGAACTAGCTTCCCGCCAATTCTGCCAATGTGCTCGGATTTTGCTTTAGCGATGGTTCTTTTAAAAGACCTAGAGGCATAATTGTACTCCTTTCTGAGTGTGCTGGTATTTACATCCTGAGATGCCGATGCCGCAGCCCAGGCATGGTAGGATTCATGCTTTCGGCGTGAAGCCGTTTTGCATTGGTGACCAAACCATGGCTTAGATTTGCCACCAACGGGTACAGCAGAAAACGGAATGTAAAGTTCCATTCCCTGCAGCACCACATCAGCGACGCAGTCAGCAACGACATCTGGATCTTCCAGTGAGGAGCACACACGCCTCCATGGGTAAGATGCAAAAAAAGACCGCATCCCGTCCCAATCTGCTGACCTGTAGTGCCAAACGCGACGGTAGCCTGAAGAACGAGGCCGTGATAAGCGCGAAATCGGCACTTTGCTCCGTACTAGGCAGTGGTCCGATGAACCAAGTGGAGCGTCTACAGAAACCTGATAACTGTCTGGGTGTGAGGTCAGCAGAAGGTCTAACAAGGAAGGAAGATGGTGGTCCACATCTGGAACACGCGTAGGCGAGGTAACCAGCTGTGTCATACCATACGCTAAAGCAAAATCGTGAACAGATCTCCCCGCATGATCGGTAGTACGTGAACCGAGCCATTCGGCATGGTGGGCGTTAAAATCACCGATGATCACGATCTCTGCGGAGGGGATCTGCTGCAGCACGGAATCTGTTGCAATTTGGATGTGTTCTATGAGTCGGTCTGATTCGGCATTTCCGCTGTGGGACCTGTACAGGCACGCATAGATGCGGGGATGGTCGTCGCAGTCTACACGTAGCCAGAGGATGGATAGGTCCTTGCCTTCAAGGCTGCTGAGACGTCGAGAACAGATATCCTCTCTGACGTAAGCACAAACTCCCGCCCGGGGTACAAATGAATGCTCAAATTTGTACCCAGGGTAGGAGAGATATGAAGTATCAGCCGGAGAAGATATCTGCGTCTCGGTTAAAAAGAACAAAGCCGGCTTGGCCGTCTCAAGGTGGTGGTGGACGGCATTTAAATTCGAGTGAAGACCCCTAATATTAGTGAAGTCCACGTGGAGTGTGGTAGGGGATGCCTGAAGATTTTTGTTCCGTTTGCCCCGAGCAGCGAAGTGTGTGAGCGCGATTTTGCCCCCCCCAGAGTACGCAGGGCAGCCTGGGCATCCATGATTAGGTTGATGACAAATTCCTGAACATGGATGTCCAGAGGGGGATTCTCCACTGCTAACGCTAGTGGTACCCCCCTGGGGTAAACTACTACCTTTGAATCGCACTTCCATAGTGTTAAGGGGAGGGGGGAAAGGGCCTCCGGGAACCTCACAGACCAAACGGAACGCAACAGCAAAGCTGTTACTTTACGTTGGTTTTAAGTGAGGTAGTGGTATTGCCCCGGTCGTGCCGGCCCATTCAGCTAAGCATAGCACTACCACTTTTTTTGACTGACTGCACCGGTAGAATAATTTCACAGAAGAAGATTATTCCACCAGCGGGCGATGGGGTCGTCACGTCCCGACGCCGGACATACAAACTGGCAAATGGTACATAGGATACCACTATAACACCATTCTATTTCATTCTTCTCTTATTGTGCGATCAAACTGTCGCGCAGACTAAACTCCGCCTGGTGATCGCCACTCCGAATGAATGGCGAGTCTAACGTTGTATTTCTAAATTTAGAGGCAGTGGCGATGTCAAATATTTTCAGCAAAATAAAATTTCATATACTTCAACGTCTGGGCCTGCCCACACTCGCATATACCTACCGCGATAAGTACCTACAGCGCGAGACAACTCGGCTTTGCAAATCAGTCGGGGTCGCCCCGTGCTTATGAGTACACGCGTACCTATTCATGTACGACGGCCTGACGACCATCGTCGCAACGTAAGGTTTAGTACATTATAAAACGGAGGATTCGTAATATAAAATATTGCTGTGTGGATGGTTGTCGCAATAAACAGAAGGATGCAAAGTTTTCGTTTTTTACTTTACCGAAATATTCTGAAACGTAATAAATATTAAATGTTCGTTTAGTTTACTCGTAATTTTAATTTTTATACGTAGGTTTTAAGTACTATAGGTAAGGATTACGTAGACTTATCATGCCCCAGTATTGCAACTTGAAATGCGCCATAAATTATATTTTAACATTAATTATTTATTAACAAAATTAATTTTCTCCGTGTTGATCAGAGTTAATTTGAAGTAGAGCAAATGCCGCTGTGCCAGAAAAAAAGCGACCAATTGGCTATACGTGTCACTACCATCGTGACTACTAGGTGGTAGAGTCCGCATCGTCGCACCGGGCATATGGTACCACCGCCTTACCTGTTCCTGCCGCAATAGCGTCAATGCTTGTCATCATCTTGTTCCGTTTTGGGGGTTAAAGTTGGGCGGTAGACTTATGTATGTAGCATTGCCATCCTGCTGCACAGATAGCAACGCATCATTTACATCTTTGGTGTCTATAAGATAGAAAGAGAGAAAGATAAATAGATAGATAGATAGAGATAGGAGAGAAAGAGTATCTTTTTTTATATCATAAGATAGCAAACAAGCAGATGGGTCTTTTAATGGAAAGAGTCAACCATCGCTTATAGACACCAAAGGTCTTAACAGTTTGAGTGCCGATCAGGCGGGGGCGCGGGACGCGGTGTTCCGAGCGAGGTGCCGGTCCCGCGTCGACGCGGGACGGCGACTATATGTTTATATCGAGCCAGTGAGCGGCCGCCATCGGACGCTGACCGTTGTTTTCGTGTAGGCACCACGCGCAAAACTTTAAAAATTCGAATCTACGAATATTACCGTGACGTTACAGTTTTAAAATGGACAGCGGTGAAGGTTCATCAAGGGCTAAGCGTCGAAGAAAAAATGTTGATTACGACGACAGTTCTGATGAAGAATTATTATTTAGAGATCTGATGAGTAGTGACGATGATTTTCAGCCAGATTCTGATGAATTGTCTTCAGGCGAGGAGAATGAAAACGAACAACTGATGGATCATCCAGGGATACCTCTTCTCGATATATCGTTGCGGCCTTTGCCAGAACAAGCTCAGGAATTCGGGGATTCCGTGGATCAACCATCACCATCTGGTTCCACAACGATATGGGCAACCACAGGAGTAATTTTAGACTTGACATTTACAAAGTTGAACGCTTTCTTCGGGCACACTGGTGGTAATGAACCTATTGATTATTTTAATTATTTTTTTGATAATTCTTTTTTAAATATGATTTGCACCGAGACAAATAAACAAGCTGAAAGATTGCTTCTCTCTGAAAATGTTCGAGACAAGTCTAGAATAAAGGAGTGGAAAGACTTGACACCTGATGAGTTGAAAGTGTTTCTAGGCTTGTTGTTCCATATGGGTACTATTCCCCTAAGTCGAATGCAAGATTACTGGAAGAAAGATAGACTTTTTTCTATACCTATTTTCGGTGAACAAATGTCAAGGAATCGCTTCCTTATTATCATGCGGTGCTTACATTTCTCGTCTGAAATTCAAACCGAAGATCCTTTGGAGAAAATTAGAAAAGTTATCGATTATTTCAATGAGAAAATGTGCACCTGTTATTATCCTTCTAAGGAATTTCTCTAGACGAAAGTAAGATATTGTGGCGAGGTAGACTATACTTTCGGCAGTTTATAAAAAACAAAAGACATAAATATGGTATAAAGCTTTATATGTTGACTGAACCTGACGGTCTCGTACTGAAGTTCCGGGTTTACACTGGCAGCAAAGATACGGATGTAACGGGTAAAGGACATGCTGAAAAAGTAGTTTTGCAACTTCTTAGAGAAAAACTAAACGCCGGCCACGCTGTCTTTATGGACAATTTTTACAATAGTTTTAGTTTAGCAAAGAAATTGTTAGAAGAAAAAACTTACTGCACGGGGACCTTACGGAAGAATCTAAAAGAGAACCCTACAGAAGTCATTCAAACTCGCCTAAAAAAGGGTGAAAATGTGTCGCGTTTTCGTGAAGGGGTCCATGTGGGAAAGTGGAAAGATAAGCGTGACGTAGTCTATATTACAACACAATATCCCGAAAAAATGGTACAAGTTACCAATAAACGAGGCCAAGTACGTGATAAACCGGAAGCTATTGCGCGCTATAATGATTTTATGTCTGGTGTGGACCGACAAGATCAACTCCTTGCCTTCTACCCATGTGAAAGAAAGACGATCAGATGGTATCTCAAAGTGGCTATTCACACCTTCCAATTGCTTTTTATAAATTCTTATAAAATTTATAATAAATACTCAGGCCAACCAAAGATGCGGTTGTACGACTACCGTCTTAGCGTGATAAATGCTTTGCTCCCTCAAAAAACTGTAGTTGCTCCAAGGCCGTCTACATCTCGCTCAGCAGAACAACAACATAAACCATCCCGCATCACCTAAAAGGGCGCTAAAGGTTCCGCCAAGCGCAAGCATTGCCGTCACTGCTATAAGACCAAGCAGAGACGTAAAGATTCCTATTGGCATTGTCTATCTTGCCCTGACAAACCAGGACTTTGCGTCGAGTGCTTCAATGATTACCACACGCAACAGTAGTGATTTACGATTTTATTTAAAAGTACTATCTAAGAATTACGTATAGTGATTGTTTCCAAAGATACGAAAGTTCCTAATTATTAAAGATATAATTTTAATACTTTTACGTTAAAATAAATAATACTTAAAAAATATGATCACGCGTATACGCGTGACCGGCATCTAGCATGAAATTTTCAAGTGCGGTGCCTGTCACGCGCCGACGCGTGAGGTTTTTTTATTTTATTTTACAGCCAATGTAATATATATATCGGTCCCAAGTAGCATAATACATTATTTTTTGCAATATTGAAATACAAGGTTTATATTAAAAAAATGGCTCCCCGCGATCACCCCACCCCCAATTCTCGGCAGTCAAGCTATCTTGTGTGCGTTGCTATCTTGTGGCGAGGTCTAATGCTACATGCATAAGTTTACCTGCTACCTTACCCTCCAAACCGGAACACGACAGTGACAAGCACTAACGCAATTGCGGCAGGAATAGGTAAGGTTGTGGTACCCGACCCGGGCGAGACAATGCAGAACTCTACCACCAAGTAGCCATAATGGTAGTGACTCGTATAGCCAATCGGTTGCCTTTTATCACCTGTCTGGCAGAACGGCAGTTGGCATATTCTTCAAAGGAGCCCGAAACCAGCACGGGGAATCTTTGAGACAACCCTGATTTCATTAGAAATGATAAGAGTTACGCGTTAGAAAGAGATGCAACTTCTAGGTAAATATAAACGTAGGTAATCAAGCGTCGCGCGATCTGAATTCGACTTAATTGTATTGTAGCTAGAGTCCCTATTTCTTTAAACTGCTGTTACGGACTGTCTCTTATGTACTTGTACTATTATATATTCTGTGGTCTGGGCTAGTATTGTTCAAATAAACTATTTTATGATAGTTTTGGGAGAGTCGGGAGAGAGAGAGAGAGTTCGCAGGTATCCCTGGATAGTCGTGGGCGTTTAAACGATATAGGCTTAAAAAATTAGGCTTTTCAAAATAAGCCTATAAGCGCGCTTACGGATTTAAGCTGTTTTCGTTTAAACGTTGATATTTAAGATACAAAAATTTAAATACCATATTAGCATGATTGACGAAAAGTAACCTTATTTCAATAACGTTAAAAATCAAAATAAAATAGAATAAAGAACCTTATTTCTATACTCTAAGACTCAATATAATTTTTCATTTTATTGGATTAACAACCTTATTACTATGCCTTTAAGAAACGATAACAATTTGGATTGGTTATCGTATTAAGCGGCTAAATTATTTTCTACTTGTTTACGCAATATTTGTGTCGGACTGACAACACTCCGTTTTTGGTTGGTTAGTGCTTTTTACAACGAATTGACAACTTACGTTTTTTCAAGTTACAGTACGCTTTTCGTTGTTAAAGAAATTGGACGCGCTCATCAATTGTTTATTTTATTTTATTGTTTGTTTTATTTTACTTAGCGCGCGTAAGAACATGACTCGAATCCCTTTACAAATTTCCAAAGTAATTTTGTTTATATTAAGTATTGAAATTACGTGATGGATAAAAAAGTATGTATTGTGTTACTATTCATTTCAGACAGTCCTAAGTCTGAAAAGTACGAAGGGAAGTTGATTGATTGAGAAAGTACCTTATATATAAAATTCTGGTGTTACAATATTATTTACCATACTCCTCCGAAACGGCTTTACCGATTTTCATGAAATTTTATATGCTTATTCAGTAGGTCTGAAAATCGGCTATTGTTTTTATACCCCTAAGTGATAAGGGTTGTTCACCCCTAACATAATTTTTTTATTTTTAAGACAATTTTTTTTATTTTTATTGGAACGAAGTTCCTTATCGCGCGCTGTGAAAGGGGGCTAGACGGAAAAAAATTCTTACGAAAAGTTGTCACGACACTTTGCTATAGTAAAATATTGTAAGCACAGAAATATCCAGCCACTTCCCTTTAGCTCGTGCATTGAAAGTGAAAGAGTCTATCTACTATTTGATTGAGTTTACTTTTTTTCTAGTGTCAAATGGTCGACATTTATACAGAATTTCGGCCGAATGTCGAATTTCGACCAAAAGTTGAATTTCGACGGACAGTCGAATTTTGAACGAGTGTCGAAATTCGACCGAGTGTCGAATTTCGATCGGTTGCCGAGTTTCAACCGCCGGTCGAATTACGACCGGGTACCAAAATTCGACCGCGGGTCGAAATTCGCCCGGGTGCCGAAATTCGACCGTGGGTCGAAATTCGACCGGGTTCCGAAATTCGACCGGGTGCCGAAATTCGACCGTGGGTCGAAATTCGACCGGGTGCCGAAATTCAACCGTCGGTCGAAATTCTACCAGGTGCCGAAATTCGACCGCGGGTCGAAATTCGACCGGGTGCCGAAATTCGACCGGGTTCCCAAATTCGACCGGGTGCCGAAATTCTATTTCGCATTGAACAGTGTGGTGTCGCGACGATTATTTTTGTTGAGTATATACAGGTTTTTTGTAAATAATAATAAAAGGAACTTCGTTCCATTCTGATGTCTGGTCAAGTCTTTTTTTTAAATTGTGGCTTTAAAAATACATACAACCCTCATATTCACCCTTCTATCATTAACCCCTATTTTTTAATTCAATAATTTATATGACGAAACAACGTTTGCCGGGTCAGCTGGTATTGTATAATAATTTGTATTGTATTTGATAACACGTCATTTCTATAAGCTAGTAATAAGTAATAACCACAAAACATTGAACGCTTTTTTCAGCTCTCGGCTTTATCGGTCGCTACTAATTCACTTAAATCTTCGTTTTATAATTGACCTTCTCAACGATCAGCAACTTTTGTTTAAAAAAGCGTTTAAACGAAAAGCGCTTTTTTAAGCACGCTTAAAAGTATAAGCAAAACGTTTAAACGTGTTAATAATTAAAAGCCGTTTATCACATCTCTACCCCTGGATCGGTATACTAACACCTGTAAGAACTTGAGATCATCAATCTATTATGATAGGATGGTAAATATTGATGCAGTGAGTGGTCCGTTTGTGTGCATGTGCAGAGAGCACGCGGGCGGCGGGCGCACGGGCGCGGGGTGCCCGCCAGGAGGACTCTGACGCCGCCGACGACCAGGACGCCTCCAAACGGTATCACATCACTTTCTATACTACCGATTGCCCTCTGCTCCAAATTCGACAGTCATTCTATGACTCTGACCATAGACTAAATAATAAAACATCTAAATTTGACGACAGGTTTAATCATAAATAAAATAGTATGCATGTTATGATTTGTGTCACAATGAATTCTCTGTCTGCTATAGACCATCTAACTTTATAGACGTTTAACTTAAACGCACTATTCACGAAGTTGTCTCGCCCGGGTCTGGTATCACCGTCTTACCTATTCCTGCCAAAATAGCGTCAGTGCTTGTCACCGTCGTGTTCCGGTGTGGAGGGTAAGGTAGCCGGTAAACTTATGCATGTGGCATCAGACCTCGCCACAAGATAGCAACGCACCATTAACATCTTTGGTGTGTACAGGCGATGGTTGATTCTTTCCAACAGAAACGCTTTCCAACATCTGCCTGTTTGACATCTTATGATATAAAAAAGTCGCTTGTTGTTTTTAATTTTAAAGTGAAAACTTCATTATTTGCGTGGCGCGATTTTTAGTAGGGGAATAAATAATAATAATAATAAATAAATAAATATTCACGGGACAAATTACACTGACTGATCTAACCCCAAAGTAAGCAAATTATTTGCTTGTGTTATGGGTGTTAGTCAACGATACTAATACATAGAAATACATATATAAATACTTTTACATACATAATAAACACTCAAACCTGGAAATACAAACATTTATGCTCATCACGCAAATGCTTGTCCCCGTCGGGGATCGAACCCGAGCCCTGTCGATTGCGTAGTCGGGGTCGCTAATCACTCGACCAACGGGGCGGTCATAACTTACAGATTCGCGTCACGGACATGCTCGTGACGTGTTCCGTCAGGTTGGCGGCGCGCAGCGGCCAGTGTACAGCAAACCCCAATTTTTTTGGGTCGCCCTGAAGTGAACGCTTAGTCGAACTCGTGCGTAGATTAGTTGAGTGGATACTAATTAGAACAGTTATTAACTCGATATAAAAATAAGTACTAAATGATTATTTATTAGCTTATCACAAACATAATTTATTTGACAGCAAACATTTGTTTGAGTTTTCACTTCGGTCGTTAGTCACTACGACTGCCTATATTTTTTCATCCCTGGTGTACATTACTTGATTTAGATTAATGACTTCCGGTTTGCTTATTTGAGGTTTTACAGTTCCTTTTTTTGGGACATCTTTTTATAGTTGTGTCGACCGTTTAGACGTTTTTTCATAGTAAATAAATATTATTTACAGATGGGCCAACGGCAGCATTGTAGATTCAGAATCGACCACAAAAGCGACGATGTGGATCGAGTCTCGCAAGAAGACACCGACGCAGCCGCCGCGGAGCCCGGGCCCCGCGCCCGCCGGCCACACTCCCGCCAGCCCGGCCCGGAACCCAGCCCGGAATTCCGGACGGAACCTCCAAACACCGGCTAGGACACCGAGAAACTCTGGTAGAAAAAGTTCCAAACGGGAATCTGGTCAGAGCTCGGGGCGGACGTCGACGAGGAAGTCAGCTCGCAGCCCAGTGTTCAGTCCGGCCGGGGACACGAGTCGGGCCCGCAGCTCCGCCGGGGACACCGGCCGGGGGCGCACTCCTGCCGGCCACACGGCCCGCTCGGAACACTCTCCGCCCGAAAACACGCCCCGGGTGGGACGCACTTCGCCCGGAAACACATCCGTCCCGGGACGCAGTCCGCCCGGAAATATGTCTCGAGCGGGCCGCAGTCCGCTCGGAAATACGTCTCGAGCGGGCCGCAGTCCGGCCGGAAACACATCCCGGGCGGGACGTAAGTCTCGTAAATCGGGCCGCACGCCGCACAAGATTGAGGCGCCGCTAATGATAGGTCAGTAACCGCACTAACATTGTTACACACTCGATTCTCTCTCACACTCTGACGTGATTTGTCATCGGTATACCGTGACGGATGGATACAAATAAAGAATGTTGCTTTTAGAAAATATGTATAACAAAGAGAAGATTATACAACAGACTGCTATACCGTGAAATCATAATAAAATCGTATCTCCTTTCTTCGGGTGTGTATTTGTAATAATCAATGATGATTTATAATAATATCCAATTATTACTAAGATGTGAACGGATTACTATCGGCGAATTCGATATAAGATTGTTACCCAGGATTGCACACTGCCGTCCAATCTAGAATAGAATCACGACGCTTTTCATGTCTCTGTGGTAATATCATATCTGTCAGGTTAGTTAAAAATATCGAATGACCTAAGGACAAGCAAAAATACATAGGCACTAAAAACAAGAAATTTTTTAAACGTCTTGTAATAATTAATATTTTTTTTTTCTTTCTCAAAAATGGAAACTATGATTTAAAATAAGACACAGTTAAATTTTACTTTAGTATTTAAAAAATATCCGTCGTTTTTAAAAAATTGAATCATCTTTGTTCATCAACGTCTTTGTTTTTCATGGTAATGTTTGATCTGTAGATTCTTTTTTGTGTTAGTTAATTAGTAAATTTTTTTATATTTGTTTATTTAAGTGTAAAAAATTTACAATGATTGAAATGCTGATTTAATTGGGCAGTATCCTGTAATGGTAGTTGTGTAAGTAAATAAATGTATAAAATAAAAATTCAGAATCAGTTGTGACCGCCGACGGAAATGAAAACTTGAAACCGTATTTACAAACACAGATTTATACCTTACATACGTTTATACCTTCTTTCTACCCTCCATCTATCTTCCCTCTACCTTCCCGCTGCCTTCTCCCTACTTTCCACAACTTAAAGGTTAAACTATCACCCCCTACTTTCCGACTACCTTCCCGTTACGTTCCCGCTACCTCCCTGCCACCTTTCTAGTACCATTCCCTTCTCGCTATCTTCTTACCTACCCCCTTTCTTCCCATTACCTTTCCGCTATTTCCCCCTTAATTTTTCCTAACTTCTCAATACTTTTTCTACCTTATTCTGTCTTCCTTCCCCCTAAGATGGAACCTTCCCCCTTCCTTCAACCTATCTTTTTTCTTCCATCATCCAGTTCCCACTATCTTCTTCCCCTATCTGCCCTCCCCTGTCTGCCTGATCTTTATCCCTTCTATCTCCCCCTTCCCATCTCCCCCACCCCTTAAATCTCCTCTTAACTCATATCTTCCCCTCTACTCCTATCTCCCTTTATTCGTAGCTCGCCCTTCATCAATTTCCCCTGCTTACACCTGCCTTCTCTCCCTTTCTTTTCCTCTCCTCTCCCCTAGCCCCTTCTAACCTATCCTCCCCTCACCCATTTCCACTATCTCACTCTCTCCTTCCGCCTCTCTTTAATTTTTCTTCAACTTTTTGCATCCAGTTTTTTAAAATAAATTTAAAAAAAAGTTAAAATAGAACATGTAAAAGAAATAAATATTAAAAAAAAATAACAATAAATAGTGAAATTATTAATCATACAAATATTTAGGATTGGAACCATATCCCCATTGATTTCATAGTTAAAATGTTTTCTGTTCGGTCGTCCGTGGATAGTATGTTGGTGAGGCGGATCCATTTAGTTTTCCCCTGGCAGAGATAGTGTAGACTGCAAGGGCTGAGTCGGCCGGGCCCGAGCCCGTGCACTTGGTTGTCGCTGCTGCCGTCCTACAATACTACCTGTTGCCCGCGACCTCGCTCGCGTTACATTCATCTATATCAAATTTAACCCGCTGACAGATATCCAATAAAAAATGACGCACTTCTTTTGTTAGTCAAATACTCCGCATATCAATTTTTAGTTTTCTACCTTGAAAATTGCGGAATGTGCCATACAAACTTCTACCCCTCATTATAGGGAAGTGGGGGGTTAGAAAGAGACAAAAAGTAACCTATGTCACTCTCCATCCATCCAACTATCTCCACATAAAAATCACGTCAATTCGTTGTTCCGTTTTGCCGTGAAAGACAAACAAACAAACACATATACTTTCCCATTTATAATATGAGCATGGATTAGTTGATGGTGCTACGGCCGAGCCTCGGCTCAAACCCGACACGGTCTAACGTGTGTCATCCTTAACGCGGCTAAAAAAGTTTCCACTTCAATAATTATTAGAATTTCCGTTTGCCTCTTGTCTGTGTGGTACTTACTCACATATATTTATTATACGCCTTTCACTTCGAAACGTCTGAATAAAAGTGTTGCGGTTTTTACAATTATTGTGATGGACTAATTTAAAATTTTAAATAAATACTTCATCTTGAAACGCCGTCTAAAAACGCAGCTATTATTAATAATAATAAATGTTGGATAGGCGTATCTACAGGCGTAGGGAACCACTAAATACAAGGTGTAGCATTCAAGTAATATTCAAATAAGAAAGTATCATCACGTTCGGTCCCCTTACGGGGTAGACGGAGTAAACCGAACGTCCATAGACGTTCCGGTTTACCGCGATTCACCGGTTTGTTGCCTGGCGAGATAAGTGGTGATCCTCATCGCTGCATTTATCGACATGCTAACGATTATCGACGATTTCTAGCGATAACTGGGACCGACAGCTTTACGTGCTCATCCGAAGTAATACACCACTCCGCCAGACTCCGAGCTGCTACTGAGATTTTAGATTTTCGAAAAAAAAACTCAAAAACCGCTATGAAACCTTTGCCCGACACGGGGATCGAACCCGAGATCAGATCAGATCAAAGATCGAAGATCGAATATTTAAATCAACAAACATATTTAGTTCTAGCATATGATTAATTGCATTATAACAATCATGCAATCAACGCTATATACAAATTTCAACGCTTCGTGTCAGGCTTTTATATTATTAATTTAGAGGTACTGGTGGTTTTCTTTTTCACGGAACCCTGAACATTTAAAGTCAAAGAACATCATTAACGAGTGTTTTTGTAGCGACAGAGGTTATTGCGCTCCTGAATCATTTTTACAGCGAGTCGCCGCCGATAGCGGTGCAACCGATAGTACCTACACTTTACATTCACCTGACCTTGGCGGGAGTTGAACGATTTTTAATTATAAATTTTAAATAATCATTTATAAAATAACCATTTATTAGTTTATTCATACAATTAGTCTTACTGAAAATCAAATTTTAATTAACTGTTAAATAATTTTTGCGAAATTATTTTTGAGAGTGTTTTGAAATATTATTTCAAATTTAGTATAAAAGCGATATAAATGTTATAACCATGTGCTTTTGATGGTAGTAGTGTCTAAGTGAAGTGCACTCACAATATATATCTGATAATGACAGTTTTGTTATTGATGTGCTAACTTCGGTATTATACACGTTTTCAAGTAATATTGGAAGCTTAACAGAACCTCTGGCCATACTAGACCTATTACAATATTTTCTGTTTTAATATCATATGATTTCAATATCAAATTCAAGATTTTGAAATGCTAAGAATCAGATAATATATGTCTCGTGGGCTATTGGTTAGCCTATTTAGCTCAGATCATAAGGCCCCGAGTTCGAGCCTTGGGTTGGGCAGAAGTGTTATTGAGATTTTTTTCGATATTCTCGAAAAACCAAAATTTCAGTAGTAGCTCGGAGTCTTGTGGGGGTTATGTGTTAAATTATCCCGTGCCTTGGATAAGTATGTAAAGCTGTTTTCCCCGGTTATTGCTAGAAATAGGCGATAATCGTTATAAAATCGGTAAAATGCGGTGATGAGAATCACCATCACGCCAACAGAAAAACCAGTGAATTGTGAACAGAAAAGTCTATAGAAGTTCGGTTTACTCATCCCCGCAAGACGCCGACGTGATGATACTTTACTTTTCTAACTTAATGTAACGTATAAGTTGTCGAATAGTGAAGTTACTACCGGCTCGGAAGCTTGGCTTTACGAGGATAACCTTTATTAAAAGAAATACTGTTAGATTTTGCCAAATTCTCAGTCAGTGTATGTTGGCAAGATGATTATAATACCTATATTGATGTTAGAGGTTAAATAGGTTAAGAGATTCAGTTGCTTATTTTAATATCATAAGATAGCAAACAAGCAGATGGCTCTCCTGATGGAAAAATATAACTATCCTCTATTAGACATCAAAGTTGTTAATGTTACGTTGGGAATATGTATGGCAAGATTGTAATATCATGTATAAGTAGATTTACATTTCGAACGAGATCACGACAGTGATAAGACTTGACATTACTGACGACAGTAAAAATCATGCGTTGTTAAAAACATGGGCGGATATTACGGAATTTTACCATCGAGATTTACGCGTTTAACAAACTGTTTGGCAGAAATCAGATGGTTTATTCTACGAAAAGGGCCAAAAGCAACGCGAAGACGACACGCAAAATTATACATGTGGTATTACCGTCACACTACACGGATAGGTGTGTGTCTAAATTAACTGGCATGCGACCCTCCAAACTGGAACACGACACTGACAAGCATTGATGCTATTGCGGCAAGAATAGGGAAGGCTGAAATACAGATTTCGGGCGAGACGTCGTAGAACTGTACCATCTAGTAGTCACGATGGTAATTACATGTTAACTTGGTATGAAAATGGTAATGACGTGCGACTTTACTGCCTGGCAGAATGGCAGATGGTCTATTCTTCAGAGGCAATAGACAGCACGGGTTTCTAGGAAATCTTATTTTTGCTGTTAAGCTGTTGATAGTGTTAATGCATTTATATAGGGCTATTTTTAAAGATCCGGCTAAGTAGAAGAAAGAAAGAAAGAAATTATTTATTTGCCAGAATATGGGAGTTACAAGTTATTAAAATTTGATTAAGTTACCAACATATTCCACCATGATATGGTGTTCAAATATTTTAAAATTATAATGATTTATTATTAAATATTCAGAGACTGTTCAGAATCGGAATAGAGCGGCAGATTACAAAATATTATTGTAATTATAGGTAAATGTAAAATGACATACTGCCAGTATTAAAGAGTTCATTCACAAGACTCGGTGCACCCAAATCATTAAACGAATATTTTTGTATTATTAGTAATAATTTTGCAAAAATAATTTAAACGCACTTACAATTCAATATTTAGTTCATTCACAGTTTATTTAAAAACTTGGTCGGACCTGTAAAAGTAACCCTGTATATGGGCTGCTATTAATAAATACTATCTAGGTAGTTGTTTGATTAGGCGCCCTGTAGACCTACAATAACATTGCGCAATACTTTTGTTGTGAATACCCCCTTTGATTCCGAACGTTCAATAAATTCACTCAATAAAATTGACAAACCAGTCTGATCAATAATTTTGTGCGAACACTACATGTCTGGCTACGAAGTTTTGGCGGCAACCATGCTGGTGATTTTGTTAAATAAAACTCTATACGATTCTATACACTCAAGTAAAAACTCTCGTTCTTTATCTTTTATAGCATTCTTGCTCGCCATTTTGCTTAAATTTATGACACGACCGTACATTAAACACCGTGACTGATCAAACGCGACCGCTCCAAACTCGGAAGCGAAAAATATTGTGCAATATTAAGCCTACACAGTGCGAGAAAAAAATATTGCGCAATAAAAATTAAACCCGCTCAAACTTATGTTCAATTTTTGTGCAATTTTCAATATTAACCCTAAATGGTCAATAATATTGTACAAATTCTTCTTTGCTATATGATCGATTACGTCGATTGTACTGATCGCTAGCTATACATACGTATAACTAGTTAAATGAGTTCATCGTTACAGATTTTTAAGGTTTTTCCAGATTCCCAAGCACGGGGTGAGTGCTATAACACAAAAATAATTAGAAATACGAAAGTACTGATCAAAATTATAAATGTGAATTTCATCTGTAACGATGAACTCATTTAACTAGTTATACGTATGTATAGCTAGCGATCAGTACAATCGACGTAATCGATCATATAGCAAAGAAGAATTTCGCCGCCTCGAGCCTGTCGACACTAGCTCAGCGGAAGAGCGTCCCGGCTTTAGGGAAATGGTCGCAGGTTCAAATCCCGCGTGTCGATGTTTTTCTTTGCTGTTTTTAAGGTTTTTCCAGATTCCCAAGCACGGGGTGAGTGCTGTAACACAAAAATAATATTGTACAATACGTAATATTGCGCAATATTATTGTAGGTCTATGGGGCACCTTAGGCAACTCCAAGTATTTGCTATTTCTGACAAATATTAAAATATTTAAACAAGAAATAAATATTAAACTCTATTTATTAAGTAAAATTGTTAGTGAGTGTATAATTTGAATGATATATGTGCGTGGGGTTGGGTGGGGTTGGTAGTGTGGTAGGTGTGGTAGGATGTGGTTTCTGAAGTGGTGTAGCGTGTGGGTGTGGGTGTGGGTTAACAAGTGGGTGTGTGGCGCAGATCAGACGAAGCAGACCGCCATCAACCGCATGTCCGGCCCGCGCCTGCTGCTGGCCAGACCAGCGCCCCGCGCCCGCCCCGCCACCGTGAGTGCACACACACACACACACACACGCACACGCACACGCACACGCACACGCACACGCACACGCACACGCGTACGCGCACGCGCACGCATGCACACGCGCACGCACACGCGCGCACGCACACGCGCGCACGCACACGCGCGCACGCACACGCGCGCACACACACGCGCGCACGTGCACGCGCACGCGCACGCGCACGCACGCACACGCGCAATCACACGCGCGCACGCACACGCGCGCACGCACACGCGCGCACGCACACGCGCGCACACACACACGCGCGCGCACACACGCGCGCACACACGCGCGCACACACACGCGCGCACACACGCGCGCACACACACGCGCGCACACACACGCGCGCACACACGCGCGCGTACACACACGCGCGCACACACGCGCGCGCACACACGCGCGCGCACACGCGCGCGCGCACACGCGCGCGCGCACACGCGCGCGCACACGCGCGCGCACACACGCGCGCGCACACACGCGCGCACACACACGCGCGCACACACACGCGCGCACACACGCGCGCACACACGCGCGCGCACACACGCGCACACACACGCGCGCGCACACACGCGCGCACACACACGCGCACACACACGCGCGCACACACACGCACACGCACACGCACACACATGCACACACATGCACACACACGCGCACATACAAACACACATGAAACGTTATATTATATTATTATGATAAGTTAATGTTGTTACTGAGATAGGCTTGTTCATACACTTGTTCAATTTCTTGCAAGCCAGACATTATAGTATTGAATATTGCTACACAAGATATTATGATAGCTGTAATGTTTACTATTTTGCAACGCAAATAATAATCATATATATATACATATATATTTATAATTATTAATAATACTTATATAAGACATTGATATTTATTTATGTATGTTAGACAGCAACTACTGTCGGCTCGCTAGCTCACGCACTACGTCTTGCACTCTCGGCGGTGTAATAACAACTGAACAGTGAACTGAATAACTCAATGTTCGCTCGGTGCACGCCCGACTTTGGACTGTCGCCCCCACCACTCTAGCTTGCGTAGTACGTAGCCGGAGACGACCGATTAAATATAATCAGTTAATATTTTATATTCATCATAACTATATAAATATAAGTATATTTTAATATATTTATCATATAATATATAAATCATGCTTGTAAGTGTATTTTATATATAACTATTAATTTGATATATTAAGTTAGGCATACAGTTAAGTTAGGAATTCTAAAGTAAGAAATACCCTGACGTATAACTTCATGAAATACATTCATCCTAGAATGTTAATTCATTTATCGACATTATATACAAAGTAAAAGCATTTATTTGAATAAATTTACTGAAGTGTTCAAATGTCTTTCCTTGCCTTTAATACACGAAAAATTAAATTTCTTTTAAGACTCCGTCAGCACGCGTACATTCCTTTTCACAGTTTTAAAGTGTAATTTTCTTTTATTATAGTAAATAGTCGCATAAACGACTTCTATAAAATATTCGCAAAAAATATATCATATTTTTTTCGCATAAAGAATTGAGATGAGGCAAGCGCGTTGGCCACAGAATATATGGCCTCCAAGTCTCTATTCATTGATTTGGGATAAGTAATAATTATAAGTTAAATTATTTAAAATTTTTCCCTTGTCGTGAATGCTGAGCGGGTGTACAGTCTTGCTGCGTACATACTCACTTTTGTATTCCCCGTGATACGTCCTAACAATAACTTACTAAGTTAAGTGTATTAACCCCTCAGTGGAAGTTCGATTAATATGTTTACCATTTTAGATTTCCGCCTACCTATTGCATTTACTATTAAGGTACTCATTACGATTAAGGTATTCATTACAAGAAAACGTTTAAAATATAATCATTAGAATGAACCCTGCAAGTATAATCAGAATATTTCATGACATATATCGATATACTATAGTCTGTAGTAATACCTGCAGTGGTCATACACGATAAGGAAATGCATTATTTCATTTTTAAATACGGTGTAATTTTGTTCTCGTAACATCATTGCGTCCAATGCGATGAACATTTGTGAAACAATCTTCTTCTGGTTATAATAATACATTAAGTTGGCTATCTTAATAAGGGTTTTTCTTTTATCACAGTTCATATTTTGTTATTTTAAATTTGCAAATGTTTAACTTTAGAATTTTTCAGTTATTTATGATTACACATAAATACCCAATGTTTATTAATTTTTAATGCATAAAAAAGTATTTATTTGTAGTTATTTAAAAAAATATATTTAGACCATGTCTGTGTACATTTTATTTTATAGAAAACATGTTACTATTTTTTTTATTATATTTAATGACAAATATAATAGAACATTATTGACCGCCCCGTTGGTCGAGTGGTTCGCGACCTTGACTACGCAATTGACGGGGCTCGGGTTCGATCCCCGACGGGGACAAGCGTTTGTGTGATGAGCATAAATGTCCGGGTTTGGGTGTTTATTAAATATATTCTCTATATTAAATATATTATCTATATATGTATTTTTATGTATTAGTATCGTTGACTAACACCCATAACACAAGCAAATAATTTGATTACTTTGGGGTTAGATTAGTATATGTAATTTGTCCAGTGAATATTTATTTATTTATTATTATTTATTATTTTGCAGGTATCCAGTTTGGATTCATCTTCTCAACAATCCTCACAAACAGACATATCCATGTATGATGAATCTAGTAGTGTGCTTTCACCCGCTTTTGGTAATCCTAAAAAATCTGCCCTTAAAAATCCAGCATCAAGGCAATCCTCGCGAAAAACAGAAACTATAAAATTTGACCTAAGTAATATAGAAAATAGTGCGAACCGATCTTCTGACGTTGTCTTTTTAAGCGAGTCTAAAAATCAAAGTAGTGTTACAGACTTGTCATTACATTATTCTGACAATTCCATACTAACGCCTTCACCACGAAGATCTATACCCACGCCTTCGCCAAGGAGATCTATACACTCGCGCAGCAGTCGAATGTTAGAAAAGACAGGCACTTCGATTACTCAGTCTTTTGCTTCAGAGCAGAGTACTCTGACACCAGAAGCTCCCAAAAGAAAATCTTCTCGGGGTACTTTAATCTTAAAAAAAGCCCTAGAAAATTCTCGAACTGCATCTAGACAGTCCCGGAGAACTACAGCCGGTACAGACCAGAGTTACGGCTCTACGCTAACTTCAATAAAGAAAACTCGTTCTCCAAGAGAATCGAATCAAAACCTCGAATCATATTCTATTGTTGACTTGGTATCCATAGATTCAGATAAATCTGGACGTTCCATCTATAATTCAGTTGGATCTACCCCTAATCTTACATTCGATACACCACAAACTCAAATTAGAAAAACTAGGTCGGCTAACATATCCTTACTTGGCTCAAGCACACCGTATGATAAATCACGAAAGATATCTCCGAAACAGTCGCAAGAAAAATCTAGAACCAGGCGATCAACATCTGAGCTAATCACTCCAGAAAATGCACAAAAGCCGTCATTGAATAGTACTAAAATATCAAAGGCTTCGAAATCTCGATCTAGGATAAACGAAAGTGATGTATTCCTAGTGGATGATGAAGAAGACGCATCCCCAAGATCGTCTCGTCGAGGAAAGTCAAGCGGGACCAGCCCTAGGAAAAATATTTCTCTTACAGCATCTTCGGTTTCTCCACAACACGTAGCTGCATCTGTTACGATTTCTCCCCAGGGTGGAAATAGCACTCCAGAAAACAAGAACAGCCCTGAAGATGCAGGTACTCCTGTCTTGAGCATTCAAAGTCTTCTAGACGAAAGTGCTTTAAGTCGAAGCTCTCTAGGTTCTATAGCTCGGTCTAAACCAAGTCGTAAGAGAAAAACTATAGGCGCGGTGCGTGTGGCGAAAAAACCAAAAATTAGCGCTAAATCTAAATCTTTAATTGTATCTCGACAAAGATCGTCGAAGAAAAAGTCGACCTCAGGAAGTGAAGAGAAAATTGTGACACCAAGGAGTAGTATTACGTTACTTCAGGAAGCGGTTAAAAATAAGCATTCTACCGCTAAACAACCTTCGTCGAAACGCTCAATTATTGATAATTTAAATGAATCGGATATTGTCAAACAACTTTTCAGCAGTCCAGTGAAAAGAAAACTATCACAAAGTATGATAGAGTTCTCTAAGAATCAGTTATTAGACGATGGTGATGTGGTGTCAATTAGACCAACAAGGAAGACTATAGCGTTGACAGCAAATACTCCGGATGTTTCTCTTATAGATCGCTCGGACGCATTCACGCCAGAAGTATTCGTCAGTCCATTGAACTCGCCTAGTAATAGTCCAAATTTAACTGGTATAAAACGTCTTTACCGTAAAAATACACCTGAAAATGACTTGAGCAACGTTAAAGGTGTTAAAAAGCTTCTTCGAACGCCTCGAGTTAGAAAATCCATTAAAAATGATTTAACAAATGTGGCTGGTGTAAAAAAAGTATTCGCAAAATCGCCGAAGAATCGTTTGAGTGATGTTAGGGTTAAAGAAATCTTTGCCGCCTTACCGAAGAATGACTTGACACGTGTGTCTGGTGTTAGGAAATTGTATGAGACCAGAAAACGTGGATCACCTAAACTTATGTCTCCAGACGTTACAGGAGTTCGTAGTTTATTTAAAAGGAATCCTCGTAATGATTTAAGAAATGTATCCGGTGTCAAGGAAACTTTAAAATCTCGTTCGCCCAAGAATGATTTAAGAAATGTAAAAGATATTAAACACATGTTTAGAGAAAATAAAGCTACCGGTTTGAGTGATGTCAGTGGAATCGAAGAATTATTTGAAGAACCTCAGAATCTCGATAGTACTTTCGACCAATTAATTGGGAAACCTCCTGTGAAGTCTTACGTTAAATCTAAAAGTCTTGTCATTTCAAAACAAAAAAAATCTAAACGACAAGCGAAATCTCTACATGATTCTATCGATTTTATTACTAACAATGTTGAAGATTGGTTAGAAAAGGAACTTAATAAGCGCACGAAACACAAGGGAACACCGAAAAAATCGCCTAAATCAAGCAACGTGAGTCGTGAATTACAAAAGCTAGCAACCGATACAGTAGAAGGGATCGCACCTCTGTTGTCTTCAAAAGTACGCAGCAGTACAAACCAAACGCTAAATAAGACTCAATCTTTTGCGACTCTAAAGAAGTCCGCTTCGGAAATATATAGCGCTAGGAAATTGCCCATTAAAAAGCGATCCCTAGTTGAAGCATCCGTGAATAAGAGTGACAATAGATCGTTGATTACGTTGCCGATTAAGAAGCGCGTGGTTGTGCATTCTACTCCTGTCAAAAGCAAAGTGAACATGACGATGAACACTACGGAGTTGGGTCGAGTTTCTCCGATCGCGGCAGTTGAGAAGTTAGATATTGATACTGTGTAAGTATAATATTCGTAATTTTGCAATTAAAAAATTTTAACAAAGAAAAATTTTGGCACGATTTTTTAAAATTTTTAAAGTTTTAGCTAGCATTTGATATGTGCTAAAACACATATAAAGTTAGCATTCACAGTCCAACTAGTTATATTGTACATTATATTGAACATTCTCCATTTAGATAACCTGATAAAAATGTATGTATGTATTTACGAGCAGCACTTTGCAGCTTTTAAAATACAGTGAGCAATATGAAAGCTTTTGATGAATCCCACAGAAACAACTTTTTTCGGGATATAAAATATCTAAAAAAGTATCTTCACGCCCATATCCCCGAAGGGGTGGGCAGAGGTACAACAAGTGCACCCACAATTAGCCGAAGATACTTGGTCCCATAATGTGATAGGTGGCAAGCCTATCGCCAACCGGGCACTTTCCAATCCCGGGCAACTTTGTGTTTTTCAGAAAACTGAAAAAACACTTTTTATGTATTAATATAGAACACTTTCGCATTTATAATATTAATATAGAATTTAGATTTGTATAATGTTAGTATGGTTTTTTCGGGATATAATTTAAATAGCAAAACGGAGTTAAGGGGTGTGTTAATACTTCTGTGCCCAGAAAAGTTTTGTTTTGTCTGTCTTGGGTGCAGTAATGATGAGGAATAAAAGGTAAACATTTATCATTACATATTATTTACATGTTATTTATAAGATGATAAATGCAGATCCCATTCATCACCACTCGTCAGCCAACAAATGTGGCGAATCAGATGTGATTTTGGTGCACTCTGTCTCTGCTAATGAACTGGTTAGAACCGAATGATTAAATTTCGATTGATTGTTAATTTCAAAATTTATTTGATAATTTAAGTATACATATCAAAAACAACTTATGTTTAGTTTGCAGATTATGTCTTCATCGTCTCGGTCCGATAACGTTCACTAAAGGTGTTCACTAAAAAACTTGGCGATAAGACCGCCTTTGTGTACTACGATTATAGTAATTAATTATACTAAACATGTATTTTTAAATTCTAAGTTTGTGCACAATAAAGAATTTCATTCATTCATTCATTCATAAAGGTCATCATCTTCTCCAAATTTATAAAATGGCATTGTCAGCTTTTAATATGAGAGACTGAATTAACCGAATTTTTTTGTTTGCCATATATGTTTTCCCTGTGTAAGTTTAGGCCAACTGCCGTTCTGCCAGGCAGGTCGTAAAAGGCGACCGATTAGCTATCATCGTGGCTACTATGTGATAGAGTCCCATTTGCTTGTTTGCTATCTTATGATATATATATATATATATATATATATATATATATATATATATATATATATATATATATATATATATATATATATATATATATATATATATATATATATATATATACATATATATGAAAACGTTGTAACTTAATCTAGAGATCTAGAATTTCTATTTAATTTGGGATATTTCGTTATATGCTTTTAATTCAATCAAAATCTTTACAGAGAAGTTCCAACTCTACCACTCAAAGAATCTCCGAAACCTAAACGGGGAAGAGGAAAGAAAACAATAGAAGTGGAAGTACCAAATATACAAATCCAAATTATTTCGCCCAAGAAGACACGGGCGAAAGCTAAACCAGTTACACCTGTTCAAAAGAAGGCTAAACCAATCACACCTGTTCAAAAACAAACACGAGCTCGTAGGACAACTGCTGCTAAAGTATCGGCCAAAAATAAAAGAGCATCTCTGACGATCACCAAAAAACCCCCAGTATTAAGTCCTAAGCCAGTTGCAAAAGCACAAACACAAGATGTACCTGCAGTGGAACCAAAACCTATGCGATCAACCAGACAGAAAGTTAATGTACCAACACCTAAGAAAACTAGAAGTAAATTGCAAAAGACACCTGTTATTGTATCACCAAAATCAATTAAACAAGTTGAACCACGGCAAATACGAAAAACAAGAGGGAATATTGAAAATGAAAATCCAATTCATGATAAATCACCTAAGTTATCAAGAGCTACTCGAAAAAATGAAATGAAACACGCAGAAGAAAAACCTAAGGCTCAAAAGAAATCACCAGAAGTAAAACCGGAACCTCAAAAGAAAACAGCAGTAGGAAATGCCAAGCCTCAAAAGAAATCTGTTGAAGAAAAACCTAAAAGGGGAGCGAGACTTGCAGAAGCAAAACCTAAAAGAGGATCCAAAATAACAGAAGAAAAGTCTAAAGTTGAAAAGAAATCCAAGGAAATAATAGAGGCAAAAGAAGTTTCCATTGAACCAAGAAAAGGCCGTAGAACAAAAACTGTCGAAAATATATCTCCTGTACCAAGTAAAAGAGGACGAAAAACTTTAATTGAACCCGTTGAAAATATTACCCGTAAAACACGTGGAGTTCAAAACGCAAGCGTAACTCAGGTTACAGAATCTCAGCGTAATAGATCTAGAAAGACCAAAAGCCAAACTGAAAGTGAAATTAAACCTAAGAAGCAGAATAGCATTGAAATCAAAAGCACAAAGACTACTAGAACGCAAACTCAGGCTAAAATTGAAGAAGATAAACCTCAAATTAAAGGTAAAGGTAAAGTTAAGTCTGCTAAAAATCAAAGTACAAAGACTGAAAGTGAAACAGATACAGAAAGTCCGGTTAACAGAAGAACAAGAAGAAGACAGGTTACGTTTGTAGAAGAATCTAAAGTAATACCAGTTGGAAGGAAAGGTAGACATCAGGTAGAAAAATCAGAATCGTCTAAACCAGTTTCAAAGAAGAATCAGAAAACGATGTCAGTTGCAGAGACAAAGGCTAAGAAAGCCCCGGCAGTTGTTGAAGTTAAAACTACAAGAGGGAAGAAGGTAATTTTTTATTATTTCGTATTTTATATTAATACAATTTTTAAAATATTTCTATAATTCTAAAGTCATATTTGAACTATTGTGCTTTTGATATATATTTGAAAATTCATGACAGAGCCTATTTGTAGTAATCTGAAGAATTTGACCAGACATTGTAGTCATGTTCACATAAAATGTAGTAACTTTTATCAATAGAAACATTTTTCTCTCATAAAATTGTCACATTAAATGCATATTATTAGCTCATTTTTGTAATAGCCTGGAATATTTGTAAAGTTGATATTTATTCATGTTTAGAAACTAAAAATAATTTAATACGAAATATTAAGGTTAATGTGCTCTTTACAGTCATCCAAGCTGTTCATGAGACATTCTATTTAAACACACGGGTTAGCTAAATAATTAAAACGGTTTAGTTACGTCCAGTGGCGTAGCTCCCTTGGGTGGCACCCGGTGCGGAAGTTGGTGGTGTCACCCCATCGAAAGTAAAATGCAATCAATTTTATATGATAAAGGTCAGGGATCATTTATATTTATATATTAATATATTTTTCCTTTTTGTTATCTATCACTATAGAATAATACACGTTTAACAATTCACGCCAACCAAACACAACACACTTCACGGAACAAATGAGAAATGTTGGGGAATCCCCTCCGACAGCATCAGACTCTTTTGCGGGAATCCCCGAATTATATATAGAGCTGAGCTAGTGTTAGTGGAGGAATCCCCGAAAAAGAAATTTTTTTGCTTTTTTTGTTTCAAGTACATTGTTCTTAAAGTTGAGAGAGCGGGTGGGTGACACCCCAAAAAAGGTGTCACCGGTGCGCCTCGCCCCCGCCCCGCCCCCCTCGCTGCGCCACTGGTTACGTCCAATCGGTGTTCCGCTCTGACTAGTTTACGAACCTATCGAGGCCGAGTTGGTTGTCGCTGCCCAATCGCAGTGGTGAAAAATCTTGCGTAGCTCCGAAACTAGACGACACCGACCACAGACTGCTCATGAATTGGCTCGTATTATTTATTTAGTTGTATTAGTATGCTGACGAAGTTTTGCGAAACGCCGGTTACTTTTCAGGTGGCTCCGCCGGAGGACAGTGTTCCAGAGGGCAAGGGACGCAAGAGGAAAACTATTGCCGAAGAACCTGCCAAAGGTAATGTTTGTTGCTTGTTTTTGCTATGGAAGTGCTTTTGCTTCGATGGTCGTGACGTTGGTTCCCAAGGATAGGATGTGCTTCGCATTAAATGAATATTATGTATAGAGTAATAAATAACATTATCATACATTACATTCACACTAAATTAAAGCTGCAATGAAATACAAATTACAAAAGATTATGGGGTAAAGTAAGTGACTTTTTCACAATAAAGGCAATCTAATATTCACGATCAAACTTTACGAAGATAATAAGAAAACCAGTACATTACATTATTTACTACAATTATTACAACGTCTCTCAAATAATCGCCGTTGTAGTTTAGTGGTACGGTCTCGGTGTTGACCGCTTGAGTTCCTGGGTTCGATTCTCAGGTTGAGCAATTCAAAAATTGTGGTTTTTCATACATTTTTCTAATAAAAACAAGTTTGCCCGGGATTGGAAAAGTACCAGGCTTGCCACACTAAAAATTTTATAAAAATCTTCGACTAATCGTGGGTATACTGGTTGTACATTTGCCTACCTTTTTGGGGATACGGGCTTGAAGATACTATACTATAATTATTACAAAGCTTAAATTTAAATTACTGAAATACTTATATCCGAGGCACGGTGCACTGCTGGCCGATCGCTAGTCAGTAGGGGGCTCAAATAACGTGCTAGCCACATGTGAAAGGCTGCCCCGCCAACTAGCGAAAAATCCCAAAATGCGCCATAGTGCCGGTTGGCGACCGGATGAGAGGGCCCTATGGACATGCTTGGGGGGGCTCGGGCGTCCCCGCAGTCTCCAGACTAGTCCCCAGTAGTGTAACTTCGAGGTGTGTGTCTCAGGTCCGGAAGTATAGCGCCTCGATTCACTGCCGTCTTCACACCTACTTCACTCACTCTATTAAATGAAAAAGACATGGTACAGGAATAACGTTATAAGGCGGCACCACTTCCTCTCGATGAAAGTAGACCTCACCAACATCAGAGGTTTACATTCTAATCTCGCTGCAGTCCATTTCCACCTGGAGACTTATAAATGACCACCTCGAGATCCTTGGTATCACGTTAACGTCTACTCTCAACTTTGGTTCGTACATCGAATCTAAAGCCCAAGTTGCCTCAAAAAAAGCTTGGTATTCTGGCGAAAGTGAGACAGTAGTTCAGTCCGGGACAGTTGCTCAACCTTTATAAAGCACAAGTCCGTTCAAGCATGGAATACTACTCTCACCTCTGGGATGGATCCGCTAAATACCAGCTGGAGACACTTGAGGCCATCGAGAGGCGTGCCAAGAGGCTCATAAACGGCGATGATCTGGCAGGCAAAAAACTCCAGAGCCTCGCTCATCGCCGCAGAGTGGCTAGTTTATCGGTTTTTTATCGAATACACTTTGGAGAGTGCGCTGCGGAATTGCACGACTTAATTCCGCCATCTCCGTTTTTCTATCGATCGTTGAGGTGCACAGAATCTAGGCATCGTTATATGGTGGACGTTCCACGTACCCGGACAAAGTGGTTCGACTAACATTCTTCATTCGAACCGCAAAGGACTGGAACATGCTTCCTGAGTCTGTGTTCCTGGACGAGTACAATTCAAGAGAAGAGTGAACAGGTACCTTTTAGGGAAGCACGTTCCATCTTAGGCCTCATCTTAGCTTACCATCAGGCGAGATCGAGGTCAAGCGCTTACCTATCGATAAAAAAAAATATTATCTAAAGGATATTAACCATATTGTATGGTTGTTTGGGCTTAATATGGACACGGGGAAATTTGGGATGGGTTTTAGTTTTTTTTGGTGACTTGAATTAGCATTTTTAGTATTTTTTTTAGGTTATTTAATAAAAATTAAAATTTGTACGTCGGCAATCACTTTGTTGATAACTTTTTAAACGTTTTTAATAAAATAATTATCTATAATAGTAGGTATCATTTATATAAGTAAGGATTAAAGAATTTTTATTGTGAGTAGTATTAAATTTACAATTGATGCAATGCACGGATTTGAGTAAGATCGTACCTACATGGTACAATTTTATCCGAATCCCGATTTTGACTTCATTAATTATCAATTGCGCATAAGGTTCAGGTGTAAACGATGGTCGTCGAAAAAGATTTTAACAACATCTATTAGTAAAATTTCTAGTTTGGTAAAATCTGGCCGTGTATAGATACAGTTAGCTTTAGTTGATTCTCAAAGAAAAGGGATTGGTGAATGATAATCCTGTGTGCGCTGAATGGTCGCTCAACTTCGGCCAATGCATAGGATTCTAATGTCTCGATAACGATTTTAGAGATTTGTTCTTTTTTATTGCTACCCCCTGTATTTCCTGCATTCCACACTAACGTTATAGAATATTTAAAGTCGTAGGTGTTTCAAACCCAGGCCACAGAACACTGGAGACTAACAGAAGTCAATGTTGTCTCACGGACGCGACATCTCGGAGTGGTGCGGAACGAACTGTCCCGAGCCATTTCGAGATATAGTGCCCGTGAGAGGTGTCGTATGTGTGCGTTGCTCGAATATAACTAGTATGTAGATTGAGTGGTGTTAGTGTGCAGTATTGTGGTGAGGCTGTGGTGAGGTGTATTATAGCGTTCGGCGTTGTGTGTGTGTGCAGGGGCGGCAGAGGCGGGCACCAAGCGGCGGCGCCTCGCCGACACCCCGCCGCCGCGCGCCCGCACAGGTGACACACACACACACACACACACACACACACACACACACACACACACACACATACACACACATACATATACACGCTTACATAATTGTATACAAAGTGCCAGTGACACTATCGATTTCATTTTGTACACGGCTTTCACTATATACAATGTGTAAGGAACAGTTTACCGAAAATCAAAACCATGGATTCAGATGATTCTGAGATAAAACCGTTGGTTTGTGTCGGAAATTTTTGATTATTTTTATATGTTGTTTTAACTTTAGTTAATTTGATTTATTCAAATACTCTACAGCGCTTATTCTAAAAAATAATAATATTTAAGAAAATACATAAAACAAAATTTTCCATTGGGAAATCCATCGCCAGACATCAAAGATGTTAATGATTCGTTGTTATTTTATGATGAAGTTTAACATCACATACATAAATGATATACTTGTCATATTTGACCACTCCGTTGGTTAGCGATTCTGACTACGCAATCAATGAAGCTTGGGTTCGATCACCGACGAGAACAAGCATTTGTGTGATGAGCATAAATATTTATATTTCCGAATTTGGGTGTTTATTAAATATATTCTAGTATTTATATATATATATATATATATATCAGTGTAATTTGTCCCGTGAATATTTATTTATTATTTAATAAGTAAGTTTATAAGTAAATAAATAAGTTTACCGGTTACCTTACCTTCTAAACTATCAATATTCCAAATATATATATATATATATATATATATATATATATATATATATATATATATATATATATATATATATATATATATATATATATATATATATATATATATATATATATATATATATATATATATATATATATATATATATATATATATATATATATATATATATATACAATTGGATGTCTTTTACGAGCTGCCTTGCAGAACGGAAGTTGACCTATTTTTCAAAGGTGAGCGGGGAAACGTATGTGAGGTAAGAATGTATAAAAAGCATGTAAAATTATTTCCACAGCGGGCGGGCGGCGGCGGTAACGCGGCGCGCGCCAACACCCGGTGAGTCACGCCTTCACTTCTGAACCTATTCAACCGGGCTCGCACACAACTACATTCTCCACTCCTATACAGACTTACTTTTAAACGTCCGCCCTACTAAATATTGAATTGAAAGTGTCTTAATTATTATTTAAAAAATATTACAAGATAAAGTAAAATATTCGTTTCAAAAATCATAAATACTTTATTCAATAAAAAATGTACAAGTAGTGTAGGTGTGCACGAGTGGGCGCGCCCCGCCCCCGCACTCCACCGCTCGACGCGACCGCCGACACTACGTTGCAATTGTCTGTACTTTTACCAGCGAAATATACAAAAAATACACTCCGCTTTCACTTTTGAATAATCAAGAAACCGACACAAGTTATCTTGACACGTCAACATATTTTTTAAGACTACTACCGGATCGGAAACGCGGCCACACTTATTTAAATTTAACTTAAAAATATCCCAATAAATTCATGAATCGTGTGCACCGAGTCGTATAAATGAACTTTGTAATGCTGGCCGTGTGTCATTTTACATCTTTTAATTTGGTTGACGGCACTAAAATATTTAAGTTCGAATATTTCGTAATTAAAATTATATCCATGAGTTTTGTTTTTTGTGTCGGATAAAAATGAAATTTTGAATTTTATAAATATTTTTAAATATCACATAAATGGAACATATCGATTCTGAACAGCCTCTGAAAATTTGGCCAGGCCTCTAAAAGTAACCCCGTATTAACGGACTCGGATGATGAATTACAAATCCCGACTTATTACAACATTACTCCAAAACTAGAGAATTAAACTCTCTACATTTTTTTTTATATCATAAAATAGCAAACAAGCAGATGGGTCTCCTGATGGAAAGAGTCAACCATCGCCTATAGACACCAAAGATGTTAATGGTGCGATGCTATTTCGTGGCGAGGTCTAATGCCACATGCATAAGTTTACCGGCTACCTCACCCTCCAAACCGAAACAAGACAGTGACAAGCGCTGACGCTATTGCGGTAGGAATAGGTAAGGCGGTGGTACCAGACCCGGACGAGACAATTTAGAACTCTACCACCTAGTAACCACGATGGTAGTGACTCGATAGCCAATTGGTCGCTTTTTACGACCTGCCTGGCAAAACGGCAGTTAACCTATTCTTCAAAGGAGGCCGGACCAACACGGCAAAAGCAAGCTCTACAAGCTCTTGAAAGACAACATCGACAAAGGAGAAATGTTATTCTCCTTTGTCGATTATCATAACGTGGGTTTTGTGAATTATAACACTTTGTAGCCTTGAACTAATATAATTAACAGTTCTTCAGCCATAATTACACGCCGCGATGTGGCCCGCCGTTAGTGTGGGATACTTCATCCATACTAATATTATAAACTAGCTGTGCCCGCGACTTCGTCTGCGTGATTTTTTAAAAGTAGCCTAAGTTACACCTCATTACATCAGCTATCTACCTGTGAAAGTCCCGTCAAAATCGGACCAGCTGTTCCAGAGAATAGCCGGAACAAACAGACAGACAGACAGACAAAAATCGTAAACAGTGTTATTTTGGTGTGTGTACCGTGTATACATCTATATGTATTTAGTTAAAACCGGGTATTTTAATATTACAAACTGACACTCCAATTTTATTAATTTATTATATATCCATACTAATATTATAAATGCGAAAGTAACTCTGTCTGTCTGTCTGTCTGTTACGCTTTCACGGCCAAACCACTGAACCGATTTGGATAAAATTTGGTACAAATATAGTTTGAGACCCAAGAAAGGACATAGGATAGTTCTTATCCCGGAAATCTCACGGGAACGGGAACTATGCGGGTTTTTATTTTAGAATTTTTTCCACGTGAACGAAGTCGCGGGCACAGCTAGTTATTTTATAATAGATGTATAAATGTGAAAGTGTATGTGTGTGTTTGTGCGGCTTTCACTGCAAAACGGATCGACGAATTGATGTGATTTTTTAAGTGGAGATAGTTAAAGGGATGGAGAGTGACGTAGGCTACTTTTTGTTTCTTATTTTACGCGAGCGAAACCGCGGGCAAAATTTTATATTTAAATATATGAAAGCGATCAAGGCGGATTGTTGCGATGCGCTCTATTGAGACCCGCCTGAGTGTGCCAGTCCTTAAAACGACACGCTCAAATGTAAAAACCTACAACTAACTGAGTTTTTCGTTTATCGGATTGTCTATTCGTTGATACAAATTTGTCTCTTCACAGGTACATATAAAAAAATATTTTACGAAGAATATTTTAAAGTAAGTATTTTTTAAGTGGTGATTTTAAGGTCGCTCTCCAAGTACAGGCTATACAGGTGTTAAGTACTTAGAGTAGATCGATTTGTTTGTAGTTAAGCTTAGTACACACTTGCGGATTTTTGTTGCTATATTAAAGATTACATGTACTTGCGTAGTGATGTCCTTTAGGTAACTGTTTTATTTAATCGAGTTACAAGCTGGGTACTTATAATTTATATTCTTTAACGAAATATTTGTGACGGACAATTTCAGACACCTTTAACAATATTTCAAATTATTAAAAATTGTTAAAATTTTAATTAGTACATTTTCGATTAACAATTTAAGAATAGATAATGTTTATCTATATATGTAATACATTTTTGTAATCTCATTAAATTATGGTAATAATTATGTGTTAAGGTATAAAAAACGAGCATTTATACACCGTAATAAGGTAAACTATATTTTAATTTGGAATTAAAAAATAAAGCGCGATTTTTTATAGTAAGGATCACTTTATATTAATATAATATTTTCAGTTAAATTTCATTGCCACCCCTATTGTTAGTCTGTTAATAAAGTTTTACGTGATGATCTGTCCCGCCCGGGTCTGGTATTACTGCCTCCCCCATTCCATTCACAATAGCGTCAGTGCTTGTCACTACCTTGTGGTTTAGTCGGGAAGGTAGCCGCTAAACTAATGCATTTGACATTAATACCCCGCCATAAGAATAGCTACGCACTATTAACAACTTTGGTGTCTATAGGTGATGGTTGACCGTTTCCATTAGGAGAGCCATCTGCTTGTTTGCTATCGTATACAAAAACATGATGCATAATTGTCGCAAGTTCATGTATAATGGTGGTCCCTTACCAGCTGTAAGTTTTCTGTTAAACGTTGTCTTCCTTTTTGCGTCAGGAGATGGCAAAGCAAATGTTTTTTTTACCGTGTTTTCAACTTAATATAAGAATCTAACCCGTAGGTAACATACATATTTAATTTACCTACTATTTAAGCTGTATGTTTGTGTGTTGTTTGACTGCGTGTCTAGCAAATTAAATATTTTTAATGTTTGTTGCCGCGTTCTCCAGAAAGACGTGGGTGTGGACTGCGTTATCAAATCAGTCTATTATAAACTGCTTACAATTTTAATTTGCAACGACTACAAATTGTATTATGGAATTATTCATTAAGTAATCATAACTGTCTGATGATTTTAAATTTTTTTACGTGTCACACTGGTATTATTATTATAGTATAAATAGTGAAATGCATTTTTAATTTAATTTATAATGAACAAGAAATCCTTGCATTTGTTTCATACATGTTACTTTCATGTATGTTACATGTTACATACATGTTACGGTTTTTCAATAATGGCTCTATAAATATTGGTATACGTAAGTGTATAATGTAAATTGGTGCTAAAAATTAATCAATGTACAAACACGATTAGAAACTAAATAATTAATAATTTTTAATGTGGATTTAATTCGGTGGGTCAGACCATTACTGTTTAGACGAATTTTTAAAAACTAAGAAGAGCAGAATAATTCCATTGAAAAAATGTTATTAATAGTACTGTGTTATGTTCTTGCTTTTATATAATTAATTATAAATTTATATATCAATTTTCTCTTTTTAACTTTAGGAATTTAGAACTTAAAACAGATATAGTTAAAAGTACAAACATTGTAATATAATTTTCTTATCTTTTATTTACAAGATGCTATAGGACGGTACTATAAGTAAATATGAGGTTCTTTTAAGTATGTAACTTATAATAAGAATTTCTCAAAAATACAGGGTGTGTACTCAGCTTTATATTTGTAATAATTCCAATTTATTATTATGATATTGATTGTGTATTTTGTTTTATTCAATTTTAAATTATTATACGCCAGGCCACCATTACGACATAGTCATATTAATTTACAAATATAATGTTTTAAATAATGTTAAAATATTCTTAGTAAATACAAGTTTTGCATTTTTTTTCAATACGTTAATAAATGACTGCAGTTAACTTAAACAATTTTGACAATAAAAACTGATTTTAATATTAAGTATGCTTTTTGTCTGTTATAGACAGGTTTGTAAGGTGGAAGACTAAAAACTCGTTATCTAACATATTAAGGTTTAAAGCTCCATTATCTGCTCAAGGGACCAAAGCTGGTAAATAAATAGTTTTGTTTTTTATTATTGCTGGAAGTTTTTGCACTTATTATTGCTCATTGAAAATTGTCGTTTTCAGGAATTAAAAAATCATTTAATTGCAAAACAGAAAAATGCACTCGTAATGTTTCACAAAACACATTTTTATTAAATTTATATCGACCAAACGGGAACACGTTTTACAGCATCTTAATGTTGAGATAACCCAAAATGTTATTTTTCATTGTATCACCGTAGATGTTATAAAAGGCGAAACCGGTTACTATGTATAATTTAGTAAAACAGTGTTTTGTGAAACAATATAATTGCATTTCAAATAAATAAAAAATGGAGAATACTATAAGTGCTGACGACAAAAGTATTATGATTAATTGTTTCTATTACATACAAAATTTTACTTTTTTCATACTATTTCATGTCTATGTTTCTTTTGTCCCTTTTAATAAGTATATTGCATTTGTATACAACAAATTATTAGTAAATTCTTTTGGTATCTTATTGAATTCAAGAATGCGGTTTCTTGCCTGTATACTTCAATCAAAAACAACCAATTGAAGACCGCGGCCTTAAAAGTGACTAATAAAATAACAGCACAAATGAATGTGTGATCTGATATGGCCCAATCACAGCCAAAGAACGAATGCGTCACGTGACGAAACCGTTGCATGACTATCGAGTAGCATGTGACTTGCAATTTTAAACGTTAAAGCTATGAGCCTACAGTTGGGTTTTCTATGTTTTTTTTAATTAAACTATTATTATACTTTTACGAAGTAGCGATTTTTTTGTGTTTCTACTTTCTATATGTTACACTCTCAAGCCAGTTTACTGTGCTGAGTTTGTAGGCTTTGCTGAATCTTGTTATTTTCGATCAACGCTAGTATCGGTCAAATATCTAAATTTTCCGTCTTCCAAGGCATTATTTACCGCTTTTGATAATATCACATTCGTCTATAATGTCCACTTTGCAATAACCATATGGATGACTCTGTCGGGATGCAAACTTGGCATATTTAGTTTTTAATACTTTTGTATAACGATATTTGAATGTCCTATGACGTTAGTTTTAGAGTGAAATATACAATAATTATTATTGAAGACGTACAATAAAAAAGCCAAATTGTAATGTAGCGATATTGCAGAAATTATATTTTTATGTAAATGTTATGACTCGCGTGCACTGCATGGGGTAATTGTTATTCTCGCTTCGATACAATCTCTCGCTATGGTCGCTTTACAACTATATTCAATAATGCATTTAATGTGTTAAAAATATCACGTCCGAAAATGTCGATAGCCGTGATTTCATAAAATTAGGGGAAGTCCCTGACAAAATAGAACCAACTTGCTAAGGCTTTGACTTTTTATTAATGGCTCAATAAATTCACATTAATCGCTAGTAGGAAGAAAGAGAGTACAAAGTTTACCTATTCAATGGAGAAAGCATTTTTCTTTTAGTTATTACTTCAGTAATTAACACTAGAATATTTGCTTCTAAAGCGTGCGCCTCAGTTAACTTCCGGCGAATGTAATGTTCGGGTTTTATTTGAGACATGTTTACACGTTATTACATTAACCCAAATCCTTGATGTTCGGTGGGAAACAATTTGTAACCGACTTGATTGTGACTCCTTTTATCGGTGTCAACCAGCTACGGTACCTGCTCCATGGACCGCAATCTTGATGGATATGTGAAATCATACATATTTTGTCCCTTAGAACAAAGTTCTGACAAGTGCTCTTCCCGCAGTGTGCCAGCCATAACGTAAAACGCACATTTACGATATAAGTGTTTCGACGATATCCGTTGATACTAAATGTAATTATGTTAACAGAATCGTGTGCAATTAAAAGTTTATTAAATGTGAATTGATGGTTTTATTTCTATTTACCATATTTTTATAGTACCTGCAGGCTTACGAGCAAGTGGGCCACCTGATAGGAAGCGGTCACCACTGCCCATGGACATTTGCAACACAAAGGTTAGTTGCCAATGTGATGCCGGCTTCAATGAGTTTTATTGACCTTCCTCTTAAAAATTCCTTCAAAGGTAGTCGGAAAAACCGTGTTTGTTCGTATAAAGAAGGTACGGGCAAATCGAACAGTGGTGGATAATCAATCGTCGATGTGGTGTGGATGGAATCTTACTACGGCGTGTAGTGTGATGACGGAACATGGATGTCGGCACTTAATTAAATAACTCATCAGAATACTCCCCATTATACAGACGCAGAACACGCATAGACATTGTAACAAACTCTCCCGAAGACCCTCTAAACTCACATTTTTAATATAACAAAATTGTCTGTTATATTTCGTTTATAAAGGAGTCAACAGAATTATAATCATATTATCTGGCCAAATGATTCATCTAGTGTTAAATTGAGGACCTATTTGTGTTATATAGTTTCCCCATTCATTCTTTTCAAAGGTACACTTCATCTCTTATAAACAACCATACTTTATCAGGAAATGTATACTATAAATTGATTTAAAGGACTAAAATTTAATATATTGAAGATATTTGGCATAAGAGAGGGAGTAATATATTACATAAATACATAAATACATAAATACTTAATAAAGATATTTGACTTTAAGGAAGGGAATAATATATTAAATATATATATAAAATACATAATAAAATATATAGCTTAAGAGAGCGATATGATGATATTAATAATTACATTGACTTCATCTAAAGGAAAGAAGTATGGTAGTATGGAATATATGGACAAAATTATTGTAATATTTAGGTTGGGAGTTGTAGAGCACTTTAGTGCCGCAATTTTATTATTGTGGGATATGTAAGAGGCGCCGCCTCGCCTCACATGTGTGAATACCATGCCGGCTGAAGGCCATCCTAGCGTATTCCCCAGAAATATATTGAAACTAAAAGGAACTAAAGTCCTTAATCTCAAAGAGAAAATCAATATATTATGAAGAGCCAAGTTAATGGCAGGTAGGCATTACTATTGTGGGGTCACAAAGTGATAGCCATATAGTTTAATGTCCAAACTTCTGAATACATTGTTTGGAAGTTGATGAGTATAGGCATGACCAAGGTGCATCATTAATATTGAGCACAGCCAAAAGGCCAAATAATAAATATATTCCTCAAGTATACAATTAAGCATTGACTTGAAGTAAGCAAATGTTGATAAAAATATATACTGTTGCTATTTTTGTAACAAACAGTTTAATAAAATAATAAATAAATATTGGCATGACAAAGGTGCATCATTTGTATTGAGCATAGCCAAAAGGCCAAATAATAAATATGTTTCTCAAGTATACAATCAAGCATTGACTTGAAGTAAGTAAATGTTGATAAAAATATATACTGTTGTTATTCTAGTAACAAACAGTAACAAAATAATAAATAAATATTGGCATGACAAAGGTGCATCATTTGTATTGAGCACAGTCAAAAGGCCAAACAATGAATATAATTCTCAAGTATACGATTAAGCATTGACTTGATCAAAGTAAAATAATTAAAATAATATATAAAATACTCAAGTTTGAGATAGCATTGACTTGGAGTACATAAATGTTGATAAAGTATATACTGTTGTTATTTTAGTAACAAACAGTAACAAATTAATAAATAAATATTGGCATGACAAAGGTGCATCATTTGTATTGAGCACAGTCAAAAGGCCAAACAATGAATATAATTCTCAAGTATACGATTAAGCATTGACTTGATCAAAGTAAGTAAATGTTGATAAAAATATATACTGTTGTTATTCTAGTAACAAACAGTAACAAAATAATAAATAAATATTGGCATGACAAAGGTGCATCATTTGTATTGAGCACAGTCAAAAGGCCAAATAATAAATATATTTCTCAAGTATACAATTAAGCATTGACTTGAAGTAAGTAAATGTTGATAAAATTATATACTGTTGTTATTTTAGTAACAGCCAGTAATAATAAATATTGGCATGACAAAGGTGCATCATTTGTATTGAGCACAGTCAAAAAGCCAAATAATAAATATAATTCTCAAGTTTATAATTAAAGTTTGTGCAAGTTTGTTTTAACAATTACTTGACAAAACTAAGACAAGATAGTATGTTGTCTTCAATCACAATACCGAAACATTAATAGCCGGTACGCGATAAATAAACATATATAAAAGTAATCATTGCTCGCAATGAACTTCAAATAGTCCAAATCATAAAAATTTCATAAGTAAAATCAATTAAGATAATCCTTATGACGAAAGTCAAATGAACTCAGGTTAATGTATAAAAATACATTAAAACAAGCAATTTAATATATCCAGCTCTGTGATGTAGCTCATACCTGGTTGAAGATTTGATTGGTTATGTAAATAGATCAACTTTGCTAGGCGTTAGATAGTTGGTGTTTATCTGGGTTAACCCTCTGAATACACTGTTTGCGGTAGGACTTATCCGAATACCACGCACTGGTAACGAGGAGATAACCATAACGACAACATTACATGTGTGTCTTTATATAGATATACACAATGCATGCGACATGCATACAACCCTGATGCCTTCGCAAAGCCGACACTACCTTGTGACGAAGGTATGGT
Source organism: Apodemia mormo (assembly GCA_036924255.1). Lineage (NCBI taxonomy): Eukaryota > Metazoa > Arthropoda > Insecta > Lepidoptera > Riodinidae > Apodemia > Apodemia mormo. The sequence goes on along the minus strand of JAUPFN010000023.1, from coordinate 27,730,583 downwards.
CCAATCAAAAAGCCAAATAATTAAAATAAATTATTACTGAACGAGAAATTAACCTTTGTTCTAAAGATATTATAGTCAAATTTCCTCCTATAACCCTAATAATTTATAGTCACCTCAAGCAATGAAATATTACTTATTAATCGAATTTGAAGTTATAGATGAAATTTAGTAAGATCTTTGAACTCTTTAATATTGTGATTGAATACTCAATAATTCTTAGAATCCAAACAATTCGTCTTATACTCGTTTTCTAATGAAACTAAGTTATTTATGTCTTCTCCAGATTATTAGAATTCTATTATTCTTATTTCAATTACTCTTTAATCAAATGTCAGAATTTAATAAGGTCTGAACTTTTAGAAATCAACGCTTATTAGATCTATTGTTGCTTTAAGTGAACAGTATTATGAAACATCTAGCCACCCGAGTAATCATAAGTAAAGTTCATTTGTACAATCCTTATGATGTAGAGATTCAACCATGGAATCCAGGTTAATACATGAATATATACAGATAAACAATTTAGACAAATAACTCTAGTTCTGTAAAATAGTTCATGTCTGAGATGATTAGATATGAAAATGGATCAACTTTGTTTGGCGGTATAGTTGGGTGTTTATCTGGGTTATCGCCCCAAACACCTTGCTCACGACAGAGGGGCATATTAACCGTGTGTCTGCACTGGTGAAGAGAAGATGACCATAATGACAACATTACATGTATGTCTTTATATAGATACACCCAGCACAACTTGTTGCCTTCGTAAAGTCGATATTCCCGTGAGATGAAGATGACATGATCTATTTACCAAGGTAAAAGGTAAAAATATCTAATCCAAAATTAGTAATTAACCTTAATTTCAGATTTATTTAGTAAACTTCCTATCTTACTAAAAGATCTGTTATGCACTGTCACTATAAACAATAATATTTCAATTATCCAAAAGAATTAATTTGATAAAGAAGTTTAATATTATAATTCCTATCCTCCTAAATCCCTATATAAATAATATAAAATAAGAATAAAAATAAATAAATAATTAATTAAATTAAGTAAATAATTTATACAAAATATGGTTAAATAAACATAATACGTTTGGACTAAAGTTCATTCATTCCTCTCTTGTACTCTAACTCCCTGAAGCTTTATTAAAGTCATTTAAGATTCTCGCTCCAAATTTAATTCAACAATTCAGTTCATATTAATTATTCCTTTGTTAGACACGAAGAGAGTAATTTGTATTAGTTTGTGATTATCTCGTTTAATATTTGTACTCGGTTTTAAATTTGATTGTAAATAAAATAATGTTTTATGAAGATTTGATTTTAAGAGACTGGCCTATGCAATCAATTTACGTATTAGTTAATATTTAGTTTTATAATAGGATATAATAATTCGTATTAACATTTCATAATTTTAATAATTCATATTAAGGTAGGTTTTCGTGTGAATTTTGTGTAGATTTATGCCCCCACTTATTGGTTGTAATATATTATTCCTACAGTAACAGACCTTCTGCCTTCAATTCCTAAAAGTTCCTATTTCCTCCTAATCCAATTTGAAGCATTAATTCAAGTAATCATTTTAACTAGAGAAAGTTTCTATAATAAATATTTCCTAACCTAGTTTTAATTGAAAGTCAATAATAAACAAAGTATTCCTTAAATTCCTCAATATATTAAAGCATCAATTCTTCCACCTAATATCTACACGCCCTACCCTATCACCTAATTGTTCCTTCATAAAAAAAAACTTATAACTGCCCAAAATTATAACAATGCAGAAATTAAAATCGTATTTGCCATACCTCCAACTCTGCAACAAACCTACAGTAGCTCTGCCTTCAGCTCCGACGACAGCTAAGAAGTCACCCTCACGCGGCCTCGAAGGCTCCAAAGGAATCAGCTCTCGATCCCTAAAGTTTAAATAACAAGCAGGATCAACTGTACTATGGAAATTATTCTAGGAACTTCCTAGCCGGTTCTCATCTATAAAGATATGTGGTAGTTATCACCAGTTAGTAGATTTTAAAAGATAAAACCGCACGCAAAACTTCGAAACGGATTTGAATGAAATTTTACACACAGATAGTTGATGACTTGGATTAGCACATAGGCTATTTATTATCCCGGGAAAATCTAGTGATCCAGCGGGATTCGCTTCTATAATGTTGCGGGTTGTACGTTGAAACTAGTTGATAATATTAATTCAGGTGCAGTAGTATTAGTATCTAACAATGGAATTCCTTCAAAATGACGAAGATGAAAAGTATAATTTAAAGTAGTTAAAGCACTTAAATCTATTCCTAATTAATAAGCTATTTAGCCAACATGCTTTTGAATTTGGTAATGCAAAGCCATTTCTTACTCCTATGAAAAATAAACAAACATAGCAATATCGGCCATTTGTAAGGTAAAGATGCAATAATGATAGTTCAAATGCATATGGTAAAAGTATAGTATAAACAATTAAAGCACATAAATCTATTCCTTGTTAGTTAATAAGCTATTTAGCCAACATGCTTTTGGCATTGGATAATGCAAAGCCATTACTTATTCCTGTGAAAAATAAACAAACATAGCAATATTAGCCAATTGTAAGGTATAGATGCAATAATAAGTGTCTAGAGACAACGGGATTCCTCCAAATGCCGACGATAAAGGTATAATATAAAGTAATTAAGTCATTTATTTCTATTTCCTAGTTAAATAATAAACTGTCTTGCCAACATGTCCTGAAATTTGATAATATAAAGCCTTTTCTTTATATTATATGAAAATTAACAAACATAGCAATCTTAGTCACTTGCAAGGTATAGGTATAATAATAATAGTGTCTAAAGACAATGGGTTTCCTTTAAATACCGATGATGAAAATCTATAAACATATAATTAAGTCCATAAATCCATTTCCTAATTAATTAATAAACTGTTATCCGTCAAGCACTGAAATTTGATAAAGTAAAGCCATTACTTAGTCTTGTATAGTTACACAAACTTAAATTGTAGTCTTGTATTGTTATACAAACTTAATTTAATTTAAATTGGAAAACTACATCACCTGTGTTGTTTAGAATTCCGATTTATCCTGCGTCTTGATTAGCAGCCCTGCTGCAAAACTGTAAGACAGCAATTGCTCCACAACCATTGCTCACATTTTTATGGAAAGAAAAGACCATTTAAATAACAGGATAAATTATGGTTTTATTTTCCTAAAATCAAAATAGACTTCCCTAATAATAATATCACACAATTTCTATAAAGCAAACAAGTCCACGTTTCTCCTATGTTATTAAACATCTTTTCAACAGCTATTCCTTAAAATAAATAATTTCCTTTCTTCATACAACAAACATTCTTCACTCAGTCAAGGATCGATCCACCTTTACACAACATTTTGCACAATTTCATTCTTGTAAACCTAATCACATATTTATCGGTAATATGTTTATTAAAGTTGTATAGACAGCATTCAAAAGATTTACCTTCTAATAAAACTACATTCTACCAATACTGCTAGATTTAAATAAACCCAACGACTACCATATCAAATACGAAGTTGCACAAGTACATACGTAATCCCTGAATAAATCCCTATTCTACATACTCACGGTTTTTGATCAATAAAATTTTTACCAATCCCTTTTCCTCCTATCTTTTCTCACATTAAGAGTATTTATATTATTATTTACACTCCGGAATATCCCTGATATATCTATATTATTGTCTCAAACGAAGAATCTCTTTTATAACGCCCAGAACTTTAAAACAAATCCCCCGTTTTCTCTCCATTTTTCCATTTTTTTCAATCCTCCCATTAGTTTTTTCTATCCTCCAATTTTCTTTCCTGTCATTCCCTTTTTAAGGTTTTATATGTTTCTATCTTAGGTCTTATATATTATTGAGAATTAGTTTTCTTTATTTATTTTCGTCTTTAATTCCATTGATATTATTTATTAAACATAATTCAGACATATTTTTAACAAAAAAAAAATAGTATAGATTCTTATTATTTTCTTTTATTACACTAAACCTCTTAAGGGATAGATGAAGTCTGTTACAATTGCCCCCTAAATTTTATTATAAATGATTTGCCAACGATCATGTTATAATAAAATTTATCACTAATCCAACTTTCTAAGAAAGAAAGGAAAATGCGGTCACCCTACTCTCTTAACTGCGATAATAATAAGTTTTTCTTTAAACTAAATTAATTAAAAACAAAACCCGAAATATAAACTAATCCCCTATCTCATAAATCATTGTGATTTAATTAATAAATAATTGTTAAAAGAAAATTGAAAGACCTTGGTTTTATCGTTATGACATTTTTATAAATTTATTTAAATTCGCGAAGCAGGAGTCGTAAGTTAAAATCTTATCTTTTTTTTTTTTCAAATAGTCTGAATTTGGAACATTCGCTTTATTATTATGTTATCTATTCGTATATCAAATATCATCCGTCCCTAATAAATATTCTAATTCCTTAATATTTAGCTAGTCTTGCACAACAACTCACACTAAGGACTATTTGTTCAGGCACAACCTTTATTTTGATTGACTGTGTTGCGTAGTTATCAGGGCGATTGCTCAAATACGGAAGAATAACCCTGATCCCCTATAGTGCTGCATTATTGAGAATTAGTTTTCTTTATTTATTTTCGTCTTTAATTCCATTGATATTATTTATTAAACATAATTCAGACATATTTTTAACAAAAAAAAAATAGTATAGATTCTTATTATTTTCTTTTATTACACTAAACCTCTTAAGGGATAGATGAAGTCTGTTACAACATCCAATGTCTCTTTGGAGACTAGCTGGTTCAAACTGCTGGTAAGAGTGGGATTGTCGACAAGCCGTACAGCTCTATTTTGAATTTTATCAAATTGGAGGATTTTGGCCCTTTGTTTGGATTTGGCTCCGGCCCAGTGTGGTACGATACGACAATATTCCATATGTGACCGTACTTGCATTTTATATAATCTAAGTGTTTGGCTAGATGTAAAGTATTTTCTTGCACGATTTACCACCTCCAGTTTTTTCGAAGCTAACTTAACTTTACCCTTCAAATGATTGCGGGACTGGACGTCACTTGCGATTTCGACATATAGAATGTTTATGTTGTCGGAGATGGTGAGGGAATGCTGGTGTTGTGGAATAGAGGAGCCCCGATAAAGAGGTTCATTTTGGTGCATTAATGCACACGTTCTAGTCTTTAGAAATGATTCAAGGTTTTGTTTGCCTCACTCTGAATCCCGCTCCAGAGATGTCTCATTTTCAGACACAGGCCTATTTCGAGTTTCATCTACGTGTGCCCGCGAAAGATTCAAACGGCATATCTATAAAGCTTCTGTACTGTCGTCTCCATAGTAATGAATGCTGTGCTGTTATTTTGCAGCATATCATTGATATGCAGAAGAAACTGTGTAGGTGATAGCACAGAGCCTTGTGAGACACCAGCGTTGTTTTCGTCTTATGCTAGGGCCACACTGACGTCTGTCGTCTCGAAGTTACATGCGCGCTAAGGCACACAGTCCCGAATGTGAAAATAGACGGTCACATCTGCATTTATCGTGTCATCGCACGAAGCTCTGTGACCATAGACGCAAGTACTACTGAGCCATTACAGCTTATAACGTCAACTGCGACTTAGATGCTGCGGCCAACCAAAAAGCTGGCGATCCATGTTTGTAGTTTCACGGGCAGTCCGTAAGATGGCAGTTTTGACGAAAGTGTCTTATGCCACACTCAAAGGCCTTAGCAGCATCAAAGCTGACTGCAAATGCCTCCCCCTTTCCCTCAAGGGCGGCTGCAGTCCAGCGATGAGTGAAGTAGACTCCAACGAGCGACTCCAGCGATATTGCCTGATGTAATGTTTTTCACGCTCTTAAATACCTACTACTAGACTGTATATATCTATTACATTGTAAATGTAGGAAAAATAATTGTTAGTAAAAAGTTGATTTTATTCAATATAATAATTATTATAAAAGCTAGTCCTTTCACTCTTGCGTTAACTTCCTTAAAAAATCACAAATGCTTAAAATATTAAAGTGTTAAATAATATAGTGATGACAAAAATGAACATTAGTTCCATTATTTTCAGATTCTTTTATTGTGGAGCTAGTGTTAATAACAACAGTAGTTTCATCATGGAACTGTTAATTGTATTAGTGACATCGAACCATGATTTTTCAGGTACTGTAAAGCTGCGTCCACACTTGTAACATTACAACGGACCGGACAACGTGGCATCGCTACAGATATGTTAGGCTAAATGTGGACAGTAGGTATAAGTTGCACTGACAAGGTCACAAGCCACAAGGTCACATCGCATCGCTACACATACCTACACGGCGCAGTTTTAGATCAAACATACTAGAGATGTAGTGTTCCATACAAATGTTAACACAAAACGTGGCACCGTGTTACCACTAGCGCATATATCTGTGTGTGCATTTTCGTGTCGGAAAAATGATTTTATGGATAATAAAACAAAACACCATATTAAATAAAACTGTGTTACAAAATCAACCTTAGCTCTAATAAATACCTTATACGACACAAAATGTAGCTTCTTATTTTTTGCTCAAAATTTTGAAGAGCTATTTTGTAGATAGGTATTCGGTGATGAGAACAAAATTGTAGTGGAGGCGCATTATCAATTCGGGGACGTACAGATTTATATTAACAAACATTATTATTTTAATTACATTTATTATACCTGCACATTGGAACCCACTCACAATCTATAGTATATTTGATCTGTGTGACATCAAATGACAATTGTACGGGTAACAAAATACATCCACATTAATCGGTACTGACACGCGTGTTTGACACGGTCATGGGATAATGTACGGTAAATGTTCGAGTGGGGACGCAGCTTAAGAACTTGTGGCATAAGCATATGGCTAGACTTGAGCACGTTTCAATACCTCCAGTTTTTTTGAAGTTAACTTTACCCTCCGAATAATTACGGTTAAATCATATTTTATTACATTTATCGCTTAAATAATATCTATATAAATTAAATGTCACGTTTGTCCGTTATGTATTTCTTAAACAATTAAACCCGAAACTGACTTCAATGAAATTTTATAGTTATAGACTGTTTAACCTCCCACCCCCCATCCTCAAGCTTCACGTTCCCCAAGCCCTCAAATTCCCCACCAAAATATTGAATACAAGAAATTTGTATGATAAAATATATTAATAATGTATTGTATGATAATAATTAATAATATATTAATAATGTATTGTATGATAATAATGATAATAATTAATAATAATTGTATGATTATAAATGCGAAAAAGTTTTTTTTACTAATACATGAACATTATTTAATGTACAGTGTCCTTGGACCACGGATTATCAAGACTTTCTTCAACACCAATCACTGGGTATGTATCTTGCAAATAAATACACGTGATATATTACTACACCTTCCCTCCCCCATTGTGATATTTCGTGATTTTTTATGGACCCCTCTCCCTCCTCCCCCCTGCCCCTCCCCCCTTTCGAGCCTCACGTGATTAATGGACGGCCCCAAGGCAGATCGTAGAAAGTGAACAATTGAATAAACATATCACATCGTGATTACTGGGTGGTACATAGTTGCAACTTCACATCTGGGTTTGTATTGCCGCAATAACACCAGTGTTTCTCACGCTCTTGTGCCACTTTTACTAAGGGCCGTTTCACGTCACAGACAAGCATCGACGTTATTGCGACAGGAATAAATAAAAGGTGGTACCAAACCCGGTCAAAATGGTGCGACAAAGTAGTCACGATGGTAGTAACTTTTATACAAAGATCTACAAAAAATATAGACTTAGCCAAGCAATCGTATCTTGAGTCCCGTAATATGAAGACGGTACGGCAACATGAAGACGGCGGCTTACTAGTCGGCCGCTAGCTAGAGAGAGTGAGAAACGTTTTTTTGTGACAGTATTTATTTCGCAATCATGCCGTTTTTTGTTATAAATAATTGTAAAAACAATTCATGTTTCGAAAAAAGGCTTCCAGGATCACATTTCACAAGTAAGTTTCCAAATTTTCATATAATTATTACAAAATTGAAATAATGTTTAGAATTATTTCTCAGAACACAAATTTGAAGCACTATTGTGACAGTGTGGCAAGTTAACACACGAATAAATTTCCCCAAATATTAGGGAAATATCTTTTTTATTTGGGAAATATATGATAGTGTTAAGCTTATTGTTTCAATTGGATTTACCACACTATATATGTATATATACATAAATACATATTTATGAAACATGTGTATGTATGTAAAATAATTATAATAATATATAACGTGTAATTTGATCTCACAGAGATCGACCACACTTGGCTAGTTTCTGACTTTCATTATATTGTTTTATACCTGCCGCCTCGTTGGTCCAGTGGTTAATCGATGGGGCTCGTTTTCGATTCCTGATGGGGACAAGCATTTGTGTGATGAACATAAATGTTTGTGATTCCGGGTTTGGGTGCTTATTAAATATATTTCAGTATTTTATATGTATTTCTATTTTCTATGTATTAGTATCGTTGACTAATACCCATAACACAAGCAAATAATTTGCTTACTTTGGGGTTAGATCAGTAAGTGTAATTTGTCCCGTGAATATTTATTTATTTATTTTATTTATATGTACCTACTACCAAATCAATTTTTTGAAAACGGCAAAACGTTTTGAGGCTCATGTCATTCCTTTATTTTAGTTATTAGTAATCTTTCTATACCTAATAATATATAACGTGTAATTTGATCTCATAAAGAAATCGACCACACTTGGCTAGTTTCTGACTTTCATTATATTTTTATGTACCTACCCTACTTACATATGTATGTATGTATATATGTATACCTATGTATGTATTAGTATCGTTGACTAATACCCATAACACAAGCAAAATAATTTGCTTACTTTGGGGTTAGATCAGTAAGTGTAATTTGTCCCATGAATATTTATTATTTATTTATTTACCTAGTAAGCTCGTATTTTATACTTCATTTTGTTCGTTAGTTTGCGAATTATTGTTCGTGTGTGAAAAGTTACGTGTGGAAATACATAAAATGATTTAAGATGATTATTAAGAATATGTAATAGTTAGGATTAAATGTGAAAAAAAAAACAGTAGCAGTCGTGGGACTGCCGATAGAAGTGAAAACGGAACTATTAAGTTGAGAGTAATTAAAACTATATGCAAAACATAGCTATAGATATACTATTATCATTAGCATGTCGGTGACGCGAACCGAGGATTTTACCCTCTACCAAAACGCTCAACGCGCCTAAAGAAGTTTTCACTTCAAAAATTGTATAACAGTACTAAATTATTGATTGTAATTATTTAGAGTAAAAATGTAAAATATGCTGAAAAATGTCGTTAAATATTATCTCATTATGTAATTAATGCATATTTACATGTTTAAATCCAAATATATGTTTATATCCATTATTAACTTATTTGCATATGTACAGTAGATAAAATTAATAAATTTCAAGTCCTTCTAAATTTATTTGTTTTTTAACGTAGGAAGGTATAATTGTGAAACAAATGAATGCCAAATATCATTAATCTAATTAAAATGCATTATAAGTTATAAAAATAGTAAAATAAAACAGTAACTGGTAATTTGAAATCCAATGCTTGCAACATTTTTCTCTAGCACACGTACGTAACGTTTTACGATGCTTGCAAGTGTTGACGTTGTCTTACGCACACATGTACGAAACATGTCTTCACACATTTGTTTCTAATTGATCACAATGGCTCTGTCTATATTTTTTTGTATGTCTTTGCTTGTATAGCCAATCATTCGCCATGAACTGTCTGGCAGACCGGGCCCTCCTCTAAAGAATGGTTTATCTGACATACCAACACGGGAAAAAAGGATACTAGTATCTTCAAATAAGAAGCTGTCTAGCAAGATCAGCGCTTATACCCTACTCATTATTATAATTTTGACAAGTCCAGGATCTTGTCAGAAAGTGATTACAGCTTGTGTTACATCCGTCTTTCAGCTAGACAGCTCGGACAATGAGCAAAGACTAAGCACGTACCATCATGACTTTCAAAAATTTAAAAATTCATGCCGCAATAGCGTCAACACATCTCACTGTCGTGTTCTGATGAGTAACAGAAGGGTTTTTTATAACATTAGATTTTAACAAGCAGGTGGCTCTCCTGATGGAAAGAGTAAACCATCGCCTATAGACACCAAAGATGTTAACGATGCGTTGCTATCCGTATGGCGGGATATTATTGCCACATGCATAAGTTTACCGTCTACCTGACCCTCCAAACCGGAATACGAAAATGAGAGGCACTCACGCTATTGCGGCAGGAATATGTAAGACGCTGACGCTACCGGACAATGCAGAACTCTACCACCTAGTAGCCGCGATGGTAGTGACTCGCTTAACTAATCGTTTGCCTTCTCCGAACTGCCTGGCAGAACGGCAGATGACCTATTCTTCTACCAACCACGGGAAAATATAAAAATAGTTTTATATAATGAGCATTTTGCTACTACTAACGTTAAGGCCAGGGTGCCAGATGTCTAACAAACTATTATTCCTTTCAAATCTCACTATTGAACGGGGTTGATAGTTTTCTTTTTGGTCAGGGCCCCTTATAAAGAATAGAACCTTCCTGTCATGGAGTTCGTATGAAGCGAACAAAACTTGAATGCGTCAATATCGTCGCTATTACAGAAGTGCGCAACAACTCGTAGCCTGCCTCCGTACAGTTGTGGCTTAGGTGGCATTGGTTGTACAGTGTTTACATTTTGGACTAGCTGTGCCCGCGACTTCGTCCGCGTGCAATTTTTTTTAAAACAAAATTATCTTCAGTTACTACTAATTATACCAGCTATCTGCCAGTGAAAGTCCCGTCAAAATCGGTCTAGCCGTTTCGGAGATTACCCGGAACAAACAGACAGAAAAAAAATGGTAAAAAATGTTATTTTCGTATGTACCATGTATGCTTCCATATGCAATTAGTAAGAAGCTGTTATTTTAATATTACAAACAGACATTTCAATTTTATTTATTTGTATAGATGTGTAGATTAAAACAACTACCACGTGGTTTAGGGGTTAGCCTATTCGGCTCAGATCATGAGGTCCGGGTTCTACGGGTTGGGCACAAGTGTTAAAGGTTTTTCAATGTTTTTCTCGAAAATGCAAAATCCCAATAGCAGCTCGCAGTCTGGCGGGTGGTGTGTTACCACTTTCGTGTCTCGGATGAGCACGTAAAGCCGTCGGTCCCGGTTATCGCTCGAAATAGTGAATAATCGTTATCTAGTCAGTTAAATACGACGATGGGGATCACCACCAATCTCAACAACCAACAAATCGGTGAATCGTGGTGGACTGTAAAGTTTATAGACGTTCGATTTACACCGCCTACCCCGCAAGGGAACTGGGTGTGATGATACTACTACTATATTGAAGCGATAAAAGAGACAACCATCGCTTATATAGACCAAAGACGGTCATGGTGCGTTGCCATCAATGTGGTGAAATGAAATGCCCAATAATATGTTTACCGGCTACCAGAACAAGACAGTGACAAGCATTGGCTATTACGGCAGGAATAGGTAAGCCGGCGGTTTCATATCCAGGTGAGACTGCAGATGCCAATATTGCGGTGATTGTATTCGTTTGAATTTTACGAATTGCCTGGAAGAATGAAAACATGAATACCACGCGTCGGCTCCTTTGTTTGGTAGGTACCTACAGAAAACCGACTGTCAATAGAAGTTCCACCAAAGATGTAGGATGAATGAACAGCTAAAACTATTAAATACTAAAATACTAGCTGACTCATGTGGCTTCGCCCACGAGTAAATTAACATGTCAATGTAATGAATTTTATACAATCTCATCAACCCCTAAAGGCTCAGACCCTTAGCCCCCTAAGGCTCTGAACCCTTAGGGGTTGATTATGGAAAATAAAGTAGCCTATGTTTAACCCCGTATCTTCAACTATTTCGTAGCCAAATTTACCAAAATCGCTGCAGCGGTTTAGCCGTGAAAACATAACGGAGAGGCAGACAGACTTTCACATTTATAATATTAAGTAAATATGAATGTACTTATTCTCAGAACGTAGTCGGTATTTAAAAATATATTTAAGCACATTTTGGGTAGTTTTAAATGAAAACTGTGTCGTATATTAGTGAAGAATTGGTTAAATAATTGGTTTGTAATGATTAACAATATATTGTAGCCTTATTTAGTCAGACTTGCTCGTAAACTTTATTAGAACAGAAGGGAATACACGGTACTCCCACATCCCTCCGTGTTGGCGCGACATACGCGGGGACAGTTGTACAACACATTGGTATAGTAGTACTATATTTCATTATATATAAATTAAAAAATGGAAATAATATTAATAAATAAACGGTTGTTTAGTTCCCATCGTTTAATACCAGGGAACGGGCCAGGTGGTCGCCTTCATGGAATAAGTTGTTACGCTGCTTCTCCGGTTTCATCTTCTTCCGCGGCTGCTGTTAGCATGGCGATGAGTTTCGCGGTGTCAATGAAACCTTTGTCGTCAATGTCCATCTGGTCGTACGCCTCGTCGACTTCGTCGGCGGAGAACTTGTCGCCCCAGGTCATGAGCGTGTGCCTCAGCTTTTCTGAGTCGATTTTGCCATCGTTGTCAAAGGTCTTGAAGGCGGCAATGACGACGTCATCTTCGTCGGAGCCTCCGGACATGCGATTCGCGAACAGGGTGAGGAGCTGGGTGAAGTTAATGGGACCGGGGGCCTCATTGACCATCTCGTCCAATTCCTTCTCTGACGCTAGCCTGCCCAGGGAGTCGAAGGTGGCGCGGAGGTCATTTTTGCCGATGATACCGTCTTTGTCGTGGTCCATTAGTTGGAAGGCCTGTGGATGAAACATGAATGTTAATTCATAGTTCACTGTTTGTGGATAACTACAGAAGGGGTAGGGTTTAAATATGATTGTTTATCATTAATTGTATATCAGCCCAATTGCATGTGAGCTGCTGCTTTTAATTGCGTCAAAAACGTAATACATGTAGTGTTGAAAAATCTCAAACGGGCAAATTGATGATAAACGGTACACAGAAACCGGTATCAACCATCAATAAATAATCATTGTCAAAATTAACCGTAGTTATCATTTTAATTTACTAGATATGGTTATTTGCAGCCGAAAAAAATGCCTTTATAACAACGTTTGATGCAAGAAAATTTAATTGGCCTTTTGAAATAATATTATTTGTTTTATATTATTACATGTCATCAGGAAATATCAAGCAAGCTTGATTATATAATCATATAGGTATATACCTACATAATCAAAGCAAGCAAGAATGTTTCTTTCAAAGCGTGGTTGTGTACATAGCGCCAAGTACGTCTAGTTGTACAACAAATCTTGTACACGAACGCCAAGCACTCAAATCTTAGAGCCAACACTATCGTACAGGAAATTGACTGATTCTCGATAAAAGGTTTTAGGTCAGATTCTTTTGTCAGGATTAGACCAAAACAGTGATGAGGTTGTGTCTATGGTATTTGGAGCTAGTAGTTGCAGTTTATATACGTCTTATTATCCTACAGAGTACCTACTACAGTAATTCTAGGGAAACCACTCTGAGCGCAATGTTTACAAAACATCACTGAGCACGAGCTAAACATTGCGGGATGTAGGCATCTATTGACGCATGACACATATCGCTATTTTCTCGGAAACATCTGTCTTATTTCGCACATGTGCTACATTTTCATAGCATAGAATAGCAAAAAACGTATAAAAGGTATGACAAAAGGTAATGAAACATTTATAATAGAAGTGAAGCCACATCCGCAAATCTACCGGCAATCTAACCTTACCCTCCAAGTGAGAACTCGCAATTGATCGAGGCCCATTTGAGGAATAGATCAAACTGCCTTTCTGTCAAGTATCCCGTGAAAAGCGGGAGAAGATTGATACCTGTTCTGGAAGATTTGTGCAACGTCCGCACCGGGTTTCGGGGGCCTGGGTTTCGACTTAAAAAAATGTATCGTGTATCTCAGTGGGAGTTAGACTCGCACACCAAAGGTTCCGTATAAATTTGTATTTTTGTGATGTAACTAAAAAATTATCGGTTTTCGGATTTTTTCTTTTACATGTGATTTAAGACGTTGTTGCCAAACTTCATAATACTAGGTCAACGGGAAGTCCCTTATAGGTTTTGATTCATTTTAAATACGAAGTATGTAGGTACATAAATATCTCGGCAATCGGCAATCAAATAGTAATCAAGGCACAAGCCTTGATGACTATTTGATTTAAATGATATTTTTTGTGAAGTTTTTTACGTGTCCAGCCTAGAATTTCGAATCTGTAACCCAACATCCTGGGGTGCACAGGTCCAACAACAAGCACTAGACCATCCCGGGATGGACACGAGAGCTCCGCCCTCTCCCCTATATACGCCAATGATCAGGAGCCATCTGCTTGTTTGGTACCTTATGATATAAAAAACAAAGGCATGAGAAGCATCCAGCGCATGATAGCTCACCTCTTTGAATTCGGCGACCTGTTTTTGACTGAACATGGAGAAGACATTGGAGCCAGTGCGCTTGGCTTTGCGGCTCCCACGTGAGGACTGGCGTTCTGCCGGGGCCTCTTCTGCTGGTGCATCTTCCTTCGCCTTCTTCTTCTTTACCTTCTTTTCCTTGTCCGCCTGCGTTGCAAATGTTTAACGTTTTATTATATTTAGTAAACAAAGAAAAAAATATAAAATAAATATTATTTTAACGGTGACTTGTAAAAGTGTTTAATAAGTGAAAGTGACTGTTGGTATTAAAAGTTATGGAAGAAACACTAACGGCCGGTTTTCGAAACGCAAATTAATGTTAACAAGCAATTTATATGTGTTTAACATAATCTTTACAAGCAAATGATCTGTTAAACACAGAATAATTGCTTGTTAAAATTAATTTGCGTCTCGGAAACCGGCCGTAAGTTGCATTATGTACATCTCATTTAAATTAAATATAGGTAATACTGCTTTACGTTTAAGTTTTTAACCTTTAGAGGTAAAAGGACACTAAAACTCCTTGCTATTTCCGTAGCGGGTTAGAATTGCCTATTTAATGTATTTGTCAATAGAATAGAATATAAAGTGAAGTTATTCTATTCTATAGAATATTCTATAAAAACAAACAACTAAAATTCAGTTGTTGTGGTTTGGTTTTACGGCGTTTTAAATATTTACTTAATTTTTGGTATTATGCAAATCTAACCAGTATTTATAGATCTAACCAGTATTTATAGACCGTGGTTCCACAAACAAACTTTTTTTGATTAATAATTTGTGCTGATTTTTTGTAAACAGCTTTATTTTGACGAGACAACTATTTTTTCTATCTTCGAAAAATCTCGAATCGGGGTACTAATAAAGTTATGGGGTATCGAAAGTTTTGATTCGGTGGAAGAAAAATATTTATTGATAACAATAAATATTTTTCAACTTTAATCGCTTGATTATATTATGAAAAATACGATGAAACCTACCATACCTACCTACCTACACATTCGATGGTTTTTCTGACGAGTACCCCACTCTAAAATTTTGGAATTATGAGATTTTCAAATTGATATTAATCATTTAAAAACAACTTAATTTTCTCACAACAACTTGTTAATTTAAGGTATTATTGTAGTTTAAGGATCACTTTGTCCTACACTTAAATTGAAAACTTTTCTTAGTCCAACACTATAAACTTTTCTTTTTTATCTATCTTTATTAGTTATCCGATTTAAGATTTCTCGAAGATAGATTAGATGGTTGTCTCGTCAAAACGAAGCTGTTTACAAAAACCTGCTTGTTTTTAGCAAAGACCTACAAAAAAATATTTTTTGTAGGTCTTTGGTTTTTAGTCCAAAAAAAGTTTGTTCGTGGGACCATGGTCTATTAAGAATATACTTACTTCACTAACATTGGCAAATTTGGTGTAAGTATGATTTTTTTATGTTTATGAAAACAAAAAAAACACTTTAATATAAGTATTTTCTATATTGAAATATTCTTTGAAACTTTTTGGTAAAGTTTAAGAGTACACTTGGTTTTTAACGAGTTAGCAGTTTTATGTCTCATATGTGAGATATGAACAAATTACATATCGAAAAATACTTTACTACTTTCAGCAAATTATGTTTGCTTAGAGAAACTAATAAAATATTCCTTCTGTTTATTCGTTAAAGTAACGGAAAAGACACGAAGAAAATTCGAGAATGAAGTCGTACGTGGTAGTGGAAATTTACAATATAACCGAATAGGTAAATTGTTTGTTATAATTTCGTAATTAAGTTTTTATTTGCAAAACATATAAGATCTATAATAAAGTTTATTACAATAAAAAATAATTTATGAAAACGAATAGTTTGGCAAGTAGTACTCATTCTATTTCCCGTGATATCTCATTGTACTGGAATGCGATGGTTGGCATCAGTTGGAAATCTCACAGTTATTGAGTCCAGATAGTTCTATAAATACAGTTCATTTCACTTCAACCGATTTAGGTGTTGCGCAGGCGCCTTTAAATTTAGAAATCAACTGGCGTCCGCTTACATCTGCTTTTATTAGTGTTACGTAGGTACCTACTCAGAAATATATTTCGAGGCCTGTGTATATTATAGGCTAAGTTTTGTAACTTTTCAAAATACATCATTCTTCACGGTTTATACATCGAATGTTTTTTTGTGTAAGTATTGTACAATACACTATTGTACTTACTATTGAACTGATGAAGGGAAACTAGAAAATGTATTTCTCCAGTTAGCCTGACTGAAATTACCTATGGTAATTACAAGAATAATATTGACTAAATACTTTAAATTATGGATTTCCGCACTCGTCGGAATCAATTAAATAAATACATATCTTCATGGTGGTACATATTATGTTTGGATGTTATAATTTTTAGTTACATTTTAATTTAACCCTATTTTAATTTATCAACTGAAAACTGAAAATAAACCTTTCCCAGGTATCGGTATCTATAGCTACCTATGTCATATGAGGTTCGTTCCTTTTCACACATATTATTCTAAAGTTACTTTGTATTTTCCACGTAATAGCCTGAAAGGTTCTTAACACATAATATCATGTTCTATGTTATGTGAATCGTTTAAATAATTTTTCGAAATATGATAATAAATTTTTACTCAGTAATCCGACATGGTCAATAAATATATATTTATTCGAATTCGAAATTAAAAATAATCTTAAGTTGAATTTTGTGGCTTTACTGCCCAAGGCCCAAGCCTTTTTTATATTTCTAACCACACTTATATGTATTTTGGAACTAGTTATATACCAATCGTGCTTATTTCTTAGCTACAACAAAAGTTACAGAAAGTAATATTTAATTAATACTGGGATTAGAGTTCACTTTAGATGCAGGTGAACACGAAATTTGTACTTGATGATAATATCTAATTGTTATACGTTGGTACCTAGGTATATCCATAGAATAATAACGCAATATCTATCGATTGCCCTCACTATATCATGAACAAGTAAATTCTCAATAATGTATTCTGTTTGTCTATTATGTATTGTTGTTTGTGTTTCCGTTTTTTTATTGATTTTCTATATACATAATATATTTATATATGAAAAGTGCTGTTCTGTTAAGAAAGTAGAAACACAAAAAACACATTTGCTGATATTTTGTTGGGGATAATTTAGTTTTCTTCATATATTTGTAATGTTAATGTGAAAAAGACGTTGAAAAAGATATCGTAAATAAAAAAGTTTACTTGTTGATTTTAATAAAAATTAAATATATTTTTTGCAGATAAGTGCTTATTTTATACTTGTATTTAATGTTTAATTTCTGTCTCAATACGAAAACGATTTGTCTTGATTGTTGTTAAATTAAAACCAACAAACAAAAATAAAATTATTTGACGTAAGCCTAGTAGATACCGTAAATCTTCAGTAGATTCTACCTTAGGTAGGTACGCGTAAAGTTTTATAATATACAATGCCTACGTTGGAGCTGGTGGGCGTAACGAGTGTTTTTCACTAGGGCGTACCCCGCTTAACTAGCGGAGCACGCCCTAGCAGTGAAAAACACTCATTACATCTTTTTGTGTACCTAATCATTTAAACTTCTGTCTCCCATCAAAACTAATTATTAAGTTTAATTATTAGTTAATTTTTTATTATGAATTCGTTTTTTTCGAAAAGTCTTTTTACAGTAGAAAGGCAAAGGCAGGAAAGCCTACCGACGTAAGTACAGAATTTGACGTATTTGATGTCTTTAGCTATCTAATTAACTAAAAAAATTTCTTAGCTAAGTTTAAAATGCACATTGGAACTATTATTAGGTAGTTATCTTGTTTTTATTCTTAAAGAAATGTTACGTTTAAACCAAGTTCGTTAGTTTAAAATTTAAATTAACAAAGCGACATTTTCATTAATTTGTCTAGTAAGTATCTAATTTGTGATATTACATGCTTGTATTTTATGTGGAAATTTGTAAGTTATTTTATTGTGGCGATAATTTTAAGTTTAACCGAATGAAAATAAGAACCTAAATATTTCAAACGGATTTATGTTTCATGTCTTAGAACTAAATTCATATCGACCCTTTATTTACGATATAGCCCTAAAGATATTCTTGACTGTAATCATCAAGTATTGTATTCTATTGTTAATATTTAAAATGTGTTGCTTGAATGTAAAAAAAAGTTTTGCAAAGAATTCTCCTCGATATAGGGCGCTAAATTTGTTTGTTTTGTATTTTGATTCAGTCCTATATTATAATCAACGTCCACGTAAAAATTTAACATACCCGAGATATTTTATTGTGACAGTTTTAAAACGAGTTGTGAGTTCTGTTGGCACATTAATTGTTTGCTTTATAGTTTCGTTTGGTTGATGGTTCCTATACATCCTAGTGTAAGTCCTAGACGTGTTGTCATTACTTCACCATCAGTCACTGTCACTTCACTTGTGGCACTTGGGTCACTTCACTGTACTCACCATTGTGATGTGTGTTGGTTCGACGGAAGAGAGACTGTACCGTTCGGCAGTCCCACCCTGACTCCGAGATACCGTTCCCGTCCGACCGTCCAAGCCCAGTCCCCCTCCATTTTAAATCCTATTTCGAGATCTGCGCCCGATTCCATATATAGCTCGTTACTGGGATGGGTTCTCAGCTTCACAATTCTTTTGCCGGCTCCGTTGGCTGCTAGTTTCCTCGACTTAAATATAATACAGCCACCTGCCAAATCAATAATATCGATTTCCAATTCTTATAAATCATTTGCCAAAGATTTCACGCTATTTTTTGTATTTTTAATTTTTTTTTTATGCTGCTTTTTAGATTTAAATATAATTCAGTCCATTTAAAATACAAGTATAATTATTTAACGCTACGTTGCAATTTTTGCTAGTTTTTATTTTATTTTTGTTAGTTTGTCTGTCAATTATCATAGAACCCTTAATTAAACGTTTATTTTAAATTTTTTATCTCTCTAAATTTTCCATTTAATGAATATTTTATAATGTCCTAATACGTGTAACATTTTTTTCGAAATTAAGCTTGTCCTCTACCATATTGGCGAAATAATTATAGTAGGTTTTCGTGCTTTGTTAGCCTAAAATTGTTTACTATTTTTTAAATATTATTTTACTTCATTCATCTAATTCTCATGTTAAGTTTCATCAAGTTACAATTTTCAGGACTTTTACAATAATTCCTTTTAGTAATAAACTTCTTTTTAGTAAAAATAAAAAAAAAATTACTTTAGTATTAAACCTAAATAAATATACACAAATTTGAATAAATATACGTACAATTGAATATTTAGTTTTGTCATAATGTGGTGGTAAGACAGCTTTGAAAGAAAATGGACCCAAACAAAAGCCAAACTGTTTCTGAGTCATGACTTCTAACAGAACTTTCAGACACACAGATATACACAGATAAGAACCATACAACCTATCATTTACGCAATACTAGAAAAACATGTTTTCATCGTAACTATAGCCATTTGCATCAAGATCGGTTAAGCCGTTCTCGAGCTATAGCGGGACAGATGGACAAAATAGTAAAACTGGTGTTTGTGAGACATAAAATTATTATTTTTCACGATATGTAGAAAAAGAAATTAATGCGCAGACAAAAGCTACAGGTTTATATGGTAGTATAGATTTAACATTAGCCACTTCGTTGATGGTATACTGGCTGACCGGTATGACAACGAGCGGTATTTTACAGTCAATTGATAACCTTTCCAAGCGCCATATAAAATTGTTTGCCTATAAGATAAAGACGTTCCTTTGCATCTATAAACCGAAGGTATTTCTTTCTATGGAGTGATAGGCGGCAAGCCATAGGCCGGGTACATGTAAAGTCCCCAGAAACAATTTTTTTTCGTCTGGTGGTTGTTATATCATTGATTTTTACGACAATTTACGTTTGCATAGCAGTAACATTAATTCGAAATCTTCATAAACTTATTTATATTTAAGATTTTTATATAAACTACTAGCTGCATCCTGCAGTCCGCCGTCGCAGCCTTAACAACCTATTTTCTAGGATAGAAAGTATCCTATATGCTATTCCAGATTATTATCTATTTTTGTGCTAAACTTCGTCTAGATAGGTGCAGCTTTTTTACTCAATTGAGTAACAGTTTTCGCCGTGTTGGTTCCGGCCTCCTTTGAAGAATAGACCAACTCTCGTTCTGCCAGATAGGTCGTAAAAGGCGACTGATTGGCTATCGAGTCACTACCATCGTAGCTACTAGGTGGTAGAGTTTTGCATTGTCTCGCCCGGGTCTGCTACCATCGCCTTACCTATTCCTGCCGCAATAGCGTCAGTGCTTGTCGCTGTCGTGTTTCGGTTTGGAAGGTAAGGTAAGGTAGAACTCGCCACAAGATAGCAACGCACCATTAACACCTTTGATATCTATAGGCGTTGGTTGACTCTTTCCATACGGAGACCCATCTGCTTGTTTGCTATCTTATGATATATTAAAAGGTGAAATTAATTAAATTTGCTATTATCCGCGAACTATTATTCTATGTATCCTCCGCGATGGTACCGAAAAGAAAGACGTCGGTTTAATAAATGGATAGGACTCACCTATCCATTTATTAAACCGACGTCTTTCTTTTCGGTACTATCGCGGAGGATACATAGAATAATAGTTCGCGGATAATAGCAAATTTAATTAATTTCACCTTTTAATAATGGATTTCCGCAAAGTAACGCCTGAATCAATAAAATATCTTATGATATATATATATATATATATATATATATATATATATATATATATATATATATATATATATATATATATATATATATATAAAAACAAACATTTAAACTTAAACTTTCACATTTATTATATTTATGGGATGAATTGCAAGATATTTTATTTTATATTATCAAATAGCAAACACGCAGGCGCACATCTCGATGAAAAGAGACGACTGTTTCCTCTAGACATCAAAATGTTAAGGATATATTGCCATCCGTGTGCTGAAAGTGTAAAGGGTCATTTACCGGCTAATTTTCCCTTGAAAACGAAACACGACTCTACCACTGAAAAGTCACGATGATAACTATCATAAGCATGTTACTAAATCAGATCAATATTCTGTTGACTGTTATATATGTTTTGTATATAATAAGCTAACAAACAAGCAGATGGCTCTTCTATTAGAAAGAGAAACCATCGCCTATAGACACCAAAGATGTTAATGTTGCGTTGCCATCCATGATGGCAATGCCACGTGCATAAGTTTACCGGTCACCTTATCCTCCAAACCGGAACACGACAATCACAAGTATTGACGCTATTGCGGTAGCAACTCTTTTACCTCTATTCTTACCGTTATTGCGGTAGGAACTCTTTTACCTAGTAGCCACGATGATCGAGCTGGCTTGCATAGCCAATCGGTTGCCTTTTACGACCTGCCTGGCTGAACGGCAGTTGGTTTATTCTTCAAAGGAGCCCGGACCAACGCGGGGGACAAAATATAAATAAGTATTACATTAAATTACTCGAATTGATCCCAAAATAAGCAAATTATTTTTTTTGTGACATGGTCAACATTGGACATGTCAGTCAACGATACATATACGGCGTGTATGTTAAACCTTATCCAATCCGAAAGGAGCATTTATAATATTTTTTATAATAATAATAATGATGAATGATGATCTAACCCCAAAGTAAGCAAGTTATTTGCTTGTGTTATACATATATATATATATATATATATATATATATATATATATATATATATATATATATATATATATATATATATATATATATATATATATATATAGATACTGGAATATATTTAATAAACACTTAAACCCGGAAATACAAACATGCTCATCACACAAATGCTTGTTCCCCTCGGGGATCGAACCCGAGCCCCGTCGATTGTGTAGTCGAATCGCTAACCAATCGACCAACGGGCCGGTGAAATATATTTTTTGAATTATTTAAGTATGTATGTCGATAATATTATATAATAACTAGCTGTCGCCCGCGACTTCGTCCGCGCGGACTTCGTTTACTCCGCACAGCTCCTCCCCCGTAGGTGCTAGCGTGATAATATGTAGCCTATATGTTGACCCGACCTGTTAGTAATATTCATGCAAAATTTGAAGTAAATCCATGCAGTACTTTTTGAGTTTACCCCAGACATACAAAGAGACAAACAGACAAAAATTCTAAAAACTATATTTCTGACTTCGATATCGATTGTAGATCACGCCTCAAGTAAATTATAGATTGTAAATTATAGATTGCTAGCTGACTCGCGCCGCCTTAGCTGCGTGTAGAATAACTTATCATCAATATTAGATTTCATACGAGCTTTCATCTTTTATTTTATCACCTTGGGGTTGATTTTTGTGTGTGAAAAATTAGCATATCGCACATCCGATGAAATAGTGTCACAAGTCAAAAAAACGATTCTTGAGTATAAGGGGCTTAAAGTTGCTCCTGTCTATTTTTTTCGCTTTTTAGGCCAACGCCACTAACGTCACTAGCGCCGTTATAGTATCAAATCATTAAAAACAGTAGTAGATCACCATTCGAGATAAAACTATGGCAAATACGATACAAATGGTACAAAAAAGTGATTTTTACGATTTTTTGAATTGTTACACTATTTGATCGGATGTGTGATAAGTTTGAAGATGGGTTTTCAACTACCTCCTTACCGAAAATCATTTCAAACAGACGGACACAGAGACGCATTAATAATATTAGTATGGATAATCTATATTAATATTATTTTTCAAAGGCAAGAGATAATTTCTTAATTTATAAAAAATCAAAAACATTTTTTGCAGCAAAGAATCGCTGAAATATTGTTATTGTTAGTAAAATTATAATAATACGATACTTAAATTCATCATCAGTCAAATATGGTGCCAAGTGCTAACAATTTTCTGTGATGCGATTACTGTTTTTTTAAGCAGATAGCTCTACTGATGAAAGATAAACCATCGCCTATAGACACCAAAGCTATTAATGGTGCATTGCTATCCGTGTGGCGGAATGGCAATGCCGCATACATAAGTCTATCGTCCCAATTACCCTCCAAATTGGAACACGACAATGACAAGCACTGACGTTATTGCGGCAGGAATAGGTAAGGCGGTAGTACTAAATACCCATGCAAAACGCTGCAGAGCTCTACCACCTAGTATTGACAATGGTGGTGACATGTATAGCCAATCGTCCGCTTCTTACAAAACGCCTGGCAAAATGGCAGATGGTGTTTTCTTCAAAGGGGACCGAGTTCAATATGTTATGATTTTTGCGTCTCCTAAGACTGCCGCCTGGGGTGAGAGCCCAAGTCTTCTATTCTAGGGTTGGGTATTCACAAATATGTATAAAATGACAATACTAAAAATGTATTCAGGGAAAATTGAAGAAGCACGTGTTGTCGAGATCCCGCATTCCTCGTGACACAGTTCTGTGTTCCCGCGCGGTTGTCGCGGCGCGAACTATTTAGAGAGTGATGGCCGGGGCGGGCGTCTATTCCCGGCCGATTACTCACGCTGCCACCTGAAATAACTTTATTGTAATCCACACTCGCACAATCACCATGTCTTTTAACCGATTACACATATAACTGTAATACACTCTCCGAAAAACATTTGCCGTTCTGCCAGACAGGTTGTAAAGGCGACCGATTGGCTGTACGTGGCACTACTGTCGTGACTGCTAGGTGGTAGAGTTAATGTGTAATGACTCGCACGGGTATTTGATATGCTGCTAGCTCTCCTAGTTGAAAGAGACATATCATATATACATCAAAGTTGTTAATGGTGCTTTCTTATCTGTGTAGCGGAGTGTTATTACCACGTGTATAAGTTTACTGGCTACCTTCCAAACCGGAATACGACAGTGACAAGCAATGATGTTATTGCGGTAGGAATATGTAAGCCTGTGGTACCAAATTTGGCTGAGACCCTATAAACTTCTTCTAAACTCTACCATCTAGTAGTCACAATGGACTTGTATAGTCGTAATAGTTCGTCTTTTACGAACTGCCTGACAGAAAACACTCTCTAGTTCTCAAAGAGGATCCGGATATGGATAATCCATCTGTATTTGATGGAATGATGTATGAACGTAAAAAATATATACTAAAACTTGTGGAGGACTTTTTGGGAAGTCTGTTTAAAGAGCTGGCTGCCGTTAAAGACGGAATTATGAATTTAATTTTCATCCTCTTTGTGCACACGTGTTATCTTCGTGTTGACTCGGGTCCCTTTTGACGAATATATTATAAAAAAACAGGCAATTTGTAAGAGGCGAACTATGACATAACCACCCTGACTACAAGATGGTAGAGTTCCGCAATAACTCACCCGGGTAACGGGTTTAATACGAACGCCTTAACTTTTCCTGCTGCAATAACGTCAGAGCTTGTCACTGACATGTTCTGGTTAGGAAGGTAATATTTATAGCCAAACACTAAACACACAACTAAGTTCCAACCATTAATTAATATTTACTCAATCTATTTTGTTCAAACGCAATTTATTTTGTTTTAATTTTATAGCAGATTGCATTTTTTAAATCATAAGATAGCAAATAAACAGATAGGTCTGCTGATGGAAAGAGACAACCATCGCCTATATATACCGAAGATGTTGATGGCGCGTTGCTATCCGTGTGAATACCACGAGGTCTTATGCCACATGTACAAGTTTACCGGCTACCTTACCCTCCAAACCGGAACACGGCAGTGACAAGCACTGACGCTATTGCGGCTGGAATAGGCAAGGCGGTGGTACTAAACTCGGGCGAGATAATGCAGAACTCTACCACCTAGTAGCCACGATGTTAGTGACTCGTATAGCCAATCGGTCGCCATTTACGACCTCCCTGGCAGAACAGCAGTTAGCCTATTCTTCAAAGGAGCCCGGAACCAACACGGGCACGGGCGTGTCAGTGTTACATGCATAAGTCTTGTTAATGACAAGCATTGACGTTATTGCGGCTGGAATAGGTAAGGCCGTATTACCAAATATCCGGGCGACGTTACAGAACTCTACACCCAAGTAGTCACTATGGTAGTGACACGTATCTATAGCTAATCGGTCGCTTTGTACGACCTGCTTGGCAGAACGGTACTTGGTATATTCTTCAAAGGAGGCCGGACCAACACGCGCTTCGGTTACGAACTAAACGTGTGTTGAGCACAGCGATATCGTATATTTTTGGTTTCGCTTTTGATGTAGGGGAGAGTGTGGAAGACGGGGTGGGTAATTGTGCCGCTGGGGTCTTCTTTATTTTCAAGTTACATGAGTTAATTCTTACACTGCCCTTTTTGATGAGTAACATCTTTCTTCTCGCTTTGTTGCAATCGATGGAAGTGATTTCGTGAAATGCAACGGAAGTGTGTAATAGGAAGCGTAACAGAATGCGCGCGCTATTGGAACTAACACATGAGCCAGTTACACATGACGCCAGTCTAGTTCTGCCAGGCAGGTCGTAAAAGGCTATTAATTGGCATTGCAAGTCCCAACCATTCTGCATCGTCTCGCCCTGGTCTGGTACCACCGACTTACCTATTCCTGCCGCAATAGCGTCACTGCTTGTCACTGTCGTGTTCCGGTTTGGAGGGTAAGGTAGCCGGTAAACTTATACATGTAGCATTAGACCTCGCCACAAGATAGCAACGCACCGTTAACACCTTTGATGTGTATAGGCGATGGTTGACTCTTTCCATCTGGAGACCCATATGCTTGTTTGCTATCTTATGATATAATAAAAGAGCACGCGTGGTTGTAGAGTTGGTCATCAGATTGTAACAATTTAATCACTTTGATGTCAAGTGTCGCACATCATATGGGACTTTTGTAGTTTTTAGTTTACGTTACGTTAAGTTTTTTGAGGTGCCAAATAAAACTAAGAACCTCTATAATTTCGCTATGTGCATCCGTCCGTCCGCAGTCTAGCTCAGAGATCCTTAGTACAATTACACTTAGTACAATTCACGACAGTCAAGTTGTAATATAAATTCTTGAAAAATATTTTTGTGGGTGGCTCTTCTACTTGTAAACTGTAGTTTGGATGTTAACTTTTTTCTTGTTTACCCCACAGTACGTACAAAACCCTACGTATTGTTGGAGAGGTTTTAAAAAAAACATTGTAGGTTTTAGCAAACAATATTTCGATTAAGGAATTTGTTTGTGAAATATTAAACTTTAAATTGCTAATGTATGTTAGAGTCAAGTGTCCCTCCTCTTCTGCCAGCTAAACGGTTGGTTTTGGGGGTGGAAAAAAATTCAAGGTAGTAACAAATATAATGAAGTTAAAAGGAAAACTATCACGGCTTAGAAGGCTTAACAAGTTTTTGAGTAATAGTCGACCAACTTATAAAAATATTAAGAAAGAAAATATTAATAAATATTTTCTTTCTTTCTTTCTTTCTTTCTTTAAAATTTACTTGGAGAATTTTATATAGGCGGTGAAACTGTGGTGCGGATATATCCGTCATTGAATTTAAATAGGTTTAATGTTCTTAATATGAAACAATAAAAACACTTTTTTGGTACCTACTCTTTATTGTTGAGATTGTGGAACCTTACATTGCGCTTGGCCCGACAGCAATTTATATAAAATACAACACTAAAAGTAAGTACATACAACATATACAATATATTTTATACATTTACTTTTTATATTTTAATATGTCAAACAAGCAGATGGCACTCCTGACTTATTATTCTAATGTGCGGAAAGAGTGTACCATCGCATATAGATGTAAATAGTGCGTTGCTGAATGGCAGAATGATAATGCCGCATGTATAAATATATTGGCCACCTTGTATATAAATGAGAACACGACGGTGACAAACACGGACGCTATTACGACAGGAATAGATAAGGCAATGGTACCAGACTCGTGCGAGACGTTGTAGAACTCTACCACCCAGTAGTCACGATGATAGAGATATTATGTTTGGCAAATTGTTTGCTTTTTACGAGCTGCACGAATGGCAAAAAGTAGATTTTTCAAATAGAGTCCAGATGAAAACGGGGAATTTCATTTAGTGTTAGTTATGTTCTAGTTTGGTTAAGTTAGCCGGTAAAGAGCAGTGCCGGTTTTAACACTACCAGCGCCCTGGGCGAGATTTCTTTGGCGCCCCCTAACTGCAATTCAATTACACATGAAAAAAGGCAAGGGGTACAATGAAATAACTATCCATTAAAAAAACACATTTATTTAAAAAAACTAATAAAATTTCATTTTTCTATCTTTTCTATCGGCGAACTCTTTTCGAAAATTAAATTACAGAAAACATAGACTGAATGCCTAATCATTCAGTCTATGTTTTCTGTAATTTAATTTTTGATTGACAAAGTTGCTACGTTTGTTAATCTAGATTGAAAGATTGTCGATCGCAGATATGTTTTTATTCGTTTCAGCTTGGAAAAATTTCTTTCCCCATTAAAAACCGTTACAGGCATAGTCAATGATATTCGCAATGTTATCCATACATTTGGATACAGTTGATGTAAGTTGCAATCTTTAATAAAATTCAAGGGCATAAATTTTGGGAAACTTTCAAGTAAGTTCACCTTGCTCAATGAGCGAGCTATAAAGGGGCGCCCGTGGGAAATTATAAGAAATTGTAAAGAAGCGCCGTTTTTTACCGGCGCCCCTGGGCCGTCGCCCAACCGCGCCCTACCCTAACGCCGCTACTGGTAAAGAGCATATCGCTTTAAATCCTAGCCACGCACATCAAGTCACAAGCGTTGACGCTATTGCGACAGGAATAAGTAAGGCGGTGGTTTTAAATATCCGGGTAAGTCGTTACGGAACTCTACCACCTAGTAGTCACGATGGTAGTGACACGTATAGCCGATTGGTTGACTTTTACGACATGCCTGGAGAACGGCACTGGTTTTAAACAATATGTTGACGTGTCAAAATAACTTGTAAAAAGTTTTATTGAATAAATTACTTCTGATTTCTGATTTCTTTAAAAGAGCCCGGTCAACACAGGGAGAAAGTGTTACATTTGAACAAGGTGTTGTAGAACTGGAGTAAGAAGAATAGCAACAAATTATTCAGCAAAAGTTGCCAATGAATTATTTGTTAATAGTTTAATGTCATTATTAGTGTTAAAAACAGCTTTACATTCCGCCAAACTTGAATTTCCATCGATTTCCCGTTTTAGCGCCAAAACATCCTTCATACCAAACTACGCGTAACCGGTATTAATGTTACGTATGATGTTCTTTCCTTCTCTAACTGTGTGTCTGTCTCACTCGTCAAGTAATCACGTATCTTAACTTTCCTTTCACTTAGTCCGAGCATGGTCTAACAAAATGACAGAACTAAATAAGTGTTTGTAAAATGTGATATAAAAATGTTGTTACGGATACCAAAGTTGTTGTATATAGTTAGTTTAGTTTTATTAATTAGAGGTAAGATACTTCATTTAATAAGATTATTTTTAAAATTCATTGTTTAAGATAGTTATAACCCAATTTTGATATATTTTGCAAGGACTCTATATTGCTTTTCTTTGGTAATTGTTTTTGAAAGTTTCTTACGATTTCTAGTAGTAAATAAAATGAACTAAGATCTTACATATGGTATATCAATACAGTTTACCAACATACCTAATGTAGAGTCTCAGTTCATTTTTTTGTGGCTTTGATTGTGTGAATGACTTATGATGAAAAATTGTTTAAAAAAATGTATTACTCTGACTGATAACTTTTCCCCATATTTTGGTTCGGGTCCCCTTTAAAGAATAGACCATCTGCCATCCTGCCAGTCAATTCGTAAGAGGTAGAATGGTTTTGCGAATCACTACTATCGTGGCTACTAGGTGGTAGAGTTCTGCATTGTCTCGCCCGGGTCTAGTACCACCACCTTACTTATTCCTGCCGCAATAGTATCACTTATCATTACCATGTTCCGGTTTGGAGGGTAAGGTAGTTGGTAAATTTATGCATATGTCCACGAGGATAACAACGCACCATTAACATATTTGGTGTCTATGGGCGATGGTTGTCTCTTTCCATCAGGAGAGCCATCTGCTCGTATGCTATCGGATCTTTAATTCTTTGGATAACCTATAGCTCATGTTGGTCAATAACAATGTAGTTTTGTACGAGTGAAAGTATTATTAACATCGATCACGTAGTTTAAGGCTTTATGTATTACAAAAACACACACACACACACACACACACACATACGAACAAAAATCAACATAAATTTTCCTTTTTGTAATGTTATGGCATAGATAATCGGCCTCGAGAAGTAATCTCCAATCCGGAAGGCCTGAGGTTCGTATATTGACCGTCGCAATTGTTAAAATGTCGATGAGGACTTATAGTCAGGTTTCAGACCTTGTTAATCTTTATAGGTAACGATAAATAATAAGTATCTTCACGTATCCCCGAAGAGGTAGGCAGAAGTACAACAAGAGCACCTACGATTAGCCGAAGATACTACGTCCCACAATGTGATAGGTGGTTAGCTTATCGCCAACCGGGCACTTTTTCCAATCCCTTTGTCAGAAAACTGAAAAAAAACACATTTTTTTGAATTGCTCGACCCGGGAATCAAACCCGGGACCTCATGTGATCAACTCCGACACCGGATCACTAGACCACAGAGGCGATAAATAATAATAGTTATAAAAAGAAAAATGTTTTTCGTTTTATTTTCTACACTAATATATTGAAGGAAAATTTGTTAGTTTAACTTCTAGATCAATCTTAAGAAATCTTTTCCTAGTGTAAAGCTATATTGTCTATACCTTTTTTGTTGTCTAAAAATACCTTTTTTGTTCATGTGAAAGAAGTAGCAAGGACTAATTATTATAAATGAATGAATAGGTAGTCCTCTCGTAGTCATGTCAGATCTCCTCGTAATTCATAACTTATTAATGTTAGCTCAGCCGCAAATCGAGTGCTAAAATTATCTTTAACACTAATGTTAAAACACACTCGAAATAATAGCAGAATACCAATCAAACAACGATTCAAGTCGATTTGTTTACGTGTTTACGCTCTTCGACTGAACTTAACAAAACTGTTTCAAATGTATGACGCGAATACGTAAAACTTTTAGAGATCCTTATTGATGTTATGTTACGAGAATCAGAGGTGCAGGAATCGAATAGAAAACGTTTTAAAACTAGACCAAGGAGACTGATTGTATCATAAAAACTGGTTAAAAACCAATATTGGTTTGTAAGTAGGTACCTACATTCAACACGGTCATTTTACTTTTAGATCTGACGTCGATGACGTCAAATCGTTTTTTGATTGGATAAGAAAACACCAATAGGACGGTACAACAATGCTTAATGCTTATGATACCATAAAGGCGATAATCGGCACAAATACCACTCTCACAAATTCACACTAAACATTTTATTTATTTTTCGCCCCAATGCTAACGCAGAGCGCAATTTTCCCTGTGATATTTTAGGCCTCCTTTGAAGAAAAAATCATGTGCCATCCTCGTAAAAGTCGAGCAATTGGCTATACGTATCACTACCATCGTGACTACTAGGTGGTAGAGTTTCGCAATGTCTCGCCCGGGTATTTAGTACGGTGGTACATTCCTTCCACAATACCGTTAGTATTTGTCATTGTCATGTTCGGGTTTGGAGGGTAAGGTAGCCGGTAAACTTACGCAAGTTGCATTACCACCTCGTCACATTGATAGCAAATGCAACATTAACTTATTTTATGTTTATAGGCGATGATAATGACTTTTAATAATAATAATAAATTCATTTATTTGCAAGAATGTGGGTATATAAGATGTTATATTTTTAAACATTGTTTTCATTTCACCTATTTTGCTTGTTTGCTATCCTATGATAGAAAAAATCATCCTTTTTAAATTAGTAAAACGTCATACGCAACTGTGGTTCCTTGAGGAGGCTCAGTTTTGTGTCGCTTCACTTTACTCTTCAACTAGTTTAATAGGTAAATCTTTTGTAGCTTTTTAGCATAGAAAATATATTAAACTATACTCAAATCCTTTCGGAGTATCAGATATAAGCTGGTTCGAATCCAGTCGTATCAGAATTTGTCTTTTTTAAAAGAGTTTTTAAGTTTTCTTTAATACGGGATTAGTGCTAAAACACATATACAGATTGACAGGTAAAAGATTGTACATATTGAAGGACACGAAAGGTAATGCTCATACTCATATGTAAATAATAAAAATATGATAAATTTAGCATATTGCTAAACTACATAGTAACCTTAACGGAATTTGTGTAGTTATGTACAAAAAGTATGGTCACCACATGTTGTACTAACAAGTCTTGTAGCGTAGTTGGTAAATCGCTGTTTTAAACAATGGACTTGTAGTGGTCCAAGCCATCTACAAGCGCTGTCAGAAAAATAATAAAAAGTGGAAAAAAATGAAATTCAAAAATAAAATCCTGAATCGCGATATCACTGTTATTTAACTTGTACACACTATATACAAGTTACAACGCTTCTCAAATGGAATTCGGTCCCCAGGAAGTACACCTTGCTTGGCTGGGAAGATCTTCCTTTTCCCCTTCCTTGTCCTTGTGTGACGTCATCAACCTCCACAGCTGTGACGTCATCCTGACAAGAAGCTGGCCTACTGGTTCCATCACTATATGACCCTTCAGCGGTACGGACCAGTGACGCCACAGACTTTTATGCGCCATGCACGGTTATCCATTAAACATTTTTATTAGATAATAACTAGCTGTTGCCCCGCAAATTCGTCCGCGCGGACTTCGTTTATTCCGCACAGCACCTCCCCCGTAGGTGATAGCGTGATAATATGTAGCCTATATGTGGACCCGACCTATTAGTAATATTCATGCAAAATTTGAAGTAAATCTATGCTGTACTTTTTGAATTTAGCCCGGACATACATACAGACAAACAGTAAAAAATTCTAAAAACTATATTTTTGGCTTCGGTATCGATTGTAGATCACGCCCCAAGTATTCTTTAAAAAAATATTCAATGTACAGTTTTGACTTTCCTACGATTTTATTATATGTATAGATTAGGTCAAAATTTAAGTACCTATTTGTTTACATATTCGGTATCAGAAACGAATACTGAACAGTCTTCAGTCATCATATCACACTCCCGCGAGCTTGTAGAGGTGATAATACGTTGTACTTGGCAATTTTTTTTACATACATGCATATCTTCCTTACCTTAACCCGGATCCCTTACGGAGTAGATAGAGAGAACATGTAACAATTCTTGCAGAATTGTCTTGCTCTCTCCACATTCATTACTCTCGTCACGAAAACACGCCAGTAGCGAAGACTTGATAGTACTTTCGGACCTGATGAATCTGATCATGGTATGCCAGTTTTGGTCTTCCCGGTATCTACATCCTTCCACTTCATATTAAATATCTGTTTCGTTAACCTTTCATCTACCATTCTCTCTACGTGTCCGAACCGTCGGAGAAAGCCCTTACTCTTTTTTACACCGAAACTTTCGGGCCAAACTTCTCTATTACTTCAGTGTTACACACCCGGTTCACGTTTTTTTAGGAGGATTTTATTTTTTACAGGTAATAATGCTGTTGTCCTACGAGCATACATATCCCAACACGGTCTTCACGGTGAAATTGAGTTCTCTTACAAAAATGAAACGCTCATCAGCATCAGAACCAACCTGAAACCAACTTTGCAATACCCTGACGGAGTATGGAGGTGGACGATACACGAGTTCCCCGTCGACTACAGAGACTTATCCAGCGAAAGATGCTCTACATCCAACTTAGGGAACGAATTGATAGACTTGACAGAAGAACTTGGTTATTTAGTAATCCCTGGCAAAGATCATGCTGAATTTGAAAGTAAAAACGTTTTGACTGGTCCTAATGGGCTATGGGGTAAAAGTTTACTGCTAGAATCTGCAGAAAGAGACAGAATTATTTGTGCATCAATTTTCTCTACGGACAAGGTCCACGAAATGCACGCAATGGCTAAATTCTCGTCCCCAGTCGCAGGAACATTAGAGTTCCGATGGTTCTCTGCTGATGAACTGGATGAATCAGACTCGTATGTTCAAGCAGATTTATATCATACCAAATCAGTGAAAAGTTCTAACGACTACACGGAGCATAAGTGGAAGTTGTTTGTAACGGATATATTTGATTCTGATAGAGGTAATTACGAAGATAACTGCAATGTATTACAGCTGGTATTTGATCCTGAAAACAGTGGTGATGGAATGAGTGTGGGTGATTTAGATAGTCGGCTTGGACTGATCAAGGTGGCAACAGATGCTAATGTGATGAAGGTGAAGAAACTGTACAAGAATGAGGTGCTGAATGTCCTGAGAGCTGATATGGAGGTGACCAGGAGGAGTTTGTATGTGGTAGTGTATGATAATAATCATCCGGATAGTTTCTTAGCGTGCGCTAAGCTGAGGCCGATGCAACCTAAGAGCGCCAAGTGAGTAACTTTCGTTTTATACATTTCTTTGACAGCATGGATGTTCTAATGAATATTCTGTGTTTGTCTCTCTGATTTATATAGTTTTATTCTATTACAAGATAACAAACAAACAGATGGCTCTCTTGATGTGAAGAGACAACTACGGCATCAAAAAATCAAAAAAAAAAAAATCAAAAAATCTTTATTCATAAACTGGTTTACATAAAAACATGCGAGTCGATCGGTGTCTCCTTTTAAGTACATTTGCACTTGTGTTAGGAGGCACCGCTCTTCCGTTACAAAAGATTGTTATCTATTTTAAGGCTATCGATACACCGGGAAAAATATTATTTTATCTAAAATTTGGAAACATAAATTTATCAGTCATGTATGTGAGTGTGTATGTGTGTGTGTATGTGTGTGTGTATGTGTGTGTGTATGTGTGTGTGTATGTGTGTGTGTGTTTATGTTTATGTTTGTGTGTGTGTGTATGTGTGTGTGTATGTATGTGTGAGTGTACAACTACGGCATAAAGTCAACAAAGACGTTAATTATGCGCTTTTCTCCGTGTAGCGGGATGCTGATGCTATCTGATGATCATGACAGAGACAATAATTGACGCTGTTCCGGCAGAAATAGGTAAGGCGATTGAATGTTACCAGGCCGGAACGTCGCCGAACTCTACCACATATTAGACACGATGTTAGTGCCGTATAGCCAATCGTTTATTCCACTTTTGTTAACTGCCTAGCAGAACGGCAGATGGCCTATTATTTAAAGAATACCCAGGCCAACAAAATGTTCAGACAGTTTTTATTGTCTACGCGGAGTAAGCAGCACGCAATTACGCAGCTATTTACCACAATTCACAAGTAAATAAACTTTCATGGTTAAATTTGGCGAATGTATCATCGCCATCATTATTTATTGTTGCACTTTTTATATAAAAGGAGGCAAACGGACAGGAGGCTCACCTGATGGTAAGTGATCACCGCCGCCCATGGACAACCACACTATCAGAAGATTTGCAGTTGCGTTGCCGGCCTTTCAAGAAAGAGAAGGCTCTTTTCTTGAAGGTCCCTAAATCGTATCCGTTTGGAAAAACTCCTGCTGGTAATTGGTTCCACAGACGAATAATGCGGGGAAAAAAGTGCCTCGTAAAACGCACAGTTGTGGATTTTCAGACATCGAGATGGTGAGATTGAAATTTTGAATTTAGTCGCGATGTCCGATGGAGAAATTCTACGATAAGAATTAATCCAAACAGTTCCTCGGAACACTCCCCATGATAGATCCGATAGAAGATGCAGAGCTAAGCTACATCTCTACGTAATGCAACAGAATCAAGCCGATCATAAATAGTCATGTAATTGACGATTCGATTCGCTCTAGGTTGAATGCGGTCAAAAGGAAGGAGCTGGTACTGAGAGCCCTCGTCCACAAGTGAGAGCAGTACTTCATATGAGGCATAATTTGCGCCTCATAAAGTTGTAAACGATGGGCCCGCGTGAAGTACTGCCTGGCCCTGCTGAGAACACCCAGCTTTTTTTAAGACTAACTTGGCCTCGCCTTTCAAGGGACCATGGAACTGAACTCGATATGTTAACTCCAAGAATTTCAAGACTGGTTGTGGCTGTTAGGGAAGTATTTTAGAAGCGAGGAGATACGACAAAGGGGGATTTCTTAGTGGAAAACGCGCAAACTTGTGTCTTCTTGGAGTTAAAGTGGACTAAGTTTAGTCGACCCCACTTTGAGGCTGAGGAAAGTTGTTCTTCGATTTCCGACACAACTTTGTTCCGGCACTCGTTGACGTGTTGTTGAGAAACCCCGCTGCGGGCAATGAATGTTGCTTGATTGCAACATGTCATTAATATGCAGAATAAACAGTGTAGGCGATAGCACACAGCCCTGAGGAACACCAGCAAGGAAGCACCTGAGGAAGCCCATAGGATAGGAGCTTGGAGAGAAGTGCTTTGTGACATACCCGATCATAGGCCTTTGTTATGTCCATACTAACTGCCAAAGCCTTGTTCTCTACAGCCTTCGCCCGTCGGTGCGTTAGGTAAATTAAAAGATCACAAGCTGAGCGACCGCGATGAAAACTGTACTGACAATCACTAATCAGCTGGGCCCTTCTAGATAACATAAAAACTGAATTTTAATAATGGATTCCATTATTTTGGAGAACAATGGGGTTATCGCTATAGGCCGATAGTTGGACGGATCTGAGCGATAGCCTTTCTTAGGAATTGGGTGCACTAAAGCTGTCTTCCAATGTTTTGGGACAACGCCTTTTGTGTATGAGAGCCGGAAAAGACGCGTTAAAACCGGTGTCAAC
The DNA here is from genome assembly GCA_036924255.1 of Apodemia mormo. Lineage (NCBI taxonomy): Eukaryota > Metazoa > Arthropoda > Insecta > Lepidoptera > Riodinidae > Apodemia > Apodemia mormo. The sequence continues at coordinate 27,694,252 of JAUPFN010000023.1, read as the reverse complement.
TCGGGAGCACAGATTTTGAGCACGATTGGTTAAATGCCATCAGGCCCGCTAGACTTATGGACATCCAAGGAAACGAGTGCTTTACGCACTGCTGTTTGGAGGAATTTAACCTCAGGCATGGAACATTTGACAAATTGACAAACCAGTGAGTTTTGGTAAACTGGAGTATTTGTCTGTTGGTTTTTATTATATAGTGTTTTAGTCGGCAATTTGTAAAACTCCGTTTGTACATTATAAACGAAGTTTCACCAAGTTCTGTTTGTACATTACAAACTGAGTTTTACCAAGTGCTGACTAAAAAACTATATAATAAATAAACAATAGACAAATACTCCATTTCGCCAAAATTCATTGGTTTATCAGATGCAACAATAAATAATGATGCCGATCGTTTCGATTAGTGCGAATAATTAATAATCAGCGTAGCAAAAATAGACGCTGCCTACTAATCACTCGCACGAAATCACGGCTATCAACATGTGTTTTTTCTTAATACTAAGCACCTGCATTAAACACTCGCACTCGCATTAATCAAGGAATAACCGGGGTCTAAGTATCGTGGTGGTAGAGTCCTGTAACGTCTCGTCTGGGTATTTAGTATCATCATCACCTTACGTAATCCTGCCGCAATAGCGTTAGTGCTTATCACTGTTGTGTTCCGGTTTGGAGGGTGAGGCAACCGGTAGATTAGTGCATATGGCGTTGCCAACCAACTGCACGGATATCAATGTACTATTTACATCTTTAGTGTCCGTAGGAGTTTTCCTTCCCATCAATTATCTGCTTGTTTGCTATCTTATGACATTAAAAATATATCAATTCAAAATTTTTGAAGGGCTCTCATTAACATGGACGGAATAAGAGGCACGGTAGAGTTCACACAGCGGTCCCCCTTCGACCCCACGTGGGCAAACTTCCAGCTGGGGGCCTCTGACCAGGACTACGAGTCCAACCTGCGCTTCGTGGGTTCCATGTTGCAGTACAGCATCAGGGAGCTGCCGCCGAGACTCACAGACGCGGCTTCATGGCGCCAGCTGTGCAACTCCACTGGCGCCCTGTACAACCCCACCGACATCGCCGACAAGGACGTGCCGCCGCCAGGTAAGTGCACTTTGTTTAAGGTTTACTAGGTGTCAGAATTCTCATTTCTGCATTGTCTCGGCGTAAGGTAGACGGTAAACTTATGCATGTGGCATTAGACCTCGCCACAAGATAGCAACGCACCATTAACAACTTTGGTGTCTATAGGCGATGGTTGACTCTTTCCATCAGAACACCCATTTGCTTGTTTGCTATCTTATGATATAAAAAAATGAGACAAATCACATTTACTGATCTAACCCCAAAATAAGCATATTATTTATTATTGGACTGTGTTATGGCTGTTAGCCAACGATAATAATACATAGGAATTCATATATAAATACTAAAATACATTTAATAAACACCCAAATCCAGAAATACAAACATTTATGCTCATCACACATATACTTGCTCCGTCGGGAATCGAACCCGATCTCCGTCGATTGCGTAGTCAGGGTCACTAACCACTCGACCACTCTTTCAAATATACCCGGGAACAATAATAATAGGCTTGTGTCCACTAAGAAAGAATCGGATATACATAGGGCACACTAAAAGTTTTGCACTTCTAGCTAATCGGAACTATTTGAATTTCGAATGCTATATTTTTGAAACGTTGCAACCTACTTAGTAATAAAAAAAAACAATTGGCGGGAAATGATTTGTCAATTGTTTTTTTATCACACATCAAAGTTCTACATTCGCAACGAAAATGGAATTAAGTGGAAAAGATTTTAGAGCGATGATTTTTTATGATTTTAAAAGTTCTCTTTCTCCGCAAGACTGTGCCGCTCGTCTTCAAAATGATTTTGGGAGAGAAGCACCTTGTTTGAGCACCGTGAAGCGATGGTTTGCTGAATTCGAGAGAGGTCGAGTTTCTTTACATGACGAATTTCGTAAAGGGCGGTCTTTAACTGCCGTCAATGAAAATAATGTGGCTTAAGCGGTTAATTGAAGAAAAACCCCGGATTACCTATGAGACAATTTGAGAACTATTGGGAATTGGTATGAGCCAAATTCAGAAAATTTTACACGAAGAATTGAAAGTTCGGAAACTTTGTTGTCGTTGGATCCCTCATGAATTGACAGCGGAGCAGAAGCGGGCTCGCATGGAACGGGTGCTCACATATGCTATTGAAGTACGACCACGAACATTCTAATGCTGTTTATGACATTGTCACAGGAGACGAAACGTGGATTTATTGTTTTGAACCCGAAAAAAGCAGCAATCTTGTGAATGGGTGTTTGAAAATGAGAACAGGCCAACAAAAGTGAGACAGGCGAGAAACGTTGGTAAAGAAATGATCGCGTTTTTTTTCTCAGCTACGGGGCCCATCTGTACAATTCCACTTGAAGATCAAAAGGGTGTTAATGCCGAGTGGCATTCTACCATTTGTTTACCCAGGGTGTTAGAAAAAGTTCGCGAAAGACGACCCAAAAGCCGCATTCTCCTACACCATGATAACGCTTCTTCACACACGGCTAACAGAACAAAGTCATTTTTAGCTTCCGAAAAAGTACATCTCGGCACTCATCCTGCGTATAGCCCCGACCTAGTATCCTGTGATTTCTGTATTTTTGCCAAAATCAAATATTTGATGAGAGGTTTTACTTTTACCAACTCCGAAGAGGCAGTGATAGCGTTCAATCAGCACGTAGAAAACATGCCTTCAGATCTGTGCTACTCCTGTTTTAAAAAATGGTTCGATCGCATGAAAAAATGTTTAAAATGTAAAGGAGATTATTTTGAAAAACAATAAACATAATATTTTTGTTATAACATGTTGTTTTTTAAGTTACTTATAGTGTGACCTACGTATTGTAGTTTTTAATGATCACTTATGATATGGAGATAACAAAAAAATAAATTATTTGATTAATTATTTAGATTATTTTAAGATTGAATTTTCAGCAAAAATAGACATTAAGTCACGTGACAATAAACGCAAATTTTGGAATATTACGTCACATCGTGATAAAACGGCATCTCGATATTGTCATTTTCATAGACGCCATGAGAGTCTAGAGCGTTTTCGCGGTAAATTTTAATTTCAATTTTAATACGCGAAATTTTTATTATAAATGTACAAAAATCGGTTACAAAAAAGGCAATCATGGGATCAACCGACAAAAATGAAAACTGAAAGCTCTGGAATCACTGTTATTTTTTTAATTTTTAAATTAATTATGAACTTAATAATTAAAATTTCATAATTTCTAAAGATACTTTCAAGAGCACGTGAGGTGCCCTACTAAAACTGGACAACAAGTAGTCTAATGAAACACAAATTCGTAGCCAAATTCATACTGCCGCAAGACGTTCATGGGTGACGTGAACCTTTAAGATTTTTCCATACCAAAAACGCTCAGTGTATGTCTGAGAGTACGATAGTGCTCTACTACCGCACTACATACCTACCATTTCCCGAAGCTTTTTGTCAGTTTTTGAATCCTCATTATAAAATTGTAGAGTTTGTTTGTTGGTTGTACGCGCTAATCTCGAAAACTACTGAACCGATTTGAATAATTCTTTTTGAGTTGGATAGCCTGTTTATCGAGTAAAGTTATAGGCTATATAACATCATGCTACGACCAGTAGGAGCGGAGTAAACAAAGTCCGCGCGGACGAAGTCGCGGGCAACAGCTAGTAGATAAATAATACTAGATGAACAAAAGTCTTGCGATATGGCGTCCGTGAGAAACTTATTAAACTTATAAAGTTTAGATATTTTTGATGTCTTAAAAACCCCAATTCCGTCCTTAAATAATTCCTAGGGTACTTCCTGAAGTACTTGAAAGTTGAAATTTGGTACGTTAGTTATGTAAGTTAAAAATCTAAAACTTCGAACTTTTAATGAATGAATTTTGTATAAAACTTCCGCAAATTTTGATGCTAAAGTTCTGGAAATGGATATAAGGACTTCTTGTTATAAATGATAAAATACATAAGTCACATCTTACCGTACACTACTGATGTGGGTGATAGTGTGGTGGACGTGTATGGATGGACGGGGGTTTCCTTAAATATTTAAACTTTGGATAAGTTTCAATTGCATCACAACAGTTACATATAAGATTCCGTGGAAATTTCGCAAAGTAAATACCTTAATTTTGTCTTTGAATTATAGATTTCCGCAAAGTGACGCCTGAATCTTTAAAAAAATGTTCAAACAAATCCGTCGTGTTACATACAAGTATTTATAACGCGCTACTAGAGCTAGAATGATGTCTCTACGCGTAATCGTTCCACGCCGTACGTCGAAATTCCAAAACCTACTGACTCAGTATTCACGAACGTCCATAACATTTGATTCGTTTCCAACATTCTTGCAGTTATACTGCAAGACTATACAGGAAATGTGACGAGTTTGAGTAGATACGGGGAAAATCGGTCAAGTGTGAGTCGGACTCGTACACGTTGAGTTCTATACCACCAAGCGATATTAACTGAGGTTATTTTTATAAAAAGAGTTTTATTAATTTTGTTGTGATAGCAACTACATCAGCATGTACTATGTGACAATTTTAGATGATTAACGATCTACCGTTGAAGGCATAGAACCCTGTAATAATCAGTTAGAAAGGAAGCAAAACTGCAGACAATGGTCGAATATTAATAGGTTTCTGTTTGTCACCCTTTGGGTACGGAGCCCGAAACACTTTTGTTAAAGGGCCTCGGGTAACGTAATAAAGCCCAGAACAATTTTGTTCTTGTTTTATTGTATGGCTAATTGGTGACTTCATGCATGTAATTTTTCCAGGCATGGGAACTTTAGACCAATATCCCGTAGGGGATCTTCTGGGAAAATACAAGGGCCGCACGGAGTACCTAAACCATAAATATTTACTGCCAGGACTGGCTAACGAGCTAAGCGGAGCCTACTGGGACATTTTCCTACCACTTAGTGGTAGAAGTAGTGTCATGCACAGAGCCGTGGTACTGACTAGGTATGTATTGATTCTACCAAATAGCTTAAATATATATTAAAATATTAATGTAAAATAGTTCTTTGTTAATTTATTGATTCCAACAGATTTTGTTCATAAGGATATTTTCAAACTTTTTGAAGATTTTGAATTGTGTCTTCTTAGTGGTCTGTTAGAATAAATTTTATCCTATTTCAGCACATTACTCTACAGATCAATAAACAAATTTTTGCGTAAAAACCAAATTTGTTCCGGCGTTCGAAGGTGTGTTCTCGAGAAATATTAGCGCAGTGGGAACATATAGCATGCCCTGTTCTGTCAATCGCATAGCAACCAAGTTATAGATATGAGAAGAAACAATCATGAAAATAGCACATAGTCTTTGAGATCACTAACATTAATATATTTAGAGCCTCAGCATTCACGGTTAATAACGACCTTAACCAATTGATCTGGCAGTGCTAGCAGTCAATTTATTGCCCTAATGAAAGATATCCGTCGCGTGTACATTAATAATGCGTTAACCTGTAACTTTAATGATCTAGCAGTGCTAGTTCTGGTATAGACCAGTGTGGTCTTGGGCTTAAATTCTGAGTCAGACATATCGCTCTAAATCAGTTTTTCTAAAAAATATAACATGTTCGAGATTGGAAATGTGCCCGAGCAATATGATAATCTCTCACATAATGGGATTTTAATAAGTTGGTTAATTGTTGATGCACTGGTCACATCTCCGTTTATCCTTTCGGGGTATATGAGCGCCACGGCTATACCCTTAATATTACTAACTTATCCTCAAAGATGAAATTTGAAAGGAAACTTTTGATCGCCTCTTTTGATTGCCTGGCAGAAAATGCAGACTGATTGTTCTTATACGCCACAATCCAACGGGGAAAAAGTTTAATTCGAATTCGTTTCATGTATTTGTAGACAAAGCTTTATATCAATGTGCTATTATTTTCAGGAGACCGCCCAAACATGAAATTTGCGGCACTCTGCACTCTTACGAATATGGGACGGGGTATCAGACACCAATGAGTTCCGCAGAAGTGGTGTATCGTTACCCAATTGTTGGACGAGTGATCTTTAGGCAGCCGCTCGAACGGCCTTGGGAAGATACCACCATTATCATCGAAAACATGGTACGTTATAATCTTTAGATTGCGATGTGATCACAACAATTTTTAAAAAATAATTCAATTTGAGGTATATATAGGTGCATGCAGATGGTAGCAACGTGAATAATACGTTCGAGCACCGTTGGGCCATCCACGAGAACGGTCCGGGCGCGGACTACTACAATTGGACGGGGCGCTGCCTGTCCGCGGGGCGCGTGTTCTCGCCGCACGCCGTGGACACCGACACCCGCCACCCCGAGACCTACTGCCGCCCCGGCCTGGAGGGGCTGTGCCGGCTGGGGGACCTCACCACGCGGTAACACACGCCCACTGCTCACCACACCGCGACACCACACGTACCTACTGCCCCCCGGCCTGGAGGGGCTGTGCCGGCTGGGGGACCTCACCACGCGGTAACACACGCCCACTGCTCACCACACCGCGACACCACACGTACCTACTGCCCCCCGGCCTGGAGGGGCTGTGCCGGCTGGGGGACCTCACCACGCGGTAACACACGCCCACTGCTCACCACACCGCGACACCACACGTACCTACTGCCCCCCGGCCTGGAGGGGCTGTGCCGGCTGGGGGACCTCACCACGCGGTAACACACGCCCACTGCTCACCACACCGCGACACCACACGTACCTACTGCCCCCCGGCCTGGAGGGGCTGTGCCGGCTGGGGGACCTCACCACGCGGTAACACACGCCCACTGCTCACCACACCGCGACACCACACGTACCTACTGCCCCCCGGCCTGGAGGGGCTGTGCCGGCTGGGGGACCTCACCACGCGGTAACACACGCCCACTGCTCACCACACCGCGACACCACACGTACCTACTGCCCCCCGGCCTGGAGGGGCTGTGCCGGCTGGGGGACCTCACCACGCGGTAACACACGCCCACTGCTCACCACACCGCGACACCACACGTACCTACTGCCCCCCGGCCTGGAGGGGCTGTGCCGGCTGGGGGACCTCACCACGCGGTAACACACGCCCACTGCTCACCACACCGCGACACCACACGTACCTACTGCCCCCCGGCCTGGAGGGGCTGTGCCGGCTGGGGGACCTCACCACGCGGTAACACACGCCCACTGCTCACCACACCGCGACACCACACGTACCTACTGCCCCTCGGCTTCTGCAAGCCGGACTGCAATAGTTTATCACCAACGACTTTACATTGTTACAGGACCTGCGTCCTGTAACAATGTAAAGTCGTTGTTGATAAACTATTAGTAGTCATAGCGTATTGTTGATTGTAATATGTCTTTTAACCATTGTTGAGAATCAGCGCTCGCATGACGGTGTCTGTGACGGGGTAAGCGTCAGTCGCGGGTATTTTTTGCAGGCACGGCCCGCTGGCGGTGGCGGGGCGCAAGCGCGACAGCGCGCGGCTCACGCGGCGACTGTTCACGGACTCGGCGCTGGCGCTGGCGGGGCGCGCCGCGGTGCTGCGCCGCTCGCTCGTCATCTACGACGACCACGGGCCCGTCGCCAGGGGCGAGAGGATGGCCTGCTCCATGTCAGTCTCTACACTCTAGTTTGCTTTAATAATATACTCGTATATTAAGAAAACAAACACGATATTTATGTGTAACATCTTATTTCACGTTGTTCTGGAATTTTTGGGAGAGCTTTTCGTGAAATTACCCAAAAATTATCAAATTCTTTCATTTGACCGCATTCAGAAACGTGCTCCCCGCATTATACACGATTCCAATCTGACTAAACATCTGATGCCTCTTGATTTGAGAAGAAATATTGGTGCTCTGAATATACTCTGCCGGCTTTATAATGGGGAATGTTCGGAGGAATTGTTTAATTTGATACCAGCTACTTCTTTCCACCGCTACAACACTCGCCGCGGCCGGAACCTCCACCCACACTACCTTGACTCATGGTGTTCATAAACAGTACAGTTTAGTCGGAAATTTCCAGTACGTATCACCAAATTATGGAGTGAACTCTCTAAACCTATATTTCCTAAAAATTATAACATTGAATGTTTAAGAGACGAGTTAATGAATTTCCTAAGAGTCGACAACGCATCTCCGCTAATGTTGTGGTTGTCCGTGGGTATCGGTGACCGCTTCCCATCAGGCGACCCGTTTGCTCGTCTTCTGCCAGCTCCTCATCATTATAAAAAAATGCGACGAAAATAAACAACAGAAAGCCGGAGAAGTGCGAGCTATTTAAATTGACCAGTGAGTGCACGTGGGGGTAGAGTTGGCCATTAGATTGTACCAACTTAATAACTTAGGTGTTAGGTGTTACATACACATAATTAATATGTAAATTCTGTTAAGTTCTCTAATATTTTTATACAATCTGTTTTTAGACAAGGGGCCTGTTGAAGGAGAGAAGTCGGTATTCAGTTCTGAGCCCAAATATCTATAAAACGATTTAGGATGAAAAAAATTATAAATACGACCTTAGTAATATGATGTAATTATCCTATAAAACACATTAATCATAACCATTAAACGTGCAAATGACGAATTAGAGATAAAATAAAATGTCTACATAGATAAGTATGACACGCGGTGTTGGACATGACCTTTGCTGGTGGTTTATGTGTGCTAGCGCTGAGTCGATGGGCGGGCGCGGGGCGCCGTGTTTTCAATTTGTGGCAATGCGCCGTGACTCCGAAAGTGTATTTCTGCGTAATGCAATAAACTTCCACACGCATTTTACTTTTGATAGTATTTGTCTAAGAACAGTAACAATGTCATATTATCAGTACTCAAATGAAAAATATTGAGACATGCCCTTGCGTTTCGCTTGGCTCATTGTGGCGAGGATACTACTGTGCCCCCAGTTCTTCTACCTCCTTTTATTAAACTAGTGTGGTTTTACACTAATCTCAATTTTTGAATGTTTTTTTATGAATTTGGCAATTTGGGAAATTCGCTTAGTAGTACCTGATAGTACGTCGCACATAATGCATAGGCACGTAATCCTAATATTCTTCATTAGAATAAGTATATCGTTATTGTTACTTGTCAAACACAAAAATGCGCGAGGAATATTATTGCATTACGAGGAATTATGCATCCGGTTATTGCGGCGCATTGGCACAAACTGCAGACTATGCGGTACTCCGCGCCCGTCTGTATATCATTGGCATCGCGTCGCGTTAAATACTTGTCTGTTTTTTAAATTTTAATCTTGTGCGTTTGATGTTTACGAATTATGTATATTATGGAGGTAATTGGGTCGAAAATTAAGGTCCATATATTTTATAGATATGTGGGCTTCGAATCGAATACTGAGTACCCTCATGCAACAGGTCCCTCGGCTAAAAAACAGCATGTATAATAGTATATTGAAAGTGTTGGGCGTTGGATGTTGTCGCAGAGTGAATGGCTTGCACCGTCGCAAAGCGGTGGTGCACGAGTGGTTCGGCAACGGCGAGGGGGTGGGTGTGCGCGGCAGCCTGGAGGTGACGCAGCAGTCGGAGTACGACGCGGCCAACGCGGTGCTCGCGCTCGACGGCCTGGACGACGTCACCAATTACAAAATACATTTGGTGAGATCATCATCATCACACCAAATAACTTATACTGTTTCTAATATCAACACAATGGTAAAACATCCACTCTTGTCGTTGTCTTGCTCAGAACGTTTTTCCTCTCTGTTAAGTAAGAAACAAATGTCAACTTTATGAGTAACGAAATAAAGTTCATTTTTATTTTTCAAATATTGCTTCGTAATAGTTCCAGTTATCGTATATAAGTTCCTTGATCATAAGATAGTAAACAAGCAGATGGCTCTCCTGACGGAGAGAAAAAAATCACCGAAGATGTTAATGATGCTTTGATATCCATGTGGCGGGATGGCGATGCCACATACATAAGTGTACCAGCTACCTTACCCTCCCAACCGAAATACGACAATTAATTGCATTACCGCTTTTGTGGCGGAAATACGTAAAGCGTAGGTGTCAAATACCCGACCGCGACGTTGCGGAACTCACCACTAGGTGGTACTAATAGTTGCGATGGTAATGACACGTGAAGCCAATCGATCGCCCTTTACGACCTGCCTAAAAGAACAACAGTTAGTCTATTCTTCAAAGGTTGTGCTTCCTTTTTGTATCAATGTAGATAAGAAAATACGTCGACGTGTACATTTCATTGCCAATGGATGTGTGAGATTTGTCATTTTGGAAACCACATAAATAATCATGTTTATATTATGGTATAGTGTTTTAATAAAAATCTGTTGGATTATTAATGTAAATAGAAAGGGAGAAAATGCATTTTTAGTTACGAACGCCTGTTGACTAAATACTATTATTAATTATTAGTACGCCGTGGTGTAAGATTCCGTTTCACTGCAGGCGCCTTTATGTATGCTTGGCAATAAATAGCCCAATCTTAAATTCAATTTCAGAGATTATTGAAGAGAAAGTAATAAGAAAGGAATTTCGAATATATTTTATTCATCGCTCGATATCTTCGAGTTTATATATTATGTATTTCAGTATTTAGTATAGGCGCTGTTGATTTTTTATATCATAGATTAAGAAACTTCCAGATGCCAGATGGCTCTCCATAAGGTTGTGATTTTAAATCTAGGAGATATGTTGTAGAATGTGACAATCTTAACACTAATGATGTTAGTACCACATTTGTTTAAAGATTTTCCTTTTAAGAATTGACTGTTGGAAAGTCTATCACCGAAAACATATGTTACAGAGTTTATCGACATTACACACGAACATTAGTTCATGTAATTTGTTCATTGATATTATCTTTTAATATTATATATACGTATGTGTACATCTCCTTGCATAATTTAAATGCCAAGAACCCTGTCCAATTGTCAAAGGCATTAATTACATATTTGGTAACTTTGGTAGTCATTTAATGTGTCATCATTTTTTGAGGAATAACAGAAAAAAATAACCTTAAATCATATTGTTTGATATTACCCACGGCAAAACAAAATATTAAACAAGTAGGTAATCTTAATAAAAATTACGACACTAACGGCTGGTTTCGAAGCACTAGTTAGTTTTAACAAGCAGTTAATTGGTGTTTAACATAATTGTTACAGGCAAATAATCTATAAACCGCCCGTAAGACTACGACGCTGCAGACGCGATAAGATGATGACCGCTCTAAAATATTTGCTAAATTGTAGGAAAATTGAAGGTTAAATATCAGCATCCAAAATACTGTAACATATTTAGTTGTTATATTATATTATAATATATTTAGTTTTTATGTATATCAGGTTCCCGTGGAGAAGGAGTTGGAGTTCCCCTGTGAGAAAACCACACTGTACGACACCTACAATCCGTTCAACGTGAACAAATCGCTCAGCCCGCCAACCGCCAAAGGTACGCTATCACGTCGAAACGTGTCCTCACGCCGCGCCAATTTCCTTGGGGGTAGACAGAGTGAGCGAAGCTTCTACAGACGCACTGATTCTCCACAGTTTGCCGGTCGATCCCTATTATCGCATGTTACTGGTGTTACGACTTCCGCGTCATTGTAGGTACCTACTGTTAACCAGGGCTGATTACAATAGTTATCAGAGATTGGTATGAGGAGCAATTTTGTCTTTTTTGTCTTAACAAAAATCTTAAAAATTTACGTTTTCATGAAAATATTAACAAAAACAAAAAACATTACTGTTTCTATCTACCCGATACCCTACGGGGTAATTAAGATCATTCCGCGCAGGAAATGAGAACGGTGTCACGGTACTAAGGAGCGATAGTTAATTATACATTATATCATATCGTATATAAGTTCGAAATATTTGAAATAATTTGTGACACTTAAACATTTTTTCACTATCGACTGGCAATATTATGGGCAGCAGATTTAGTTCGGCGCTCACTGCAAAATGAGTGGAAGTGAATTTTGAAGTGAATTTTCTCTAAATCATATTAGAGAGTACCCGCTTAATGTAGTTCCCAACTGCCCGAAGTAGTCAATATACATCAAAATAGCTACCGCTCTTAACAGTATTTTTGGTTTACTTCAAATTACTTGTGATTCAAATGAAAGTATGTGTATGATGGTAGAGAAATATAATGTCTTTAAACTCAAGAATATGATGCTTTCATCTATTATAACACACTCCAAAAATTATAACAAAAATGCAAAAAAAAAACTGTTTGACCTACTGTGGCAGTGAGCATGCATCCTTCCATTTTTACTGTCACGTATACACAAAAGAGATACTGTATGTAGACCCACCACCAACCCATGGCCCTACCGACCAGTCATGGTTATACGGGCCTAAGCGTGGGAGATGCACAGAGTCTGCTCTGAGGCTCTCTTCTCTGTGCATTTCTTGACTCCCTACAAGTTATTTAAATCTCGTCCTCTGTCCCTTTGACCTTCTCCCCCGAAGGGGCGGCCTGCCTGCACTTCCAATTCTGAATGGACTACACTCGGTACGGTACTCGTCCGCCTTCTTCGCCTCTCTTGACTAGTATGAGCCAATATGATTTCAAACCCGTTGTCTGACCTCCAGCGGTCTCCTCCTCTTAAACCACCCTTGCGCGAATCCAGCGAGCAACCGGTAGTTCGCCGATGTCCTCGCCAGGTCCGCGAAGTACATCAGCCCCGCCTCCAGCCTCTCTAAGCCGCTCAATATTTTCTCGCGTTCCTCCCTATATAAGGAACACTCCCACAAAACGTGGTCCCTATATTTTTCAGCCGAGTTGCCACAGAAACATTCTCCGACCTCACTAAGAGCCATGTCCCTTAGCCTCCCCCGAAAGCAGCCGTGACCGGTCAATATCTGCGCCGTTACATGATCCTGTATGCAGTCGTACATCTCTCCATACTACACCGTGTACTACACGGTGTAGTATGGAGAGAAGTATTATGTATCTAGAAGTTCCTAATTACTCGCCGTTCTCAATTACCCCATACTCCCCTATGCGTGGTCCCCATTGCAAATAAACGAATTTGATCTTCACGCCAGATTCCTTACGAGGTAGGCAGAGAGAACTGAGTGCCATTCATCACGATCGTTGCAGGCTTGTTCATTACTCTCTTCATACACACACGCCGGTTGCGAAGACTGTTGACACCATCTTCGGAGAGTACTCGATCAATCTGATCATGGCATGTCAGTCTTGATCTTCCCCGGTACCTACATCCTTCCACATTCGCATTGTTTATCTGTTTTGTTAACCTTTGATCTACCGTTTTTTTTTAATATATCATAAGATAGCAAACAAGCAGATGGGTCTCCTGATGGAAAGAGTCAACCATCGCCTATAGACACCAAAGATGTTAATGGTGCGTTGCTATCTCGTGGCGAGGTCTAATGCCACATGCATAAGTTTACCGGCTACCTTACCCTCCAAACCGGAACACGACAGCGACAAGCACTGACGCTATTGCGGCAGGAATAGGTAAGGCGGTGGTACCAGACCCGGGCGAGACAATGCAGAACTCTACCACCTAGTTGCCACGATGGTAGTGACTCGATAGCCAATCGGTCGCCTTTTACGACCTGCCTGGCAGAACAGCAGTTGGCCTATTCTTCAAAGGAGACCGGGACCAACCGTTCTTTCTTCATGTCCGAACTAACGGAGCATGCCTTTTCTCATCTTTACACCGACAATTTCTTTTAAGCCTAACATTTATCTCTCTCTTGTATTAGATTATGTGAGATGACTGGTCGCCAGTCTGGCGTAACACGTCTCGAACATGTTACGCATTTCCCCTACCAATAACTAATAACGCGGCTAATGAAGTTTACATAAAGTTTACAGTTCAAAAAGTTGCACCTTGTAGTTTCATCTGTAAAGATAGGCCGTGTCGATAATACTGATGTACGTATGCAGGTACGGCAGACCAGTACGAGCTGGGAGACCTGGGCGAGAAGTACGGGCTGCTGAACCATCACAAATCTTACACGACGTACTTCAACGAGACGCAACTGTCGCTGTATGGACCTTACAGCATCCTGGGCAGGTCTCTCGTCTTGCATAAGGTAAGTGCCATAATTTAGTACATTACCATAAGTTATAACAAATAAAAAAATCTGGAAACCGGTTGACCCTGCAGATCATTCCTGAAACTTCTTGTCAAATAAATATAAATATAAATATATTCACGGGACAAATTACACTGACTGATCTAACCCCAAATAAGCAAATTTTTTGCTTGTGTTATGGGCGTTAGTCAACGACACTAATATATAGAAATGCATATATAAATACTTTTATATACATAATAAACACACAAACCCGGAAATACAAACATTTATGCTCATCAAACAAATGCTTGTCACCGTCGGGGATCGAACCCGAGCCCCGTTGCTTGCGTAGTCAGGGTCGCTAACCACTCGACCAACGGGGCGGTCAAGTATTAGTAATTGTGGCCATAGCGACTTGGATCTGCCTGTCGAAACCTGCCACACATTGCTGGTGTGCTCTCATGTGTGATGTAACTGATATATTTAATTTTTGTGCTGACATGCAGTGAATGTGCGTCCACATTCACTGCATGTCAGCACCCCTCCGATGTTTGATGGTCCCGGCTGGTTGGGCCTTAAGCTCGTCTCGTTTGCATCGAGATCTTTACGCCGCCTTTCGAAATCTAACGCGTTGGTGTTCACGGTATGCCTCCACAGTGACCGATTCACTGCCAATGCTTCTCATACCAACAGCTCCAAGTCACATCTCTTTATATAGCACTGATTTTATGGTCAAATCTGCGACATGACTTATCAAGACTCGACATAAGCCTCTGTAGACCCTCTGAGAATTCCGATACAAAACATAAGTCGTCTGCATACATCTCATCTCATCTCAGTTACAATTGTGTGGGAAACTTTAGTGTGAGCTTTTAATCTCGTTAAGTTAAAGACACCGATGCTATCGATACTAAAACTTATACAAATGCCCTCGAACAAAGTCCGCAAAGCTTCCCGAACTACAACTGCAAAGTACAGGGTAAATAGAGTTGGAGCGAGAATCCAGCCTTGCTTTACGCCGAAACTCATAGAGAAGAATTCAGAATCTTCACTCTGCACGCATACACAACAACGCATATCATCATACAGGAGTCGGATCATTCTTACAAACTTGTCCGTACATCCAAGTTTCGTCAGGACAGCCTATAAAATTCAAGTAAACAAAAAAAGGTACAAAGGTTGACTCTGCTCTCGATTCTTCTCTAGGAGTTGGTTGACAGAGAAAGTTGCCTCACATGTGCCTCGATTCGGTCGGAAGCCAAATTGTTTAGGCAGAATATTTTTAGGCAAAGGCATCTAGTATTTAAGTAAAATTCGCGCAAATACCTTACCTGGAAAGGTTAGCAGAGAGATACCCAATAAGAATTGCAATCTGATCTATCGCCTTTGTTCTCGAAAGTCATCCGGAACTCGCTCCTCATACTACATGTGAACAAAAAGCGTCCAGATGGTTGGCTAGTGGCTTCAACGGTTCTCCAAGTAAATTCTCAATACCGATTGTTTTTTTATTCTACTGTTGAATAGCAACAATAATCTCGCGCAAAGTCAGTGGCTCATCCATTTTTTGACTATAGGAGGTGATCCCATCGAGCTGATATAGAATATGTCTGCAGCTCGATCAACATTGAGCAAATTGTTAAAATGCTATGCCCATCTTTTGAGTACATCATTGTTGGTAAGCAATTGTGTATCGGCATGCATGCGTTCAGACTTGTGTTGCCACCACTTGTCTTTTATTTCCCGTATATATCTCTACAACTCAGCCCGCTTTGCTTGACTTGCTTCGCTTGGTGGTGGTCCCGATGCCGAAGTAAGAGAGACAGATGATTCCGAACAGTTTTGGATAAGATATCATCGCTGTCATCAAACCAGTCCTCGTGTCTGCTAGGCTTGATACCCAGGGTTTGCGAGGCGGCAGTGACTAAATGGATGAGAGTGTATGCCAATTAGCTACAGGATTACTATTTTCAAAGGAGAAAAACGACCACACGTCTGTTTAACCTCTAACCTTGAAGGCGATGTAATTTATACTCTTAGAAAGTTGCTTTTGCGTGAGCGTATTCCATATTGTGTCTCTGCAGTATCCGTTGGGGACCACATACTCAGGAAGCATGTTCCAGTCTCTTGCAGTTCGAATGAAGAATGTCGAGTCGAATCGCTTTGTCCGGATACATGGAACTTCCACCATATGGCAATGCCTTGAATCTGTGTATTTCGTCGTTTCATATTAATAAGTGAACTAGAAGTGCAAGTGAGTTGATTAGTAGGGTGTAGGGTGCCGTATGTGTGTATGTGTTGTGTGTGGGCAGGGTCGCGACCGGCGGTGGGCGTGCTCCAGCGTGGAGCGCGGCTACAGTCCGTCGGAGGCGCGCGAGCTCCGCGCCATCGCGTCGTTCCACCACCCGGGCGGGTTCGCGCACGGCTACATCCGCCTCACGCAGCTCGTGCACAACGACGGCAGCGCCAGCGACACCGTCATAGAGGTCAAGCTGCGACACCCCGGACAGTACGACAGGAACCTGGTCAGTACCACACACTGCGCACACCGCGTGACACATCTCACTACAACACAATACCACTACTCTATTAACTTTGAAAAACTCTTAAATGCTTTACCTTATTAGGTATACTAGCGATCGCCTGTGGCCGATACAATAGACTAAATAATAAAATCTCTTTTTAATTTAACAACAGACTAGTCGTAACGAAAGTAGTTTAGTGTACACGTGTGTGTAATGTCACATAAATGTAGCAAGTGTAAGTGTGTTTTATTAATTTAATGTATTTTTAATGCGTATTACTACGTATATATACGTATTACTTTAGATTTCTACTCCTCCACATTGTGAACTATGCCAATTTTCATACTCCACCATTCGCGTATTTGTCTTAAAAAGGGGTAAAAAGTTTTCTATTTTTTAAGATCGCATATTTTTAATAAAAATTTCGCATTTTCAAATTATAAATTGTTAGCAGTCACATTTTCGCCAAAATAACAAACGTCATCGCGTATATAAAAGGCATCGTTTGTAACGGCCGGCGCGCTCATTTTGACATTAGTGCTCTAGACATTCACACATGCCGAATACTCGCATTATTTAATTCAATTGAAAAGTATCATTTATATTTCTATTCTAATCATTACTTTACTATTTAAATTATATTTGCAGATAAAAATAATGGAAGCAGGTAACAAAATATAATTTACCGCGAAAACGCTCTGCACTGTCATGGCGTCTTGAATGACATTACGCCGTGGTCATATATACTTGGTGGTTTCTATGAAAATGTTAAAAATAATATGACCTTTTACCACGATGTGACGTAACACTTCTATATTTGCATTTATAGTCACTTGACTTAATGTCTATTTTTGCTGAAATTATATCCTAAAAATATTATTAATCCTCATCTTTTATAATAAATATTTAAATTTTTGTTACCTCCATATCATAATTAATTATAAGAAACTACAATATATCCAATTCATTCTTAGTAGAAACAAGCCTCTCTTCTCCATGTAACAATGAACGACCAACACCTAAAATTATCAAATATGTTAGATGGTTGTGGTATGTGAAGTGAAAATTTAGTTTAATTCAACTGCAAGAAAACACACACAAGACAAAGGCAAACAAAAAGTCGTATTTTCTCGTTTTGAGAATTCTTTCAACCAACTACTAATTGTTTCAACGAGTGTGAAGAGTCTTAAAATCATAATTTCTGTAATAGCCAGTTCTAAACTTTCAAAGTTATTTAAAAATAAATTCAAAATAACATTTTACAGCACCGTATTTTCTTGAAATCCCTCCAACTAATATTTAATATTCGTAAAAGACTAAGAACACTATTACTAAATATCTTATTTTAAATGTCCATCAATTAACATTCTGACAGATTAGTCTACATTAGTTGACAGTGGTAAAGTTCATGAACAAGTGATTATGGAACTGCACTACGCTAGTTCTAGAAAGTAAAGTTACTATGCCCGCGAATTTGTCTTTTTTTTCAACAAACTACTGCTCTACTTTACTTCCATTTCACTGTAACGTTTTGCTAACCACTTTATTGTCTTTTTAGCTTTAAAATAATTGTCGATTTGATTTATCAAAAGCTTTTTTTTCACTTTGAGAACTTTTAACATACTCCTCACAACTGCAATGGTGCCACAATTTCAGCACACCACACTCGCTGGATGCGATATGTGAAAGTAGAAACGATTTACAAAAACGATTAACAAAAGATTTGCAAATGTCGTAGGATGATACTAATCTATCTGAGGATATTAAAACTAATATATTACTGCTAATATCAATGTTTCCAATAGAAAAACTAACTAGATGCTAAAACGGCTGCGTGGCCGGAGATTAGCATTGTCCAAGAACAACTATAAAAAGTTATCGAAACCGGCGTAATTGATAAATGTGGACGAAGTGATATTTTGCATGAATTAAAATATGCCACGAAACATTACTTTTACGAGTGATACAATTCAACGAGTTAATATTCAACAGACAATATCTTCCTAGCAAGAGATGTATTGGGAGGTATGTGTTTGATGTGCTGTTGTTGTCCAGACCCATAACCACCGGTGGGAGATATTCGTGAACCCGGTGGGCGTGGACGCGGCCGTGAAGGTGACGGGCACGCGCTGCGTGGCCGGCGGCTACCGCTGGAACCCCTACTTCACGCAGCTCGCAGACCCGCTCAACGTACGTGCACCGCACACACCACACACCATCACACCACCTCACCACCTCACTACCACTCTCTCTAGCACCCGCTATCAGCATCATTGCTACTACTACCGAACTGTATACCGCGTGTAGAAGACCGTGTACCAACCATTATTATATTCTAGTCATTATGGCAATTCTTTTTTGTGTAGAAAATGAAAAGTTTGCGTTTTATGTTTTTACTTTTACACCACGCAAAATATGTAAATTGCTCAGACTCATCACACCGTAGATCTTGAACTAGCCGTTTATTTTGTAGTATATAGCGATTTTTAAGGTCATTCCAAAGTGGGTGAACATATTTTAACACAGCGTTCGGTACGTCAAACCAAAATTATCCACCCTAAAATAATGCGATTCAAGGGACTAAAACATTTCGATTTTTACGAATAAAATAATTATGTCTCAAAACACTTTACACCTTTCCGCATAAAGCAATCAGCGAGGTTATTTACCCTACTACTCACATCATTCTTACGTTGTGAGTAGGAAGGTAAATAACCGCGCGCCCTGTCTGTGAGTGTGCGTCAGAGCCAGACGCCATATGAGGCAGCTGACAGAAATGGCTTGTGCAATTATCTATACGTCATAATATTTATTATTTACTCATGGCTATTAAGAGGGAACATTATGGGCGAGAGAATTGAAAAATAGATATATGTAAAATCATATTTGTAAAATCTGCGGCCAACTCGACTCTGGACGACCAAGGAAATGCACCGCCTACCATCCCGCAGTGCTATAGTTCTATGACGAAATTAAAATTCTTGCAGTCTTCCATACGTAAAGCACTTTTTTCCTTGGACGTCCATAAGTCGAGTGGACCGGATGGCATCCCTCCGATTGTACTTAAATTATGTGCTCCAGAACTGGCGCCGGTACTAACACGCCTATTCCGGCTCTCCTACTCACTCGGCGTAGTACCGATTTCATGGAAGACAGCTTTAGTGCATACCATCCCTAAAAAAAGGAGATCGCTCTAATCTGTCTAACTATCGGTCGATAGCCATAACCTCCTTGTTCTCCAAAATTATGGAGACAATCATCAACTCGTAGCTCCTCAAGTATTTAGAAGAGCACCAGCTGATTAGCGACCGCCAGTACGGTTTCCGTCGCGGCCGCCCAGCTGGTGATCTTCTAGTATACTTAACACATCGGTGGGCGGAAGCAGTTGAGTCCAAGGGGCAGGCATTGGCAGTTAGTTTAGACGTAGCGAAGGCCTTTGATAGGGCATCGCACAAAGCGCTTCTGGCGAAGCTGCCTTCCTATGGGCTTCCCGAGAAATTATGTAAGTGGATCACCAGTTTTTTGGCTGATCGGAGCATCAAGGACGTAGTTGACGGTGCGTGCTCTGACTTTAAATCTATCAATGCTGGTGTTCCACAAGGCTGCGTGCTATCACCGACACTGTTCCTTCTGCATATCAATGACATGATGCGAATTCGCAACATACATTGCTATGCAGATGACAGTACTGGTGATGCTACATACTCCGGCCGAAGCGGTATTTCTGGGGAACACGTCGAAGAGAGCCTAAACAAGCTTGTGTCCGAAGTTGAGAATCGACTAACCGATGTCTCGGAATGGGGTCGTCAAAACCTGGTCACTTTTAACCCCAAGAAGACACAGCTTTGCGTGTTTTCCGCTAAAAAGACACCCTTTGTCGTGTCACCTCGATTTGGGGATACTCTCCTGACAGCCTCAGCTAGTATCGGGATTCTGGGAGTCGACATATCGAATTACGTTCAGTTTCGCGGTCATTTGGAAGGTAAGGCTAAACTAGCCTCCAAAAAGCTCGGTGTGCTCAGCAGAGCGAGACAGTACTTCTTGCCGGCCCATCACTTTCAACTTTATAACGATTAAATTCGGCCCCACATGGAGTACTGTTCTCATCTCTGGGCCGGAGCTCCTCAGTACCAGCTCCTTCCTCTTGATCGCATTCAGCGTAGAGCGGTTCGAGTCGTTTACGACCTGGCTATTTCGAAGCGGCTCGACTCTTTGGCATTGAGCAGAGATGTTGGTTCACTCTGTGTCTTCTATCGTATCTTTCATGGGGAGTGTTCCGACGAGTTATTTGGATTAATTCCTGCTGCCGAATTCCATCATTGGACATCGCGTCAAAATTTGAAATTCCATCCTCACCATCTCGATGTCTGGAAATCCACAACTGTGCGTTTCTCACGACACTTTTTGCCTCGCACTACTTTGTTGTGGAACCAATTACCGGCAGGGCTGTTTCCAAACGGATACGACTTGGGGGCCTTCAAGAAAAGAGCTTACTCATTCTTAAAAGGCCGGCAACGCAACTGCAAGACCTCTGGTATTGTGGATGTCCATGGGCGGCGGTGATCACTTACCATCAGGTGCACCTCCTGCTCGTTTGCCCCCTCTTCTATAAAAAAAAAATCTAGCGATCGGTCGTCTTGCAGTTTCCTCTATACAAGTATACCGTAGAGTGCGATAAAGACAACTGCAGCTTAGGCCCAGTGTATCTGTTATAATATAATAGTCGTTTCTGATGAGGGCGACTAGAATTGTCCAACTTCAAATGTTACTGGAACGAAGTTCCTTACGGCAGGCTTGGAGGAGATAGGGATTTTGCTGCGCGACCGAACTGAAAAAAATGTGATAGTAAAACCGTAAGAAAAAATCCGTGGAAAAAAGTGCGTGGAATAAAACCATTAAATGAGACGTGCGCAGGCGCGACAGTCACATACACAAGCGAGTAGTGCCGTTTAGCCGAAGGAACTTCGTTCCTACCTGGTGTCCCACAACACCACATCATTTTTTGGAACGAAGTTCCTTACGGCAGGCTTGGAGGGGATAGGGATTTTGCTGCGCGACCGAACTGAAAAAAATGTGATAGTAAATCCGTAAGAAAAATGCGTGGAATAAAAGCGTTAAATGAGACGTGCGCAGGCGCGACAGTCGCGTACACAAGCGAGTAGTGCCGTTTAGCCGAAGGAAGTTCGTTACTACCTGGTGTCCCGCGACACCACATCATTTTTTTGTTATAATTATTACGCAGATTTATAGCTAATTACTTTTTTGGAGTTTTCAGTTATAAACATTATGTTGAAATTTATTTTTAAAAGTTTAAGACGTGTTGTCAATTACTGTAATAACATATGACTACGTACAACAAATAATAAGCGTAAATAAACTTAACGCAGAGTAAAAAACCTTGATCGACTATCGCCCACTTTCGCATTTCAAAGTTTAAAGTCTCTTTCGCGTGCTCAACGCACTTTAACGCACTTGCTCTGACGCAGAGCCATAAAATGTGAACGAAACGTTGAATAAAATTATCACTACACAGATATGGCGTGAGGTTGTTGTTTGTATTTGACGCAGTTTTTAAAGAAAAAAGCTGATAAGATTTTTAAGTCAATCGGTGAATTAATTTGAAAGTTATTTAAAAAATTAAGTAAGTTTGCTAAAAACAACGTATATTTAATATTTGAACAGCTATAAGTTTTGAAAATTAGATTCGATTTTAATTTTTGAAATGGCATTTGACGTAGTTTTTTAGTACTAAAATTTTTTTGGTGTTTTTTTAAAATATCTCAAAAACTCCTGGATAGAAATGGTTCAAATTTTCAGGAATTCTAAGTTGAGCGGAAACCAATCGAATGCCATCAACTGCGTTTCAATCGGTCCAGCCGTTCAAAAGTTATGAGATATTTACATACACACATACACACACACACATACAGACATACTGACGTCGTCGTGAAAACAGTCGGAAAAGGTTCCTAAGACCTCAAAACGTGGACATCTGGTGAAAACTCGATTTTCGAAAATCGGGGTAAAATCAGTAACTTCCCTATTTACACACATAGTGGGAAGTTAAAAAGCCTAATAATTCTGTCACATTTTTAATTAATCTGTTAAAAGTCTAGATACCGAATAACACGTGGATAGGACGTGGATAGGACGTGTAACGCACGTGGATAGGGTTTTCGTTAAATATTTTGTGTGATTTCTATTTTTTAATTCCACAGCACGAACTGTACAACGAGGAATGCGGCGCTGACAATCCGCTGCGCTGCGACGTGGGCGATATTACCGCCAGGCTAGGCACCATCAGTGAGTAGCACTGACACTGATAGAGATAGTAAATAGTATATAACTTCGCAGTATGAGCCGAATCCGCTAACTACTGCAGCACGAAGTAGTTCTTATGTTTTCGAAATATAGAAGTAATATGTCCTCTTGTAATTTCCATAACTGTTACTTCTGTAACCAAAATCAGTAACTTCCTAAATCTCGCTGTGTTGGTCCCGACCTCCTTTGAAGAATAGGCCCACTGCCGTTCTGCCAGGCAGGTCGTAAAAGGCGACCGATTGGCTTTACGAGTCACTACCATCGTGGCTACTAGGTGGTAGAGTTGTGCATTGTTTCGCCCGGGTCTGGTACCACCGCCTTACCTATTTCTGCCGCAACAGCGTTGGTTGACTCTTTCCATCAGGAAACTCATCTGCTTGGTTGCTATCTTATAATATAAAAAAAACCAATAAGAGCAACATCCTAATATCCACTGAGATATACAAACTTAGGGTGACCTAGAAAAATGTAAGCTGTTTTGGAATTTGAATGAAATTAATCGAAAGCATTTTTTTATACAGAAAAGGGGGGATATATATTATTTTTTATTTCAAATGCATAGGAGGCTCACCTGGTGGTAAGTGATTTAAATAAGTAAGTTCCTTTCTCAAAGATCTCAAAGTCACATCCGTTCGGCAAAATCCCTGTCGCTAATTAGTAACATAAGAGTACTGCGAGGCAAAAAGTACCTCAATAATCGCATGTTTGCATTGATATAAAAAATTCAAGATGCACAGTCCCGAACAAAACTGACACTCAAAACTGTCCCTAATTTCACACCAGTAATTATAGATATGGCAAAAATATATGTTGTTGCATATCCAACCTTAAGCGCAAGACATATAGTTGTTTTTACAAAGCAATGTACGAAAAGTAATAAAATTGACAGTGTCGTAACCGACGCGATTCTATTTGAAATGAGCGCACAATTTAAAATATTGTGCTCATTTTGGAGGATGTTTTTGAGACACTGATTATGTATCTTGTGTTTTTTATATCAATGCATGCTTGTATATAAAGGGAGTACAAATAACATCAAGTTTCGTTTTCGTGTAAGGCAGGAGACAACAAATGGTTGAAAGCAGGAAAATGCTAGGAAAAGAGACTATCTCAATCACTAATTCAAAAACCACTGAAGTATTGAAATCATGGACATACCAGAGTGGTTTTGTTAATTCTGCTTTCAGTTGTAATTATGACAAATCTAACTGTGCCCGCTACTTCGTTCGCGTGGAAAAAATTCTAAAATAAAAACCCGCATAGTTCCCATTCCCGTGGGATTTCCGAGATAAGAACTATCCTATGTCCTTTCTTGGGTCTCAAACTATATTTGTACCAAATTTTATTGAAATCGGTTCAGTGGTTTGGCCGTGAAAGCGTAACAGACAGGCAGACAGACAGAGTCACTTTCGCATTTATAATATTAGTATGGATGAATTGAACGTATGACAAGGTGCAGGTTCGAAATAATAAAATTAAGTTGGTATGAATAACACGTGCAAGTTTTGATGCAATGATTTCCAGGTTTAGGCGGGGACCGTCAGATGTTCATGGACCCTAACTTCCCCCTGGAAGGTACCGTGTCTGCGATGGGTCGCTCCATCGTCATCTTTGGCCCCGAGCGCAGCTCCGAGAAGTTTGCGTGCGCCAACATCCAGCCTGATAAGGATATTATTAAGTTCGTCAATATTATGAAGCCTCCTAGATTTGTTTTGTGAGTATTCTAATGTTTTTGTCATATATCTTGGATGTATTAAATACTCGGTATATAAAAAAATGTAACATACTTTTAAATTCTTTGGTCAGTTCATGAGAGTGATGAAAAAAGAATCAATTTTTGCCAAGGCTTTATTTTCTGGTTTATACAATAATAAGCCTGTTCGATTGCAAATAAAAAAGATCGAAAAAAAGTGTATTTCAAATACGAAGTTATGAAATATAGTACATGGAGCATATCGTGATGCTGCAAGGATTGCAAGTGTTGCCTCATTTTAAAATACTTATACGGGTTGTTTTAAATCCCAGGGCACTGTTTAAAATCTATTCAGGACATCTCAAGACTACAAACACCAGAACATGTCCTGAGGAAACAGGACGGTTGACAACTCTACATTATGCAAACAAGTGAATTGTTCTTTGAATGGAAATATACAATCATAATCACATAACATCGACATCGAAACATATATCGGTTGTTACCCTTATATAAATGATGCCACATACATAAGTTTACTGGTAACCTTTCCTTTTCTAGTGGAACATGATAGTGGCAAAGACTGACGTTAATATGACAGGAAAAGATAAGGCGCTGGTACTAAAGTTGGATGATGCAGAATCCCAGCACATTGTTAGCAGTGACGACAGTAGGATAATGCCGTGTTAAGGCAGACAAGAAGTGGTAATGATAATCTTCATCTAACTCGTCACCTTCATTCAAGAGATGGTTAAATCTTTTTAAATGGTGTAATGAAAATATGTCTAACGATACTGTGCTCACGCGGCCAGGGTTAATATATTTGTTAATGATCTTGCTTTCCTGCAATATGAGGAAATGATTTCGTTTAATGCGACCGAAGTGTGTAACAAGTAGGCGGGGAAGAGCGCGCTTTTGAATTGATCAATGAGCGCGCGCAGTGGTAGAGTTGGTCATCAGATTGTACTTAATGACTATAACCTAATTACTTAGACGTCAGATGTAACCACTGACCACACAGTTCATAAACACCTAATAACTGGCGAATGCTTTCTGTCAATACATCTGTCTTATAGTCCTGATGTAAATGTCCACGCGCCAATGACTATTGATTGAGTAATCGGTGTCGGCCAATAGGATGGTCCGTACAACACTATCTTTCACTGTGGCCTTGAGTTAGCCAATCACGTCGTTGCAACCCCGCTCCGTCTCACCTCAGCTAATTGCCAAAATGCATTCAATGCAGAAAATCGAACGTTAGCCGTCTATGGGCTGTGTGGTCGGTGGGTGTAACACATCATATACGACTGTTATAAGACTTGCTTGTTCAATACGGAGCCAAATTCTAGGGGTCAGTTCCTGAATGAGATCCGCCGCGTGATGGGCGTCCCCGAGTGGATGGTGGGCGTGGACTCGCGCAAGACCAGGCTGCTGCACGCCGGCGCCTGCGTACAGATCCTGCTGCACTTCACCGGACCCGACGCCAACCAGCTCGAGCTCGACTTCACCAGGTGACACAGATCCTGCTGCACTTCACCGGGCCCGACGCCAACCAGCTCGAGCTCGACTTCACCAGGTGACACAGATCCTGCTGCACTTCACCGGGCCCGACGCCAACCAGCTCGAGCTCGACTTCACCAGGTGACACAGATCCTGCTGCACTTCACCGGGCCCGACGCCAACCAGCTCGAGCTCGACTTCACCAGGTGACACAGATCCTGCTGCACTTCACCGGGCCCGACGCCAACCAGCTCGAGCTCGACTTCACCAGGTGACACAGATCCTGCTGCACTTCACCGGACCCGACGCCAACCAGCTCGAGCTCGACTTCACCAGGTGACACAGATCCTGCTGCACTTCACCGGGCCCGACGCCAACCAGCTCGAGCTCGACTTCACCAGGTGACACAGATCCTGCTGCACTTCACCGGGCCCGACGCCAACCAGCTCGAGCTCGACTTCACCAGGTGACACAGATCCTGCTGCACTTCACCGGGCCCGACGCCAACCAGCTCGAGCTCGACTTCACCAGGTGACACAGATCCTGCTGCACTTCACCGGGCCCGACGCCAACTAGCTCGAGCTCGACTTCACCAGGTGACACAGATCCTGCTGCACTTCACCGGACCCGACGCCAACCAGCTCGAGCTCGACTTCACCAGGTGACACAGATCCTGCTGCACTTCACCGGGCCCGACGCCAACCAGCTCGAGCTCGACTTCACCAGGTGACACAGATCCTGCTGCACTTCACCGGGCCCGACGCCAACCAGCTCGAGCTCGACTTCACCAGGTGACACAGATCCTGCTGCACTTCACCGGGCCCGACGCCAACCAGCTCGAGCTCGACTTCACCAGGTGACACAGATCCTGCTGCACTTCACCGGGCCCGACGCCAACTAGCTCGAGCTCGACTTCACCAGGTGACACAGATCCTGCTGCACTTCACCGGACCCGACGCCAACCAGCTCGAGCTCGACTTCACCAGGTGACACAGATCCTGCTGCACTTCACCGGGCCCGACGCCAACCAGCTCGAGCTCGACTTCACCAGGTGACACAGATCCTGCTGCACTTCACCGGACCCGACGCCAACCAGCTCGAGCTCGACTTCACCAGGTGACACAGATCCTGCTGCACTTCACCGGGCCCGACGCCAACCAGCTCGAGCTCGACTTCACCAGGTGACACAGATCCTGCTGCACTTCACCGGACCCGACGCCAACCAGCTCGAGCTCGACTTCACCAGGTGACACAGATCCTGCTGCACTTCACCGGACCCGACCCGGTAAGTAACTTGGGACCCGTCGTCCCGGTGGTCCGAACCACTAGATTATTTTCATGTGGCTCTGCCTGGCTGCGATTATGTGTTTATATTTACTTCTGATTTCAGGTTGTTAGCATCAGGTCGACTGGATTCCCCCAGCATCTTCATTCCGGGCTACATTAACACTAAGAGGAAAAAGACCATCTCTTATCGGCAGTGTGGTGTCACCGACCCCAATGAGACCAAAAGTGAGTATAGCGGGCCCAAGTGTGTGGCCGAGGCTGAAGAGGTGTGAGGATGTCACCACTAGTACTCCATGCACATGCGCATATATATTATATGAGTATGTGCGGGGACTACTAGTGGTGACACGCTCATACTTACGTACACATGCACACACACAAACACACACACACACACACACACACACACACACACACACACACACAAAATATCGCTAACTAGTCTCTGCGGCTGTTGACTCAACGCTAACCGCCATCGTTGTCGTACTCACTAGATTTATACCAAGGTTTTTAAACGAACTTATTTTTCGATACTTAACTTTATTACTGTAGAATTATCTCAGTAATAAACTTATTTTCAAACTCTATATGTATCGCTACTCAAATAACAGAATGAAATTAATAACGCTAAATAACGTTGTAATATCGATATGAATGCGCGTCCCATGCTGATTAGTGATTGGTTCGCCACGTTTTATGCTGTTTTGTGATTGGTTCGCCACGTTTCATGCTTTTTCGTGATTGGTTCGCTAATTAGCGCTAGAGACAACGTCGTAATACCATAAATAACGTTAACTCGTAGTGTATAACAGACCGTAATGAATAACGTTATTAAACATCTAATAAATTCTGTATTATTATTGGATAAAGTTATGCTTCAAAATAACCCGGGTGAGGCAGATGTCTATGGGCGGCGGTGACCACTCATCATCAGGTGAACCCCCTGCTCGTTTGCCCCCGACGCTATATAAAAATAAATAATAATAGCTGACAGGTTAAAGCTGTTATAATAAGCTACTATTCCGTAACCACGTCAATGGCGTACGGTGATTCAGAAAAAATGCTTTAGTTCATTGTTTATATTACTTTCAGAGAGCACGTCATTCTTCTTCTCCGGGCGAACGTCGTCGGCGAGTGACCTCCGGGTTACCGTGCCCTGTTTAGCGACGCTGCTCATTGTCAGATGGCTGCTATTATAATGTTATTTTGTACATAAATGTTCAAATAAATATTCTTTATTAATATCGCTGGCTTTAATTTAAATTCAATTCACGTTCGACTTCACTAAACAGTACAAATAGATGTCTCCCAGTTGGGTTGAAAATAAAAAATCAAGTTTTTTATTTTAACAGACACCAGATGACTCTGCTGATGAAAAAAGGTGGCCATCACCTATAAACACTAAAAACCACACTAAAAACTCGCTAAAAGATTGGAGGTGATGCCCATCGCGGCAATCTGATAACCAATATCGCTTATTTCTAAGGATAACCGGGATCGACAACTTTACGTCTTCATCTCACAGATTTTGGATTTTCCGATAAAACTGAAAAAAACTTTCATAACATTTTAGACCGACCCGGGGAACGAACTGAATCTCCTACGCTATAAATAAACAAATATCAACGCGTACATATCCCGGGAGGGGGCAGAGTTGAAACTTATTCGAAACGCTAATTATAGAAATCCAGGATACCTGGATATTGAGTAAGTTCCGGACCAAATCAATAATGCAACGCGTGTTTCACCGTGTGTCAATGGATTTATCTTCAGTACCGGATACCAATGTATTTACCCACGACTACCTGAAGTGAAACCGTCCAAATATTTTATTAAATTGAAGATACCCCGTATTGGTCGAGTGGTTAGCGACCCTGACTATGCGATCGACGGGGCTCAGGTTCGATCACCGACGGGGACAAGCATTTGTGTGATGAGCATAAATATTTGTATTTCCGAGTTTGGGTGTTTATTAAATATATTGCAGCATCTTAGATAAATAATTGGTCTCGCTGTGCTTGACTAGATACCCCCGACGTGCTTGTCAAAGCGGCAACAAATACTACGCCGAAACCGGCGTACCCGATTCAATTCACCAATCACAATGCAAGCTCTAAGAGCACACTACTCACTGTTACCCATTTGCACACTGTCATATCACACACACTACTATATTGAGTTGCCGCATTCACGGAGTTGTTGTTTTTAGATAGTGCGGTGTCTTGTCAAGCGCCGCGAGACCAATTATTTATTTATGTACAGCATTTATTTATGTATTTCTATGTATTCGTATCGTTGACTAACACCCATAATACAAAAAAATAATTTGCGTACTTTGGGGTTAGATCAATAAGTGTAATTTGAATTATCCCGCGAATATTGACTTATTTATTTATATATTGGTGCGGACTTCCTTGAAATATAGGCCAACTGCCGTTCTGCCAGACAGGTCCGTAAAAGGCGGCTCATTGGCTATACGAGTCACTATCATCGTGGCTACTAGGTGGTAGAGTTTTGCATTGTCTCGCCCGAGTCTCCTACCACCGCTTTACCTATTCGTCAGTGCTTGTCACTGTCGTGTTCTGGTTTGGAGGGTAAAGTAGCCGGTAAACTTATGCATGTGCCATTAGACCTCGCGACAAGATAGCAACGTACCATTAGCATCTTTGGTGTCTTTAGGCGATTGTTGAATCTTTACCCATCTGCTTTTTTGCCATCTTATTATATACAAACAAAAAAGCTAATAAGTCGGACGCTGATCAAAAATTTACTTGTTTTCGAGTGCAAATATCGGAAAATAGTTAACTTAATCCTGATTCCCTTATGAGGAAATTAAACGTCTGCTGTCCAGACTGTAGTTGGCTCTTTATTTTCAAAAAAGTCTATAATTTTGCCATTTTCTTTTCAAAATAAAACGAACGTCGGCAAACATTCGTACCAGAGCCTACGGGCTCGTTTCAATTCGGTCCTGTAGGGCTACTCTTGAAAACCGATTTCAATTTTAAATGAATATTTAATAAATTTTGAAATAATTCGTACTCTGAACAACTATATTCAATTGTTGGATTCGGCGACAGCGTGAGACACGGATTTCGAAATTTCTTGTAACTACTCATTATTGCTTGTATTCGTTATTTTGTTTAAAACGGTACATAAAATTTCTACTTATAACTAGCTTGACGTGTAACGATGACATCTATTTCCAATAATTAGGTCGTTACTATACTGAATCAATGTGGGCAATATTGGTTTCAAGAGTACCGTTTTTTGACGATATTCGAAACTTATTGTTTTTATCAACATTGCTTTAAGATTTATATTGTATTCAAGAGTAGGCCTGCTGATCAATATATATGCGGTCAAATTGCATTCCTTTACTAAAGATTTTAAAAAACTTGATTGCCTGGTTAATACAGAAAGAAGTCTAGTCGGCTAATGTATGCAGATCAATCAACGCCTAAATCCTACAATAAATTATTATTATTCGCCCTGTGGTCGAAATTCGACCATAGGCTAAACAATAAAATCTTAAGAAATAAAATAAATACATAAAATCTTAATGCCGTTCTAAGACCAAAATTGATCATCGTGTTTAAATAAAATACTGAAACATTTTAACAAACTTTAGATTTTCAAACTATGAACTCAAAAATCTCATATAGGTATTTTTTACTCCTTTGTTTTTGAGTTGAAAAAAATGAGTTTGAAATACCTCAATTTAGCGGGAAGTTTTATCTTAAAATTTTACAAACGGATTTCTTAATTGAAAAACTGTTTTGACGAATTGCATTATTTTTAAATACCTATACAACCCCCCCCCCCCACCACTATGGGATACCCCAGTCTATGGGGTACACGAGAAAAAAATCGTGTACCTAACATGAGAAAAGAAATTAACACCTTTTGTGTACAGGAGTATCTGCCCTTAAAATATTTTTTTAAAATTTTATGTTACCACTTTATCGGTGTGACAAATTATGTATATTTGGACCAAATTACAGCTTATTAGCAGTTTATAGCAGGTACAAATAATCTCTGAGCTAGGCTGCGTCGGACGGTAGGGCATGGGGACTATAATTGTTACTTGACTTCGAAACCCAAAAAATATTCGGTTTCTGTAGTCCTCCGCAATGTCAACTTTAGTTATGTCAAATTTCAGACTCCACCGTTCACGTAATTGTCTTATAAAGGGGTACAAAGATTTTGCTTCATGTGTTAATATATAAGATAAACATGTTTACCAAACGTGATCAATATTTATGTCATTTTCAAATGAATTTATGTTGATATAAGAGGTACGATTTTCATTCGTTAGGAAAGCCACTTTTGTGGTACGCGGTCACGTGATCGCGGCACGTTGCTCGTCCACGCCTCAAACAAACTTTATTCCAATGAATGCCTGCTTTTCGTAACGTTTTTTCCTTGAGTTGTAACTTTTCTTGTGAAGAAATCGCTCGGAGTTTGACTCCATTGCACAGTTTTGGCGGATCACATTACGTAGCACCATACCATGATGTACATATATATTAAGGTTTATTTTGTATTGAGCAATATCATAGAATTTATAGAAATCACTTCCGTGGTCTAGTGACCCGGTGTCGGTGTGGACCACATGAGGTCCCGAGTTCGATTCCCGAGCCGGATAAATCAAAAATGTGTTTTTTTTTCAATTTATTGATAAAAACGACTTTGCCGTTGCGTTGATAAGTGCATGGTTGGCGATAGGCTTGCAGCCATTGTGGGACTAAGTATCTTTGACTAATCGTGGGTGCACTAGTTGTACCTCTGCCTGCCACTTCGGATATATGGGCGTGAAGACACTTTTTTCTTTGTTTATATAAAAATCAACTGGGTAATGTATTTAGATTGGTGGTGGTGGGGATGGCCTAAGTACTTAGTTAAAATTTTTGTCGATAAAAAAGCATTTTTTCCATAATCGTTGCATTTAGAAATGATAAAAATATTATTTAGATACCTATTATTTGCTTTTAAAAATTTCTGAGTAATAACAACAAGTCTTAGAATAGGGCCCTTTTTAAGAAGATAACAATTGGCTTGCCGTCAGACATCTCTATAAGTGTAAATTAAATAAAATGTTAAATAATTTAAAAAATATATATTTGACTTATGTGTAATTTAATGAAATATTATCGGTATAAACTTAAATATTTGAAAATTAAATGTTTAATTTTAACAATGAATCTCACACAAAGCGAAAACGGCATACTGGGCGGAATCTGGGACTAGGGCAGGCTCAAGCCAAAATCCACCACTGATCATTTCTACATTGTCTTAAGACCCAAGAAGACATGTTATATCGCGTCTGGTTTGCGGCATGTATTTCCGCGTCAGAAGCAGTCTTGTTAGCATTACTAAAAGAAAATTCGGCAAATCTTGCTTTCATGTTGTCATCATCATTGCTTCAATTAATTCGCTATGTGCGAAGTACATTGTGGAGGAATATCAATGCGACCGAAGCGCATGTCATGGCACAAATTCGCAACAAAAAAATCTGTCAAACTTACGTTGATATTTTTTATATTTTTTTTATATTTTAAAATGGGGGATAAATGTTGTGTCTGAGCAAAGCATTGAGACGGCACACAAAGTCAATGTAAATTCTATACTTTTCCTGCAAAATCCTGAAATTAGATAAGAGTAATAAATGGATGGTTGGTGTAGAAGGGAAAAGTAAGCTACATAACATTATATTACGATTTTACTAATACATAAATTATATTAATAAATAATAACAATCTTATTAAAAGAACTTTCTATATCTGCAGTAAAATGAAATTAAGTGATGTCTTTGTTTTAGTTTAAGGTATAAGTGTAGGTACTTATATTTTAACTTGTTTTATAGGGTCTAAGCACAAAATAAGAAGGTACAGAAGGTAAAACTCTTGTACGTACTTCAAATTACATACCTACGCTCGGCGGTCGCACTAGGGCTATCAACTGGCTTATGGCTTATGCACAAAAATCTGTTAGTGGCACTCGTATCTTCCGTTTGATTGATTGTTGAGAATAAAACGGGAAGAATGTAAATATAAACCAACAGTAACTGAAATATTTTAATTTTATTGTAAAATCACAAATGTTCTGCACAAAAAAAAAACACTGGCGCGTGTCTCAAGCGGGTGGCGCTTGCACTTGCACTGTTCCCAACCATTCCGAGAAATGTGCGCGTTAGAAGTTGGATTTATCTAATAGAAATTTCATTTTAATTCTTCGTGAAATTAAAAGACCTATAAAAATGGAGTCATTTTCATAAATAAAACAAAAATCGCATTTTTTACGTTACGACAACTTACGTAGGAGTAGGACTCGTCGATATGTAGATTGACAATTTGTCGAATGATGTGGACTTTATATTAAATAACAATTTTCGTTGTTTCGTAGCTTTTCAATATTTCTTACCCGTTATGCTAATAAAACTAATTTATTTACTTTAAACACAGCTTAAGGTTCAAAACTTACATAGTTTTTTATAATTTCAAACTAGGTTTTAATAATAATATCCTTTGTTCTGAACACCGTTTTAAATAAATTTCTCTAAATAAACTATTGAATGTCATTGTTTGTACCTTTTATTTACTTTATTTAATATTAAATAATAAAACACTTTGTCATTATTTGACATAATCTCCAATAGTTGAACATTGTAGGCGGCCCCACTGCCGTGGTGCAAATCTATCATAGTATAAAACAAAGACGGTTTTTTTAATAGATAGAGTGATTCTAGAGGAAGGTTTATATGTATTTTACGTAGTAAACGTTGTTTTGCTATATAAATATTATAGCCGGGTCAGCTAGTTAATATTATAAATGCGAAAGTTTGGATGTTTTAATCGATGGATGTTATAATGGATGTTTGTTACATATCACGCATAAACTACTGGACGGATTTGAACGAAATTTAACATACAGGTAGATGATAGCCCGGAATAGCACATAGACTACTTTTAATTCCGGAAAAATGAGGTGATCCCGCGGGATTAGATAAAAACTTTTACGCTGCAGCTAGTTCCTTATAATGATAATATTCATATTTGCGCAAGGTTTGGTCTTAAAATATGTGTGCAGGCAGACTTATATCTCTTTTAACGCCTGACAGCTGCACTAGCAGCAGGCCGGGATGTTTTTTTTTAAACTACGACCATTGTCTTGGGATAATGTAAATGGCGCGTTGTTATCCTTGTGTCCGGGTCTGTATAAGCTTACCGGCTACTTTACCCTCTAACCCGGAACACGACAGTGACAAGCACTGTCGCTATTGCGGCAGTAGTAGGTAATGCGGTGGTACCAGATCCAGGCGAGACAATGCAGAACGCTACCACCTAGTAGCCACGATGGAAGTGACTCACATAACCAATCGTTCGCCTCTTACGATCTGCCTGGCAGATCGGCTAATGGTTTAATCTTCAAACGGGGACCGGACCAACATATGGGAAAAATATGATGTCAATCATTTGTACATGTACAATACTTCGTCCTAGATGTATTGCTATCCTTGTGGTAAGTTCAATTTCCACATACATAAGTTTACCTGGAAGTCATGATGGTCACTACCATCGTTTAGACTTATGGCCAATTATTCGTAATGATCTTTTTTTTTTTAAATCGGTTCGCACTGATAATGGCTTACATAATTTTATGTATGGCTTACAAGGTTGCATCACGAGCAAATCAATCAATAATCAGCTATATGCTATAAATAACTCTTCCTGTTTGCTTTCACAAACAAAGGTCTTTGTTTAAAATTTATAGTTTTTTTTATATCATAGCAAACAAGCAGATGGGTCTCCTGATGGAAAGAGTCAACCATCGCCTATAGACACCAAAGGTGCGATGCTATTGTGACGAGGTTTAATGCCACATTTTACCGGCTACCTTACCCTCTATACCGGAACACGATAATGGCAAGTTGACGCTATTGCGGCGGGAAAAGGTAAGGCGGTTGTATCAATTGTCCAGACGAGACGCCACGGAACTCTACCACCTAGTAGTCGCGATGAAAGTGACACCTGTAGCCAGTCGATCGGATTTTACGACCTGCCTGGCAGAGCGGTATTTTGTTTATCCTTTAAAGGACCAACACAAAGGCTTTTATTAGTGTTTCATAATTGATTCAGCTTGGTAGTAGAACAAGAAAAGAAATTATTATAATATAACAAAGAATATATTATAATATAAAAAAACCTTACTCTTTAAACCGGAACACGACAATGACAAGCACTGACGCTATTGCGACATCATCATAGGTGCCGAATAGGCTGACCCCTAGACCGCGAGGCAGTCAGACATAGATGTAGGTAGAATTTATATTTTACGTAATTCTTTGTGCGCATAACATTATTGATTCTCTCCGGGGGGTCGAACAGGGGATGAATGAACACCCAGGCACCCTAGATTTCTATAAATAATAACTAGCTCAGCTTGGGTTCTAGTGTCTTGTTTACAGACGCAATATCTGCTAAAATTTTGATAATTTTAGCAGATTGACCAATCTTGCTTAATACTCGTATTTCATACAGGATATGGTTCTTATTTTTCATATAAGAAAAATCGTCAAGTTTTCTGAAGAGATTGGCTAACAATTAATCAATGACTTTTTTATTGTCATGTCAATTTAAATTAAAATGGCCGTCGCGCACAGGGGCGTAATGTATTATTGATTCGGACCGGGACGTAGGTACTTGTAGAAGAGGGAATTAAATCAACAGCCAGGCATCATAGATCGCTATAAATAACCTGTTGCTGAAGTGTTGTATCTACGCACAAAGGGCTTTGTTTACAAGTTGTGTGTTTTAAGAAAGTGGAGACTTGCTTTTGAGGATACGATATATCTGTGTTCACATTGCCTTGCACTTGTATAGAGTGAAATAATTTTGAGGAAAAATGGAGACTTTACTTTAAAATTTTTTTTCATTGAATTTACGTTCTATAAGTGAAACCAAACCACTGGTTTCAAGGATAACGGTGTTGACACTAACAGCCCGTGTAATATAATATCGCTGGATAACTTACATAAACCCCAAAGTAAGCAAATTATTTGCTT
Organism: Apodemia mormo; assembly: GCA_036924255.1. NCBI lineage: Eukaryota > Metazoa > Arthropoda > Insecta > Lepidoptera > Riodinidae > Apodemia > Apodemia mormo. The sequence continues at coordinate 27,657,769 of JAUPFN010000023.1, read as the reverse complement.
GTGTTATGGGGTGTTAGTCAACGATACTAATACATAGAAATACATATATAAATATTGTTACATATATGATAAACATCCAAACGCAGAAATACAAACATTTATGTTCATTACACAAATGTTTGTCTCTGTCGGGGATCAAACCCGAACCCCATCGATTGGTAGTTAGGTTCTTTAACCACTCGACCAACGGGATGGCCAAACATATGAAGCATGGGTAGTTTTAATGTACGTAATATGTATTTCTCCCCTTTCTTCTTTCTAATGTTGGTCCGGACTCCCTTTGAAGAATAGGTGAAAGATTGTCTATGCGAGTCACTACCATCGTAGCTACTAGGTGGCAATGCTCTGCGTTACCTCGCTCGAGCCTAATACCACCGCCTTAGCTATTTCTGCCGCTGTAACGTCAGTGCTTGTCACTGTCGTATTCCGATTTGGAAGTTACGGTAGCCGGTGAACTTATGCATGTGGTATTAAGTTATATAATAACAACGCACCATTAACACCTTTGGTGTGTATAGGCGATGGTCTCCCAACGTATACACATGCACCTACATCTCTTTCCATCACAAAAGCCATCTGCTTGTTTGCTATATTATGATATAAAAAAGGAAGGATGAACATAACTACGGTAACACAAACTAGTAAGTTTCGTTGGTTGATTTGCCTGCAAATTAAATAACATATTTATGTTCTTTAATTTGCTACTTTCTTTAAAAATACTCCTAAAATAACAATACTTACCTACATTTTCTTTTAAAATTACTACGTCAAAAGTTTCTTTATTTAATTTCTCTACTAAATACGTGTACAATCAAAATATGTTAAATACATAATTAATAAATTAACATAACACACCTTTAATAGCAATTAAAATACTAACTCAAAATTTATAAATAATGAATATCGCTAGACAAATTACACGAATTGATCTAACCCCAAAGTAAGCAATTTATTTGCTTGTAGTATGAGAGAAGATCGACGATACTAATATGCTAATACATGCACACCCCTTTTCATTGATAATCTGTATACCCGTATTCACTTAATATATTCCGAAAGTATTCGATTGATATGTTCCGAAAGCGCAGTTCATTACAGGTACTTCTTGATAAATAATTCCATCTCGAGGTGAGGGCCTGGTGATCTGTCATCACAGGGCATCCTAGTGCAGACACCAATCTCTCACAATTCATTGTTTTAGTCTATTATACTGGTAAAATAAAACTTATTGTACCTAACGATTGTGAGAGAAATAAATAAATATATTATTATTATTATAGAGGTACATATATATTTATGAATAGCTATTCAAATAGATTTAATAAGCACCCAAACCCGGAAATGTTCCATACATCGATATTTGTCCCTATTGAGAATCGATCCCGAGTTCCATCGATTTGTAGTCAGGTTCGCTAACCACTCGACCAACGGGGAGGCCGGAAATTTGTTTTCAGGATTTATCTGCAAAGTATAAAATAATAACCTACTATTTCCGTAGTCCGATAAAAATGCTAACTCAAAATGTTTGAATGGTTCATTGTTTGATTTGCTTGTAAAGTGCCTAAACATAACCTATATTTTTTTGTATAAACAGGTAAAAAAATTAATTGCGTAGTAAAGCAAACAAAGAAATCTGATTTTAGTTCCATATCGTTCCCGGATATTCAGCACTAAAAATAACTACCAATCACAGAACACATTCATTGCAAGGACTGCATTATTGATTGATGTCCAGGGATTCGGGTCCTATAACAATAATACATCTGGGAACTATCTAGGGCATCTAGGTGCACCTTGGAGCACTAAAAATAGCCCTTCACCCCTGCTGCCTTCGCGTCCCAATCAATAGGGAACACCACGCATGCTCCAAGTATGATCAATATGGTATATAAGCCATCGCGCTCTCATTCCGACTAGTCGAAATTACAGTTTTAAAATTTATTATGTTGCGTTTTGAAAAAATCCTTGTCCTCTCTTTAATTTGCATTTGTAATGGTAATCTTGACGGACCTTTTTTATTTTTTGGCCCCAATTCCCTTGAATCCTATAAAAGACCAGCTCTCAAGGCGTTAGATCAGGATGATTTGATGAGAATTTACGGCAGTCAAGCAGCTATAGTGGTGTTTAACAACCAGGATCCGATGCCGTTATCTGGTGGGAATTTCCCGAGATTAAGGAAGATGTTGGAGGGGCAAGCTGTGCTGTTCCTCCCGCAGGACTTCCTTGACGTTCATCCTGATTACATCAGCAATGAGACCCAAGTGAGTAGATTCTTATTCTTATTTCTTTTTTGATTTTGCGCTGTTAAAATGTGCAAGTGGTTTTTATTGATCTTATTAATTTTTATTGTTACGTAAGTGTATTTTTTATGTTTTAGTTTACATTTATTTTAGCTCTTATCAGCTCTAGCTTAGCTAAAAAATGGATATACAAAATCATTTCAAATCGTGTTAGCATTAGTAAGATGTAATGTACTTTTGAAAAAAAAAAACTTATTGCGCATGCGATAACCATATTTGGATCTTTTATAGTTTTATTATTATTTTTGTGTGTTTAATTTTTATCATAACTGCCTGACATTTATTATTACTATTCCATAATATATTTTCTTATAAGCGAGCATGCGTACCTTTGACTAGTACTTACTAAATATGTAATCATTATTTACTTTTATTTTATTATTACTAGCGATCGTCCTATGGTCAAAACTCGACCGAATTCTAATTATGTTACAGCACAAATATCTAATTGACAAATTATATAATAATGACATAGCTTGACCATAGATAATAAAATCTCTTGCAAGTTTGATAAAAGACTTTAATCATGAACAAAACAATAAACCTACGCGTTTGTATCAAACGAATATTGTGTGTAATGCTTTTTTAATAATTTAATTAGTTTGTAATGCACATATTTTTTATATTTTTTCGTTATAAGCTTTCTCTATTTTTACTCTACGTAAACTTTAAGTGTACCAAATTACATATTATTCCATATTTGGTCCGCATAGATTTCGCAAAAAGGTTACAAAGTTTTCGTTTAACGTATGACCATACAGATTATCTTTCAGGTAATTTAATATACCATAGAAAACCCTATAAATTTTAATTTCTGAATAGTAATAAGCTGTTCAGTAAAGCGTTGTATAATATGCAAGGTCACAACACTTCCCAGGCACCAATGTCTACTTGTTATGCGGGTTTTTCGGGAAGGGGAAGACTGGGAGGGGTGAAGGGGTGCAAGCTCTTTCTTTTATGTAAGTTATTATTAATGTTATATAAGTGTTAGGTAGACAATGGTTGCAATCTTAATAAGGTGTGACTACACCTTATTTAAGCTTCGTGCTTACTTGTGAAACGTACAAAATCTGCAAAACCATAGCACTTGTGGTGCCATCTTAAAAATTTTCCTATAAGTGGTTTTAATGTAGAAGTTTGAAACTTTTGGTGCTATCTACGAACGTTGCCTACATGTGATATCAACTGCATAAGCTTGATACTTGTAGCGCCATCTATAAACGTTGCCGAAAAATAGTGTCATCGCCAGAAGTTTGATACTTGTAGCGCCATCTACAAAGGCTACCAAAGAGTTTTGTCAATTGAAGTGGTATGACACTTGTGGCACTATTTATAAAGTTTGTCTATTTTAATATTATTAGTAGGATCAAAGTTTGTAGGTGGTAATTGTTGTAGATGGCGCCACAAGTATCAAAATATTGTTGACACCATTTCTTAATAACCTTTGTAGATGGCGCTACGATTATATAATAAAAATCTGCAGTTGACACCATTTGGTGACAATCTGAAGTTGACACTACTTCTTGTCAACCTTTGCAGATGGCGCTACAAAAATGAAACTACTAGTAGATGGCGCAACAAATATCAAACTGCTACAGGCAGTACCTTGATATTTGTAGCGCCATAAATTTATTTTTGCGACATGATAAATTGATTGAAGAATATTTTGTGCAGGTATTAACTCTACAAGGCCCGTGGTCAGAGCGGGACGCGCAGATGACGGAAACCTTCGCCAGACTGCAGGACATCTATGGCCATGGTCGTGTTTTGGGAATACTTGGTTAGCACTAATTTTACATTTGATTATAATGTGTATGCGGTAGCAAATAAGCAGACATCTTTTCGGCAGTTAAAAGACAACTGTCATATATCAGCACTCGGATATTCTTGAAAGAGGTGGAAACTACTGTGCCTTTAAGCGATTTTGCTATAGTACTGGAAGCAGAATTATTAGGCCGTTTTGGTAGATCCTTATAATCTGAATAGAGATGCAATTGCAATCTGGCTTAACCTGATTGTAAAAGTCTCATATTTTGCTTACGCTGTCTCCTGCTGAACAGGAGCATTTTCCTACTCCTCCTATTGGATTTTAAGATAGCTTAAATTTTTCCCAGGGCACCCTGAGAGCTCGCAGCTCAGTAGTAATTGGGAGATTGCCGCTATTAATCCTGGTTTACAATTTCCATTGCTCTTTAAAATATTTAAGCACAACAGCAGCAGTAATTTTATTTATTTACTAGCTGTTGCCCACGACTTCGTCCGCGCGGACTTCGTTTACTCCGCACGGCTTCTCCCCCTCAGGTCATAGCGTGATAATATGTAGCCTATATGTTGACCCAACCTGTTAGTAATATTCTTGCAAAATTTGAAGTAAATCCATGTAGTACTTTTTGAGTTTACCCCGGATATACATTGTCTTTCCTACGATTTTATTATATGTATATAGATAAATGATAAACAATAATGATGGTGATGTTGTCAGGTAACTCGGTTTCACAAAGTCCATCACCAGACTACGTGGACGGTGAGTGGTCGAGAGTTCGTCGACAGGCGGATGACTCGACCACCACCTCCGCTACCATCGAGGACGAGAAACCAGCGAGAGCGTTGCTTAAGTATGCGCTCTACAATGCTACAGGTAAAACTTATAGTTGTGTCCGCTAGGTAGTAGCAACTCTGCAAGGACTCGACCAAACAAACATTTACACATTTATATAAATGCCAAATTGTTTCCGTAGACTCAGAGAAATTTGCACACATGTAGCGTTAAGTCCGCCTTTTGTACCTATTTTTTGTAAAGGTGTACAATAAAGAATAAATAAATTAATATTGACCAGCGACATCGTTAGCAATGCACTATTAATATTTTGGTTTTTGTAGATGATGGTTATCTATTTTTATGGGTATTTATCAAGACAGTCGTCTGTTTGTTGACTAACCTTTTAAACGAAATACAACACACTGGAGATTCCAGTCAATAGATAGACTGATAATGAATCGGTCTTTTTTAAGGTCAACCCGGGAAGAATGTCCTACTATACTCCTCGGGCTGGCCTGAGCTCCGATTCACCAACGGCACTGTGATAGTGTTGGACAAGCCGTTCGGCGAGTCCACCATTAAACACACGCGCCTCTACACCATCCTCGTCGTCAAGTTCGCTGACGGAGATAACATCAAAGATCGGGTAAGTGCAGTTTCTAAAAAGCATTGTAGATATTATAGGTAGGCACTCTAATAATTCACTTTTTATTTTACGAATTTGAACTTTGTACGCTTTTACCACCACACCACCACAGTGGCTCTTCAATGCGTCATTCTTTGAGTTTAAACGGCTTTCTGAGCAGACACCGGATACGATAACGGCCGCACGAGTGACACCCGTGAGCTATGTCACTGGTGCAGAAAACTAGTATTTTTATTTCAACATCTCAATGTTAACTATGCGAAATTTCTTACTCCTCTGTTCGTTTCAAGCTAGTTTTATATTCAACGTGTATATGTCAAGACGTGAAGCAAAAATGAGCTAGAAAATCTTACTCCAGTAAACTAGAGTTTCAAATCAAAATTGTCACCATTTTTATTTTGGGTATTAGAAATCAGAAATCAGAAGCACTTTATTCAATAAAACTTTTTACAAGTTATTTTGATGCGTCAACATTTTTTTTAAACTACTACCGGATCGGAAACGCCGCCACATTATAATGTAGTCTTAATGATATAAAACAATATGGAAAGCTTTTTTGGTCGATTACCGGCAAGCTTTGAAAAAATTAAAAAGTGTTTTTTGTAATTACTCAAAAATGATTAGACAAAAAAGTTTTTAATAAGTTATTTAGAACCATAGACATATTTATACTCAAAGTTTAGAGCGTTATTACTCTAAGGATTAGAGCATAGAATAATAACGCAGCGTTATTATTTTAAGATTTAGAGCATATAATTTTCAATCAAAAGGGTTATATTCTTCTACTTCTACTCCTCCGGTTAAAATTAACTGAATTTGAGAGGTTTTTAAGTTTAAGGGAAACACGTACATTAAAAAAAATGTTAGCTAATAGAAATTTGACTGGAGGAGAAAAAGTAATGTAACCTTTTCATGTCAAAAGGATTTTTTTGTCCATTTTTTACCGTTTTTGAGTTCCTTTTTTATGTCATAAGATACTAACAAGTAGATGGGTCTCCTGATGTAAAGAGACAAATATCGCCTATAGACACCAAAGATGTTAATGGTGTGTTGCCATCTTACGGCAAGGTCTAATGCCACATGCATAGGTTTACCGGCTACCTTACCCTCACGGCAGGAATAGGTAAGGCAGTGGTACCAGATCTGGGTGAGCCAATGCAGAACTGTATCACTTAGTGAAAATACAAATTAATTACAAAATGTCACTTTTAAATGTTTTTTTTTTTAACTTTTGTTGGTGGTTTCCGACCAACATACCTTTAATTATCGTTTTTATATCAATAAAAAATTTTAAAGCCAAAAAGAAAAATTTCGACACATAAGATTTTTTCCTGGTTGTTTTTAAGGTTTTTTAATTATTCCTAAGCACGGGGTGAGTACTAAAACACAATTTAACATTACATTATATCCAAAATGCAAATAAAGGTGATAATATTGATTTAAAACTTTATTTTACTGGACAACAATTTATTTTACTATGTAATAATAATGGTGTGGATTTTCTTGTTAAAGAATAAATAAAATGTTAATAAATAATTTCAGATCACCCTGGAGTTCTCGTTCAAGCAGACAGGCGGGTGGTGGCAGGCAGTGGGCGTGGAGGTGAGGCGGATGCACGAGGTGGAAGGGCTCAGCCTCCAGGCACCAGCCCCACCGGACGCGCCGTCTGCTGTGCTCGGGCGCGCCTACCACTGCTCCCTGCCACTCGTCTACACCGCTGAGGAGGCTGTCCTGACCTTGCCGGACGTTCAGGTATAGAATACGGACTAGGGAAAATCTACAAGTTTCTTTACACTTTCCCAAAAAACTTGTAACTATAAAAATAACTTTTGTAATATGAAATCATTCTTGTACATTAGTAATAAGTACATAAAATAGGGGAAAAAAGACCAGCCCGCTGAGTTTCTTCTGCCGGATCTTCTCAGCGTGTGGCCGCGTTCCGATCTGGTAGTAATTCTAAAAAATCGATACAGTGTTTTAAATGTTATACAAGATGATTTTTTAAATATTTGCACAGCATATAATGGTAGAATATGTTGGTAATTTAATTAACTTTTAACAACTTGTAACACCCATATTCTTGCAAATAAATATTTTCTTTCTTTCTTTCAAAAAAATTGCAAAATAGAAAGTGTTGTTGACAAAATTATTTTTTTACTATAGAAGAGCAGACAAGACATACAAGCAGGAGGTGCACTTCATGGTAAGTGATCACCGTCGCTCATGGACATCCGCAATACCAGAAGTCTTACAGTTGTGTTGCCGACCATTTATAAATGAGTAAGTTCTTTTCTTGAAGGTCTCCAAATTGCATCCGTTTGGAAAAACCCCCTACAAAGCAGTAGTGCGAGGTGAAAAGTGCCAGGAGAACCGCACGGTTGTGGATTTCAAGACATCGACAGATACCATTTACGTAAATTTATGTATGATGGGTTTCACTAGTCTATATAAAAAAGTATCTTCACGCCCGTATCTCCGTAGGGATAGGCAGAGTGTCTACCTCTACGGTGCACCCACGATTAGCCAAAGATACGTAGTCCCATAATGAGATAATCGACAAGCCTGTCGCCAACCGGCCACTTTTTCCAATCCCGAGCAACGTTGTTTTTATCAGAAAATTGAAAAACACATTTTACATTGCCCGACCCGGGAATCGAACCCGGAGCCTCATGTGGTCAATACCGACACCAGACCACTAGACCACAGAGGCGACTATATAAAAAACATCGTAGTAATGAAATATGTTATTGTTTTTTCATGGTAACATGTTTCCTCTCGCTTTCCTGAAAGCTATGAGAGTGATATCGTTAAATGCAACAGAGTCCTAAGTGTGAGTTTTTCTTTTCGCATTCGATCGTGAGCGCGTTTGGAGTTTACTAGGAATTTGTATGTGATTTGTACAGCGCCACCTAGTGGTAAACGTGAGAAACCAGTTTACCACTAGGTGGCGCTGTACAAATCACATACAAATTCCTAGTAAACTCGAAACGCGCTCACGATCGAATGCAAAAAGAAAAACTCACACTTAGCACTCTGAAGTGTATAAGAGGAAGTCGGGGATGTGCTCTGTTAGAATTAACCAACGAGCTATCACCGCGAGGTGGTAGAGTTCACCTTCAGATTATAACAATATAATCACTTAGATGTCGCCTCGCCTCTGTGGTCTAGTAGTCCGGTGTCGGTGTTGACCACATGAGGTCCCGGGTTCAATTCCTGGGTCGGGCAATTCAAAAATAGTTTTTTTCAGTTTTCTGATAAAAACAACGTTGCCCGGGATTGGGAAGTGCCCGGTTGGCGATAGGCTTGCCACCTTTCACACTATGGGATCAAGTATCTTAGTCTATTGACCTATCTTATGTTGTGCCTCTGGCTACCTCTTCGGAGATATGGGCATGAATATATTTTACTCAGTTAGATGTCAGGTGTTGCATATCATATGCGATTATTGTAAGGCTCGCTTGTTTTTTTACATTATGAAGTAGGTAAGGCGGTGGTACCAGACCCTGGCAAGACAATGCAGAACTCTACCACCTGGTAGCCACGATGGCATAGATTATAAAGGGTTACTTTGAAAGATCCGGTCAATTTCAGAGGCTGTTCAGAATCGATAATATGTTCGATTTATGCAATAAATAAAATAATTTGAAACGATTTAAAATTTTATATTTATCCGATACAAGAAAAAAACAAAACGCATGGATATAATTTCAATTACGTAATATTCGAACTAAAATATTTTAGTGCCTTCAACTCTGTGCTTCAACCCAATAAAAAGTGATCGGGAAAAATGTACATATTTACATGTAATATTTTATGTACTGTCGTAACTCGTACCCCCATTTTTCCCCGTGTTGGTCCCGGGCTCCTTTAAAAAATTGACCAACTGCCGTTCTGCCAGGCATGTAAAAGGTGACCGATTGGTTATGCAAGTCACTAACATCGTGCATTGTACATTGTCTCGCCCGGGTCTGGTACCACCTCCTTACCTATTCCTGTCGCAATAGCGTCAGTGCTTGTCAATGTCGTGTTCCAGTTTGGAGGGTAAGGTAGCCGGTAAACTTACACATGTGGCGTTAGACCTCGCCACAAGATATCGACGCATCATTAACACCTTTGGTGTCTATAGGCGATGGTTGACTCTTTCCATCAGGAGACCCATCTGCTTGTTTGCTATCTTATAATATAAAAAATATACATATATAAAGGTAAATGTAAAATTTACACACTGCCAGCATTACAGAGTTCATTCACAAGACTCGGTGCATCCAATTCATGAATTTAGTGGGATATTTTTAAACGAATATTTTTATATTATCTTATAATGATTTTACAAAAACAATTACAATGCACTTTTAATTCAATATTTAGTTCTTAACTTTAAAATTCGGCTGGACCTTTACTATCTTAGGAACTGCCTGGCAAAGCAGTAGATGGGGATGGATGGTTTGTGCGTGAATCGGGTCTGGGTTATTAACAAGTAAATGAAAGCTGTTAAAGTTTAATTCTCACCAGTCAACCCCGTCAGAGACATTATGGTAAATGCATTTTTTTGTTTTAGATGCAGGCCTTCATGGATAGCACAGAGAAGTTTGCCGATGCATTTGATTGTATAGGCTTCACCACCGTGCCTATATGGTAAGAATTTCTTACGTATTTTTGTCTCATACCAACAATTAATATCACCATGCTGCTTCCCTTACAAAGTAGAAAGTGAACTGAAGGTTCAAAAATACATCAGTTTACCATAGTGTAAAAATCAATTATGGTAACTTCATAGTTTATTAGAATGCTACCGGTAATTCACATAAATTGAAAAAAAAAATGCCTTTCAAAAGAAAAAGGTATTTTTAAGAGGTTAGGTGTGAAGATAATTTGTTTTATACGAATTAGAGCGTTCACTTTATTTTCCTTTACGTGATAGCATCAAGAAAATATAGCATTTGTAAAGGCGCTTTTCTATGTCATAAGATACCAAACAAGCAGATAGGTCTCCTGATGGAAAGAGTCAACCGTCGTCTATAGACACCAAAGATGTTAATGGTGCGTTGCTATCTTGTGGCGACGTCTAATGCCACATGCGTGAGTTTACCGGCTAACTTACTCTCCAAACCGAAACATGACTGTTACAAGCACTGATGCTACCACGGCAGGGATAGGTAAGGCGGTGGTACCAAACCCGGACGAGATAAGGCAGAACTCTATCACCTAGTAGCCATGTTAGTAGTCAATTGGTTACCTTTTACAACCTGCCTAGCAGAACGGCAGTTGGCCTATTCTTCTGTGTGGCCACATTTCCGATTCGATGGTAACTCAAAAAATGTTGACTCGTTAAATGTGCTTGTAAAGGATAATTTGAATAGAAATGTTTTGACTTTGACTTTGACGTCAAAGGAACCGGCACCAACACGGAGGAAAACGATGTCGCTTTAACAAAGATGACCGCGATCAGAATATATTTTGTATGTGATAAACATTTTATTCTATGACAACAGCGTCAGTGCTTGTTACTGAAAATACTGGCGAACAAGGGACGAAAATACTACATCCTTTCCCGCGTGTTCACTTTCCTTACGGCTCGGATGGCAATTTCACATGCGGGACAAAATGTAATACTTTCGTCTCTCGTGACACAAAATTTTGGACTGAACGCTGAAACATGATAATCATAAGCACTGACGTTATGTGGCAAGAATAGTTTGAAAGTAAACAAAATAGGCTCAAAGTAATTTTATTTTTTCTAGGTCTGGGCTGATGGTCAGCTTCCTCATGGTGATTGGACTGGGTATATCCATATCAATGATAATGGATATAAAAACCATGGATCGCTTCGAGACCAACCGAAGCAAACAATTAACAATTACAGTTAGCGAATAATTCGTTTTTATTTTATTACAATTTGTAAATAACATGTACATACAATTTGTAAATATGAGTGTAGTCTCGTTTCGTGAAAGTTTTGTCTCGTCTTGTGCTGGCCATACCATATTATTATCTTTATAGGAATACATCTATATGTTTTTTCGCAAGTGAATGTACCTGCGGAATACATTTTATCTGGGGTTGAGCAATGTTTATTCCATGTTCAACGTTTAATCGAAGGATGTTATTGGATGTGTCCGGGATCACGCCCATTAATATCTTTTTCACTAAATTTCTTCAAGAAGTGGATTTACTTGAAGGAATGGGGTGGCATCCTGATAATACGTTCATTTCCGGCCATATCTAAATATAGATGAGGCCGCGTATGAAAGATGTATTCTTATTAGTGTACTTCAGAGCAGTTCTTTAATTGTTTGAATGGCTGGTTTTACTGATCGTGAAGGCGGAATGCAGTGCCACGAAAGTAAGGCTATAAAGCCAGGAGACTGGAAATTTATTAAGTACGATTATTTAGATAAAAATCACTTCTAAGACTACGGTGAATTTTATTTAAATGGTCTATTATAATTAATGCCTCATAATATTTTTGTAGTTCATATTATGACGCATTCCAATTCCCAATCTCCTGATTCGAATTCATTAGCCTGGCTAACTTGGCTAATTGAAGTTGAAATACTAGCTTGAAAATACCTGATTTTCTTACGCTTTCAAGAAAAATTAGGTGTTTCACAGCTATGAGAAAGTATCAAACCACATGAACTGGATCGCAATGAGTTTATTTTTATAGTTATTTCATTATTAACGATTCTTATTATCGGAAAATATAATAGTTTTTGTTTAAAGGTCCCTCCCTTTAAATAAATAAATCAAATCGAATCAACGTGGTAGGGGCAAGACTGTCAGTGTCACTAATGGGTATGCTTCTGCTCATGTTATGGCTACTGATAATCTTATTCCTATTTAATAGTTTTATTGTCTTTTCACTTTTCTTATCTTCACACATAACATATATTTGCTTACATACAGAATATGGTTATCTCTTTCCATCAGGAGAACTATCACATATAGACACCAGTGATGTGAATGATGCATTGTAAACGGTGATTTCATGTGTATAAATTTAACCCGTTAAATATATGTGTGTGTGTGTGTGTGTGTGTGTGTGTGTTTGAGTGTATGAGTGTGTGTCAGACTAATGCTATTGCAACACGAATATGTGGACGGGGGTACCGAACACGGATGAAAAGAAGTCCGTCACCTAACTGTCGCGATCATAGTCCCATGTTATTCATTTAGCCAAATTTCAACTATTAAATTAATATTTGGATCCACTTGTATCCAAAAATACTTTTTAAATTATTTTTCCTATGGTTATTTATTTTATAAGTTTATAAATGTTCCGGCATAATTTTAATTTAAAATATAGCGCTAGATGTTTCGTATATTTCATATTTAATGAGCTTTAAAAAAATTAAGCTTTTTAAATGTGTTTTTATTATATAAAGCACTCAACAATATGTATTTTTTAAAAATCATAACATAGCAAATAAGCAGATGACTCACCTGACAAATATATAGACCACCTACAGACAACAATGTGATATAATATAAAATGGTGCGTTGCCACCCGTGACATCTCACATATAAATGACCAGCTACCATACCCCACAAACCAAAACTTGATAGTGACAAGCATAGAGGCTATTGCGGCAGGAATAGCTAAGGAGGTGGTAATAAATACCCGGGCGAGACGTTCCACAGCTCTACCACCACGATGTTAGTGACGTACTGCCAATCGTTTGTCATTTACGAACTGCCTGGCAGAATGGTAGATGGTGTATTCTTCAAGGAGACCTGGACCAACATAGTGCAATATGTGTGAATGTTACAGTACTTTTAAAAATCAACCACTTCCATCCAGCTGAGATTAAAGACTCTCAATAACCAATAACCTGCTTTTAGTCAGAATCAATGAATTCACTATAAAATTTAACTCTACGCTACCAGTTACAATGCTGTTGTAGAAGCTAGTCAAATTGAAAAAAGATTCTAGATTCTGGTCAGATTTTAACACCTTGAAGAGAGAGACTAATCTATTTCATATATGTATGCTGCATAGAGTTACCATTCAGATAAAGTTGAATCGTAGAATCTTTTTCGCACACATTATTGAATTATCGAATCGACGTTCAGATGTTTGAGTCTTACGATCACTAGAACCAGTTATTCAGGAGCTAGTTCTGAGGATCACGCTTAATTTAAATCCAAGTGCTATTATTGTCCTTTTCTTCCAGGATAACAATATCACACATTTATAATACAGATAGTAGGTATCTATTTCTACATTAACGTAAATAATACACTATTTTTTTTATATGCTCATCTTTATCGTTTTCTAAAGATGAACATATAGGAATATGATCTACTAAGGATTATACTCTTGAAATTAGGTGTAGGTGTTGTATATAAAATTAATTAATAAACATTAGTGTTGTTTTTTTTAACCCTTTAACCAACTATAGATGGAGTTAGGAGTTTAACAAACGTAGAGAGGAAAGGAGGAAACGTGTTCAATGTTCCACGTTTTTTAAACCTATAAGTAGTTTCTTAACATTTGGTCGATTGATTAGCGACCTGGATAAAGCAATTAATGAAACTCGGGTACGAGTCCCAACAGGTGTATTTGTGTGATTTATGTTCATAAATATTTGTATTTCTGAGTTTGGGTTTTTGTTAAATATATTTTTGTATTTATATGTACCTATTAAAATCGTTGATAAACATATTAGCCCAAATCACAAGCAAATGATTGCTTACTTTAGAGTTAGATTTGGAGTTACGAGTTTAACAAACATGGAGTTACGAGTACGTAACTATATACGAGTTACGAGTTACGAGTAAACTCGTAACTTCATCCATATGGAGTTACGAGTTTAACAAACATATGGAGTTACGAGTTTAACAAACACAGGAGAGCGGAAAGAAGAAAAGAGAAAACATGTTCTATGTTTCATGTTTTTGAAAACTTTAAGCAATTACAATGGGGTTATGAGTTTAACATAGAAGGGAAAGCAGGAACAATGTTCCACATATTTTGAACCTTCGATCAACTACGGGTGGGTTATGAGTTTAACAAACATAGAGGGAAAAGGAGAAAGGTGTTAGAGGAAGTATATTCAATGTTCCAGGTTTTTTAAACCTTCAACCAACTACGGATGGGGTTATGAGCTTAACATAGAGGAGAAAGGAGAAAAATGTTTAATGTTTTACGTCTTTTAAACCTTACACTAACTACGGATGGCGTTTTGAGTTTAATAAACATAAAGAGAAAAAATAAAAGCAGTATGAATGTTTTATGATTTCCAAGTTTCCACTTATGATTATTCCTTGTATATTTTGTTGCTCCGCTTCTCTTTTGAATAAAAAACTATCTGATCTTGTAGCAGACAGCTTGTAAAAAGTGAACAATTGGTGAAACGTGACAAATACTGAGTGTTAAGGCAGTGATCTGCGGGCCGGTGGTGGTCCTTGGTAGTACTCGATGTGGGTCGGTGATGTTTTATTTATAGCTATAATATAACAACCATTTAATCCCCGTAATTTTTTCCCCGTGTTGGTTCCGGGCTCCTTACAAGAATATACCAACTGCTGTTCTGCAAGGCAGGTCGTAAAAGGCGACCGATTGGCTATACAAGCCCACCGTGGCTACTAAGTGGTAGAATTCTGCATTGTCTCGCCCGGGTCTGGTATCACCGCCTTACCTATTCCTGCCGCAATAGCGTCAGTGCTTGTCACTGTCGTGTTCCAGTTTGGTGGGTAAGGTAGCCGGTAAACTTATGCATGTGGCATTAGACCTCACGACAACATAGCAACGCATCATTAACATGTTTGGTGCCTATAAGCGATGGTTGACCCTTACCATCAGGATACTAATCTGCTTGTTTGCTGCTTATGATATAATAAAAAATCACTTATTATAAAAGTACCTCGATTATTTCTGAATAGTAGTGGTCTTTCACAAGACAGATATTAGATTTAAATAATAGATCTGTAAAGTGATCCAATATTCCTAAAAGGTTAGAAACCACTGTGAGAGGGTTCCGCAACATGCTTTTTTATGCGTAGGACAGCAAAAAGCGGAAGTCTTTTCTGGTGGTATTTATATTTTATTTATTTTATATCTTAAGATAGCAAACATGTAGATTACTCTCCTGCTGGAAAGAGACAATCATCGCCTATAGCCACCAAAGGTGTTAATGGTTCGTTGCTATCCGAAAGGCGAGGTGTTAATGCCATTTGCATAAGTTTACCGTACCTTACCCTCCAAACCGGAACACTACAGTGACAATGACTGACGCTATTGCGGCAGGAATAGGTAAAGCGGTGGTACCAGACCCGAGCGAGACAATGCAGAACTCTACCACCTAGTAAAATATAGGTTATTTTAACGCAGACAAAATTGCGGGCACCAGCTAGTTTAAAAATAAGTCTAAGAGTTTTGGTTAATCAGACTAATCCTTGGTGTTCTGGTTTATAGTCCGTAAGTTTCTCGCAGACTCCTTTAAAAAAAACATGAACTTTCTACGACGATTAATTCAGTGAGAGTAAAAGTCCTCAACTATAGTAATCTAAAGTCATTCGTAATAGTTTATATACTATAAATAATTTGATGTGATGTCTTATTGGAGTGTACGTTACTGTAGAGTGCGCGCGTCGCAAGTGGATTGCGTCTACCTAACAGTTACAGGCGTATAGGTATCATTATCAATATACCACTGGTTACCGGAAATTTAATCATATGGTCATTTTTCACAAAGAGAAGTAACATTAACTTTATAATGTACTAGCTGTTACTCGCGACTTCGTTATTTTTAATTATTTCGCCTTTTACTCAGTCGGGTGCAAATATACAACTAAATAATATATATATATATATATATATATATATATATATATATATATATATATATATATATATATATATATATATATATATATATAAACTCTGTCTGTCTGTTCCGGCTAATCTCTGGAACAGCTGGACCGTTTTTGACGGGACTGTCACTGGTAGATAGCTGATGTAATAAAGAGTAACTTAGGCTACCTACTTTTTTAAAAAATCCCACGCGGACTAAGTCACGGGCACAGCTAGTATATATATATATATATATATATATATATATATATAAATATATATATATATATATATATATAAATATATATATATATATATATATATATATATATATATATATATATATATATATATATATATATATATATATATATATATATATATATACATATGTATGTATGTATATATGTATGTAACGAGGGCGTGATAGAACACGCTCACACTTATTACGCCGATAGAAGCCATCATCCTTTTTCATTAACCTCGGTATTGGCTGCACGGATCCCACCCTGCCTCTGGAGAACCTAGGTAAAAATGGCCGATAAGGGTAAGGGAAAAAGGTACTACAACAACAGGCTAAACGACATCGCGACCATTTCAAAACAAAGCACAGAATGTAGCACAATGACTGAAATATCTGAGCAATTAGCAAAAATGCAAATAGAAATTAATGCGCTTAATCGAAAGAAAAGGCAACACGGCTAATTTTGGTATGGTATATGGTAAATCTAGGTCAAGTTCGCATAGAATGCTACATCAACAAGGTTATTCTAATAATAATTTATGTTATTATCACAACAAATTTAAAGGTCAGGCATTGAAATCCGTCCAACCCTGTCCCTGGAAGAAATCGGGAAACGACAATTAGCGCAGCCAAAGGCGGTAATCTACGCTACGCCCGCCTTACCGTAATCGATGCCACAGCATGCTACAACCTTCTGACCATCAGCACCTCCTGATACCCCCTTCAGCTTCCAACAGCATCAGCCAGCTTTACAAGCTACGCCTCATCTACGCTTTCCGGAATCCACTTCGAACTGCCAAAGTTCACTGGATCTCCATGCAGCAACTATGTCCTGCTCGTTCCGACTCATTGCGAACCACAGCGGAGCGCACTCGTCCCGACTCACCGAGCACCGCGCATATTTTGCTCGTCTCGACTCACCGCAGATCTGAGCACTCAAGACACATACGCTTCAATGGCACAACCAGATGCATCAGGTATAACACCTTTTTTCGAAGGGAGGAGTGATGTAACGAGGGCGTGATAGAACAAGCTCACACTTATCGCGCACAGATACCATCGGTATCTTATCGCAACATCGTTGTCAGATTTATCACGCAGCATACACGTGAATCTCTAGTATTTAAGCTTAATGTAAACCCAGTTAAATTACAGTTTAATAAACAAATTTATTAACCGATGTGTGACTGTCATTTAGTCGACGTAATATTAGTGACCACCGACCAGTGAACACGTAAAAAAGGAACATGAACACCCCTGCGTTAACTTCATGCAGAAGCCCTTCAGCACCAGCAAATTCGGCAACATCCATGAAAATCGCAGCGGTATCATCAAACATCAAACATTGAAGGAACATGAAAAAGTTAATGCCAAAAATAGGTGAAAGGGCATAAAACGTTAATTAGTTGTCTTTCTGATTAGAAATTTTTGATTTAGAAATTTCATAATATTACCATTCTATGTATGTATGGTTGTTTGATTGTAGCTTAAAAACTATTGAGCATTTTTGGCAATTGAAATTCTTGTTAATTCGCTTTTATAGCACGAAACTATAACTAGTTTATATGATATTTTTACCAGAGTACTCAAACGAAGGAAAATTTATTTAGTAAAATATACATAAAACAAAAATAGACTAATGCGCATAGTAATTTGTGATAGTAATAATTTGTGAAAAAAAAAGATATTTAATATAATAAAAAGAGAAGAAGAAGATAACACGTTAGCTAAACAGGCTTATGTTAAAAACCTTACTACGAAAAATGTGAAAAATTTCGAAAGTATGGCTCAGTACAAAAGGCAAGTGTTTTGCGCGAGTTGGATGAGAAAGTGCCGTCATGTTTAGGTAATTTCGCTCCGTTACAGAATTTGCATATAGTATTTTGACTCAGAGCAGATACGACGTTTGATTTTGTTTTTTTCGAAAGCTCTTGTAAAGGTTTATCGATTGTGTAACTAAATAATTTTTTTTTATACTTGTAGTAAATATATATGGCATTTAAGTATCGGCGGAAAAAAACCTTTCGTAAGCCAAATCAAAATACAAGGAACGTATACCATCTAAAAGGTATTTTAAATACCTATTTAATGACACCCATGAACCCGATATAAAAAAGTGAAGGAGTGCCGAGAACGCAAAAAGATGAAGGGATCCGAACCAATCAACGACGACACCTGTACGAACCTGAAAAATGTTTGCCGTCGCAAAATATTACCAGTTACGTAGACGTATTCATGTAAAACATACAAGGCTGTGTTCATGACATAGCAACAATCCGTTTTTTTTATATCAAATATTTCTAGTGATAACCGGCACCGACAGTGTTCTTTTGAGGCACGCGAGGGACAATATATCACTACGCCATACTCTCAGTTGCTACTGACATTGTAGATTTTCGAGAAAAGTTTAAAAAACATCAATAACACTTTGCCCGACCCGGGGATCGAACCCAAAAACCTCATACCTCGACACCTACACCACGAGATTACCACGAGAATAAACCCAGTAAATAAAGCTTTAATCTTAAAATATTGCAGTGTTTACGACGTTTCATGCGCTCTACAGCCAAACAGACTCTAAGGTAGTCTCAGAGATGTAGGTAGTGGGGTCAATGCTTTCTACATTAAAATCTGCGATGTCGCTTGTATCCTGAGGAATTTCTTCCGAGTTGCGATGAAATGCCACCTGCGTGTGGTTTTGAGGTTATACAGAAAAGGGCGCAAAAATACAAGACCTTAGTACCAAACCTCGGCTAAACATTGCAGAACTCTTACTACCTTTTTAAATATATACAGAAAACTAGCTGACCCACGCAGCTTTTCACGCAAGTAGAATTACGTATAAATATAATATTTCATACAAATTTTCATCTCCTGTTTAAGCCTCCCGGGGTTGATTGAAAAAATAGTTCATGTTTGAATTAAAATCGTCGATTATCTTCTTTCCCAATTTCACAAAAATCAGTTCTTTTTTATATCATAATATAGCAAAAAGCAGATGGATCTCCTGATGTAAAGAGTCAATCATCGCCTATAGACACCAAATGTGTTAATGGTGTGTTGCTATCTTGTGGCGAGGTCCAATGCCACATGCGTAAGTATCCCGGCTACCTTACCCTCTAAAGCCGGAACACGATAGTGACAAGCACTGACGCTATTGCGGCAGGAATAAGTGAGGCGGTAGTACCAGACCCGGGCGAGACAATGCACATCTCTACCACCTAGTAGCCACTATGGTAATTGTGTAATCGCATTGTCAATCGGTCGCCTTTTACGACCTACCTGGAAGAACGGCAGTTGCCTATTCTTCCAAGGAAACCGGAACCAACACGGGCGAAAATTATAATAATTGTATGGTAAAACAATATTTGCCGGGTCAGCTAGTAGGTGCATATATTACAAAATGACAACTATGTATTTTAGTACGAAAGTAGAGTAGGTACATCACGTAAATTGAAAACTAGGTAGTGAAGTTCTGCATTGGCTCGCCTGGGTCTGGTACCACTGCCTACCTATTCCTGTCGTAATAGCGTCAGTGCTTGTCACCGTTGCGTTTCGGTTTGGAGGATAAGGTAGGTGGTAAACTTATGCATGTGGCATTAGACTTCGCCAAAACATAGCAACTCACCATTAACATCTTTGTTGTCTGTAGGTGATGGTTGAGTCTTTCCATCAGGAGACTCATCTGCTTGTTTAGTATCTTATGATATAAAAGAATGAACCTCCGCCGTGTGTCTTCCATGGCAGAAAATAACCAGAAAATGGAAAAGTCTGTATAGAGTTAAAGATTCCATTTATTTTTTTGTGGCATGAAATATTTATTAAAATACGATTATACAATCAGAAACAAAATTGCCGAGACAAGAAGAGGGGAAAAATATATTTATAGCCGAAGTAAAAGGAGGATAGCCATTCGCCTTTTACGAAGTGCTTGGCAGAATAGCAGATCTCTGTATTGGTCCAGGCTCCTTTGAAGAATACACCAACTGGCGACAAAAAAACTGTACGGTGAAGCTTTATTCGAAGTTACAACCAATAGACTCAATATTCTCAGATTCTCGCAAAACTAAAATTATGATTTTGTGTTGCAATTCCAATGCTTCACCATCTCATCCAGCCTGGCTTGGAAAATCTACCCCTTGTAATCTTCGTACTATATTGTACTTAATGCTAAGCAATAAAAATGTTGCTTTGAATTAATTAGCTCAATCATATATCAGACCATAGCAGTCCACAGATATTAGAGCTTTCACTTTTATAACTCAAGGAATGTGTTTAGAAATATCAGCTTTTGGCGGATCTCAGATAAGACTTCGGTTTAGTTATGCGGCTGTTTATTGAGTTAACGTCTTTATTCATGTTATTCGAAATTAAATCGGTTCGTGGATATGAGTGTGTGATGTCTGTTGAGACAAGTGTCAGATTATCTACATGCAACATTTCCAAGCTTTTATCAACCGACAAAAATGAAAGTTATCAGTTTGACATGCATGTGTGTTTATAATATTGTTGGAATTGAATAAAATTTGAGCATGATTATCTATTTAGACGTCCAAGCAAGTGTACTAAGTATATGTACATATGTTTGTAAATTTGTATATTCAACAACGATTTTCTCGGGAACTAAAAGCTATATGGAAATAACTCTTTTTTGTTTAAATCAGGTATATTCCGACTAAGGAAACCGTCTAAGTTTTATCAAATTCGGTTCCCGTGGATTTTGAGATATGAGTATATGTAGTTTATATTTAAAGTTAGTTTAATTTTTTTAAATTACAATTTTTAAGTTTAGCAAACAAAGCAAATGGCCCTGCTGATTAACAGTTTTAACAGTTTACAGGAAACGTATTTAAAAGCGATTTTACCGCTTTCTGTCTGTTATGCAATGTTGTTATGGCACGACCACTATTGGGATATTTTTTGATGGACACTTCCATCTAAAGATTTGTTCCTCCTTACTTCTATACTCAATGGCTTATGGCTACCTAGGTAATACCACGGAGTGATGTTATTTGACGTCATGATAATCCAGAGTGTTTTCGCTGTAAATTAAAGTACGATATAAAAAAAGTTAATAGTTTGTTGCTTAATATACCTAATACGGTAAGGTATTAAACAGTCTTCCAAAAGTCAAGTAGCTTACTGAACAATCTGGAACCCGACATTGATAAACGTTTTTTTTCGAAACGAACTTAAGCAGTTGGTCAAAATGACCGCTACCGCGAAACTGGGCGTTTCGGACGAGCAGAGCGTTCAGTCAGAGTTTAAATTAGGTGGGCTAAGAGCCCGCCTTAAGGGAGACCGAACTTCGGCTTAGGGCAGAGTGCTAAGTGTGAGTTTTTCTTTTCGCATTCGATCGTGAGCGCGTTTGGAGTTTAGTGGGAATTCGTATGTGATATGTACAGCGCCACCTAGGGGTAAACGTGAGAAACCAGTTTACCACTAGGTGGCGCTGTACAAATCACATACAAATTCCTAGTATACTCGAAACGCGCTCACGATCGAATGCGAAAAGAAAAACTCACACTTAGCACTCAGTACCTTGGCGATGAGTGGGAGCGTAAGTGGCATCAGGATTTCTACTCGTGAATGGCTCTTGACCGGAGTCTCGAGTGTTGGCGGGCCGAAATAGTGGGCCCAGTCGCCGTCGGTGGCATTTGGCATGTGCGTGTAAATTATTACGTGTATGTTGTGATGGGATCATCAGGATTTAATAGGAAATAACGAACACTTACGCTGATTTGAAAACTTTATGTATGTAAAAAACGTTTTGCTATAAAAGAAATGAGGCAGCTAACAATAATGTTCACAGAGCGCCATGTTTTCTATAGTTACTTTCACAACATTCTGTCATATGGAATTCTTCTTTGGGGGAATTCTGCTGAAATAAATACTATATTCGTTTTACAAAAAAGAGCTGTGAAGACTATTTACAACTTTTCAGCCCAGCGCTCTCCGTAAGAGAAAAATTCAAAGAAATCAATATTGACGTGAAACATCTCTCTTCTCGGTTTCTGAATATTTTTTGTGGGGGTGACTTCGGAGAAAGAACATAAATGTGTTACAGAAAACCGAAGCAGCGCGCACTCTTTGATTTGATTACTAAGCGCCCGGTGGTAAAGGTGGACTTTCGAGGCAAGCGTTAGTAGCGTCCGTAACAATGCGCTAGTGGCACCCCCACAGAGCGTCAGATGAATGTACTGTAAATGTAGGTAACGGCCTTCATGCACGGCGTCAGTGCTGCTGCGATTTGGCGCCAGTCACAGCGGCACAGAGGCCATGATTGAATGCCGTTTCCTACATTTACATAGTACATTCATCTGATGCTCTGTCGCGGCGCCACTAACGCAGTGGTACCATGAAGCTATATTATATCTGGAGGCAGCACTGCTAATATCTACTTGAAACACAATTTTACATACTGCTGTTGTCTTCTGAGGTCTTACCCTCTCTTTATTACACAGCTGTATAAAAAGAAATAGGGAGACCTCATAGACAGAGATATAACGTAAATATTTAAATATGTTAACTGGTATATCTCTAATAACATCAGGAAGTTTATTGTAGAAGCGTATGTTGTCCTATAAAAGAATTATGTGTAGATGTGATACATGCACAGCAAGATTGTTTTTGTTCCTTATATTCAGCGAGTGCACGTCAAAATTCTTCTTTATTGAGATAATATTTTACATATGTTTAAGTTTTTAAACGTAAGTCATAATTTACGTAATAAATTATGACATCAAAGTGGATTTTCGATCCAAACGTCAGCAGCGTCAGAGTGCTAAGTGTGAGTTTTTCTTTTCGCATTCGATCGTGAGCGCGTTTGGAGTTTACTAGGAATGTGTATGTGATTTGTACAGCGCCACCTAGTGGTAAACGTGAGAAACCAGTTTACCACTAGGTGGCGCTGTACAAATCACATACAAATTCCTAGTAAACTCGAAACGCGCTCACGATCGAATGCGAAAAGAAAAACTCACGCTTAGCACTCTGATGGTATCATCAAGGATGGTTTGTATACAAATTAGTATCCTTACTCACAGAACAAATCAAATTGAACTTGAAAAAGACTTTTAAGAACAGTTTTTGAATATTTTTTTAGTATTCATATATCGCATTGATAATCTACACTAGACCAATAATGTTTAATTTCTTGCACCAAACTAATTCTATCAATAACCTAAGGCGCGTGGAAAAACACAGAGATCCCATTGGTTAATTCAAAATCAGTATTTTGTCGCGCGTGTTTACAGCACACTGGATTAGTCGGTACTAATTCTTTCAGATTATTATAAGATCTATTAGTCTGATGTGTTGATAGAACAATTGATCTGTTATTAGGTCTCTAGTCTGTTTACTCAATGGTATATCGCGTACCTAATAGAGATGCTATAGATGTCAAAAAGTCGTTTTAACAAACTAAATATTTTACATTCGTACTACGTGCCATCAATTGACCGATTTCGTTTGTATTACTGGACCACACAAGTGTTGAACATTACTATCTAATATTCGGGTAATTTGACAGTAATTGAGACAGCTGGCTGGCATATAATTGCTGTAATTATTATATTCCCATTATAAAAATAAGATTATTATTAAGTGGGGCTTTAAGATAATTACAAAATTATAAGATTACATCTAACATTATACATTTTTAAAAGAGAAACAGTTTTTATATCATATTTTATATCATAAGACAGCAAATAAGCACCTATCTCTCGTGATGGAAGGATACATGCACCATCTATAGGTTATTGACCACCCCGTCGGTCGAGTGGTTAGTGAACCTAATTACAAATCGAGGGGGCTCGGGTTCAATTCCCGACAGGGACAATCATTTGTGTGATGAACATAGATGTTTGTATTGGGTGTTTATTATGTATGTTAAAGTATTTATATATGTATTTCTATGTATTAGTATCGTTGACTAACACCCATAACACAAGCAAATAATATACTTATTTTGGGGTTATATAAATTCCAGCAATATTTATTTATAGGTATTAAATATGATAATAGTTCCTTGTTATTAGTGTTGCCGGGTGGTATTACCCCATGTATAAGGTTGCCGGCTACCCTACCCTCCGAACCGGAATACGACAATTACTAGCACTAACGGTGGTACCAAAGACCGAGTAAGAATTTACAGAAATCTACCATTTAGTAGTCATGATGGTAGTGACACGTAATAATAGTTTTTTAATCGCTTTTTACGAATTGATTAGTAGAATAGCTGATGGTCTATTCTTCAAAATGAGTCCGGATCGCCACGGTTTCAATAAGGAATTTATTTTTTATTGCCTACTCAATCCTAAATGTCTAATTTACATTTTGGCTAACTGTTCTGGCTGTTCCTCGCGTCTGTTCACATGTCCCACACACATTAATCCTTTAACTTAGTGGCGTGAAAAAGAAGCCTATGTGCTCAGTGATAATTCAGCTTTATATTGATGAAAGAATATAAAGCTGTACTGGTCTCGGGCTCCTTTGAAGAATAGACCAAATGCCGTTCTGCCAGGCAGGTCGTAAAATGCGACCGATTGGCTGTTCGAGACTAGAATCATCAAGTTACAGGCGGACTACGACGCATCACAGAGGGTGGATGGGAAATTACCGTCACTTTGAGGTCATTTTTTTATAGTATAAGATAGCAAACAAGCAGTGTTGGTCTTGGCCTCCTTTGAAGAATAGGCCAACTGCCGTTCTGCCAGGCAGGTCGTAAAAAGATGGTAGAGTTCTGCATTGTCTCGCCCGGGTCTGGTACCACCACCTTTCCTAATCCTGCCGCAATAGCGTCAGTGCTTGTCGATGTCGTGTTCCGGTTGGAGGGTAAGGTAGCCGGTAAACTTATGCATGTGGCATTAGACCTCGCCACAAGATAGCAACTCACCATTAACACCTTTGGTGTCTATAGGCGATGGTTGACTCCTTCCATCAGGAGACCTTGCTTTTTTGCTATCTTAGGGTATAAGAAAAAGCAGATGGGTCTCCTGATGGAAAGAGTCAACCATCGCCTATAGACACCAAAGGTGTTAATGGTGCGAGGTCTAATGCCACATGCATAAGTTTACCGGCTACCTTACCCTCTAAACCAGAACACGACAGCGACAAGCACTGACGCTATTGCGGCAGTAATAGGTAGGGCGATGGTACCTGACCCGGGTGAGAAAATACAGAACTCTCCCACCTGGTAGCCAAAACTATAAAAACAGAATTATATAGTAATTTGAAATCCTATATTATTATCCAATCATATAGGAATTTGAAACTTTTCAGGTCGGTGTTCAATCTTTGCCATTGGAATAGAAACACAGTTAAATGGAGGTCAGTATCAATGTCAAAGTCAATTGTTATTTCCCAAGAGCTCATTAGCGAGGATGACAAGTGCTGATGCGATCCCGATGAAAGGTGTAATAAGGTGTGTAGAATATTGACAATACATCAAATAACAATACGCCATATCTGTCGGTGGCGAAAGAAAGCTTTGTATAGTTGACAAGCAAATTGTCCGAACTTCCGTTCTTTACTTTGGGAAAATGACTATTAGATATTTAGTTTTGCAGTAGACTAGTTGTTGCTCACGATTTTGTTGCATTTTGTTTTTTGTTCCTTTTTCATATTATAAGATAGCAAACAAGAGTTACCTCGCCCTATGGAAAAGACAACCATTGCTTATAGACACCAGAGATGTTAACACTCTTGTTATCCATGTGGTGAGGTGTTAATGCTATATAAGTAATTTAACTGTTTACCCTACCTTCCCACTGGATACGTTACAATATACGCAGATAGGAGTGAATCAGTGTCGTGTAGGAAATACACATCCGCGATAAATCCTAGATCATAGTTTTGGTGAGACTGGACGTTAGCAATCCTGTCGGATCCAGGTATTTACTAGATCCCCTGTGATTAGGTGGAAATAAATAATTTGTGTACAAGTTTGACATTAGAAGGAACTTACTGGAACTAATCAAATTTTAAGAATCAACATTTTGAATAAAGATTTTTCAAGACAATTTTTGTTATTTAGAGCAGTGGAAGTTTTGAGAATATCTTCACGCCGATATTCCCGAATAGATAGGCAGAGATAGAATAAGTGCACCCACGATTAGCCACAGACACTAGTCCCACAATGTGGTAAGTGGCAAGCCTATCGCCAACCGGACACTTATCCAATCCCAGTCAACGTTTTTTTTCCAAAAAACTGGAAAAAAATACATTTTTCGAATTGCCCGGCCCGGGAATCAAACCCGGGACCTCATGTAGTCAACCCTGAAACCGGACCACTAGACTGCAGAGTCGATTTCGACCAGAATTAGTCCTTCAATTAACATGCAGGATCCCGGAATTTGCAGATCCTTGAATTCCGGTTTTTTGTTCTCTGATATCAAGCTTCCACGTTAAAAGAGTTGATTTCATTCAAAAAACGTAGATTAAAAATCTTTTCAACTGACTTTGCAAAAAGGAGATTATTAATTCAGGTGTTTATATATATTTTATGTATGTTTTAACATAGATAAAGCTAAGTGGTAGAGTTTTGTATTATCTCGCCCGGGTCTGGTATGCATCGGTTTACCTATTCCTGTCGCAATAGCGTCAGTGCTTGTCACTGTTGCGTTCCGGTTTGGAGGCTAAAGTAGCCGGTAAATCTATGCACGTGGCATTAGACCTCGCCACAAGATAGCAACGCACCATTAACAAACACCTTTGGTGTCTGTAGGCGATGGTTGACTCTTTCCATCAGGAGACCCATCTGCTTGTTTGCTATCTTATGATATGACAAAAAAAAAAGAACTGCATTATATTTAAATGGACTAGCTGGCCCGCGCAGCTACGCCTGCGAATAGATAACAATTAGGTGTTCATTTTTTATCAAATAATCTATGTGTGACCCTGGATCTTCAAATATCTCCATGCCAAGCCTGATCAAAAGCGGTCAACGGCTTAGCCATGAAAGAGTAACAGACGGACAAACTTTCGCATTTATAATATTAGTATGGAAGTACCTATGCACCAAAGAAGTAAAAAATAAAAATAAAAGAGTAGTGTTCATCCCATAACTTGAAGTATCGCTATATGAAATTTCATCATAATCTGTCCAGCGGTTTGGCCGTGATAATGTGTTGATGTTAGCCGTGTTGGTCCCGGCCTCCTTTGAAGAATAGGCCAACTGCCGTTCTGCCAGGCAGGTCGTAAAAGGCGACCGATTGGCTATCGAGTCACTAACATCGTGGCTACTAGGTGGTAGAGTTCTGCATTGTCTCGAACGGGTCTGGTACCACCGCCTTACCTATTCTTGCCGCAATTTAGCGTCAGTGCTTGTCGCTGTCGTATTTCGGTTTAGAGGGTAAGGTAGCCGGTAAACTTATGCATGTGGCATTAGACCTCGCCACGAGATAACAAAGCTCCATTAACATCTTTGGTGTCTATAGGCGATGGTTGACTCTTTCCATCAGGAGACCCATTTGCTTGTATGCTATTTTATGATATAAAAAAAAGTCAAACACAGACACAGAGAGTTACTTTCGCATTTTTACTATATGTACATGGGGCACACTAAAAGTTTTGCACTTCTAGCTAATTGGAACTATTTGAATTTCGAATGTTATATTTTTAAAAGTTGCAATCTTCTTAGTAATAAAAAAAACAATTGGCGGGAAATGATTTGTCAATTGTTTTTTATCACACATCAAAGTTCTACGTACGCAACGAAAATGGAATTAAGTCCAAAAGATTTTAGAGCGATGATTTTTTATGATTTTAAAAGTTCTCTTTCTCCGCAAAGCTGCGCCGCTCGTCTTCAATGGATTATGGATTTGTAAAATTATTTCTTTGTTCGGCCCCGGTTACACTTTGATTAGTGCGAGTGCGAGTGCTTAATGCAGGTGCTTAGTATTAAGCTAAAACTACGTGAAGACAGCCGTTGATTAGTGCGAGTGGATTAGTAATCAGCATCTATTCACTTTACTATGCTACTAAACTAGCTACTCGCACACGCACCAATCAAAGTGAAAACTAGGCTTTAGGGAGAGAAGACTTTCTATTTGGTCCCTTGTAAATTTAGTGAAGATCTAAGATTTCTAGGAATACAGGTTTGGAAGCCGGTTGTCGCAGTTTTATTGCGTTCAAATTATGATACATGGAAGGATGTAGGCACAGGAGAAGACAACGACTGACTTACTATGATCAGACTGAACGGGTGTTGTTCGAAGGTGGTGTCAAGTATCTTCGCAACCAGCGTCTTTGTATATAGAGAGTCATCTGCAAGGTTCGTGACATATAGCACTTTGGAAAAACCTTAAAAACAACAAAGAAAAATATTGTCACGCGGGATTTGAACCTGCGACCATCTCCCTAAAGCCGGGACGCTCTTTCACTGAGCTACTGTGTCGACAGGTTCGAGGCGGCGAAATTCTTCTTTGCTATATGATCGATTACGTTATTATGATCGTTTTCAGTTTAATATATGATGTGTGTAAATTAAGATGCTTAATTTAAATGCATGTTTTTGATAAATTTAAGTTTACTCCACTATGTTAGAATAATACCCGAAGTAATTAAACCTCTGTCTACCCTCTACACGTAAATATAAATGAATATTTGAATATTTAACGTAAGTATAAATGAGTATTTGTGTGTATCATCTTTACTATCACTTTCTAGTAATCTCTGGAAGTGAACTAGTGATGGGAATTATAGCTACTTTTATTTCACTATCACGTCGTGAAGTTATTGTGTTTTGTCACCGTTATATCACGGGCGATAAATCACGACCGCTATATTTTATTAGTGACGATTATTGTCACAGTGGGTGCATTTTATTCCGTATGCTACATCGCCGCGCAGTGATTACTATTTATAATTGATTAGTAAAGTTAAATAACATATTAAACATATTCTTTCTTCTAGCTGGTGGCACGGTGTTAGTAAAATGTTGTTTTGTCTCTTTCGCACGATGGATTTCTGCGAATTTAAACATAGGTAATAGTTTCGCCCGTATGAAATTAAATCATGCTCGCGTTTTATATAACAGACGGTTTCGATGTATGTAACTGGTGTGACAAGTGTATTATTTTATAACGAATGATATAACCAGTGTTGCGTGAAATGTGCCATGCCTAAAGTGAACGCAACAGAAGTATGGACGACGAAGCCAGGGAAGCGGGCGCTATTGGGATTGACCAATGAGCACACGCTATTCGAATTGGCTAACGAGAGCGTACTATCTGAATAAACCAATTAGCGTGCGCGATGGTAGAGTTAGTCATGAGGTTGTACCAATTTAATCATATGGATGTTAAAAGTTACACATCATATACTAATATTGTTATTAATTATCATAAATTTAATTATGAGTTTTCAGAGAGCAATATCTGCATTGTCCATCAATTTGGTCTGCATCGCTGGCTCTTGTCATCGTGTGCTGATGACGTATCAGGTATACGCCAGATGGCTCGTGGTCCCGAAAGAATTCGACATTCCTTTCACTCGCGCACCGCCAATACTTCTTTATTAATTGCCCGATAACTTTCACCGGTCTGCGGTGATCGGCCCAAACCTGTTGTGATTAATTACTAGCAGCGACTTCCACTTATAAACATTTCTGGTCGATGTTGATATGAATTTCGGAAATATACCATTATGTCAATCATATCATATGTTAGTTTTATCGCGATAGCAAGTGATAGTCGTTAATGTTGGTAAATGATGAGGGGGATACCACCCACCTCGCCACTAAGTGCTACAGACTTTCATATTTATCTATACTACTATATACATTTGTAGCGTCCGTATGTATAATAAATTGTTAAACTGGGTATTTGAAAACTTTTGAGAAGTGGCATTTTGCAATTTTGTGAAAAAATGTAAAAAACCGGCCAAGTACGAGTATAACATAGCATCTCATCATAGCAAAAAATTACGAAGAAAACACCTTTATTTTAGGAGGATCCCCTAATATTTTCACTCTATTAAATTTTTAGTATTTGTTGTTATAGCGGCAACGGAAATACATAATTTGTGAAAATTTCAGATTTATAGCTATCACGGTTTTTTTTTTGGGCAATGGGCCCACCTCTCGTTCCCACCACTGTAACTTCTGTAAACCAGAATCAACAGCGGCAACCGTCCTGATAACCTCTGAGTTGCGAGCTCAGGGTGCCCTGGGGAAAAGCTAAGCTGTCTTGGATCCCGCAACGAAATTAATCAGAAGTCACGGTTTATGAGAAACAGCCTGGTGACAGACAGACAGACAGACAGCGGAGGCTTATTAATAGGTTCAGATTTAACTTTTAGGTACGAAACTCTAAAAGGAAAGAACAGCTTGGTTATCTTTGAAGTTCAGTCAGGGTATCACTAAAGCGTTACACTACATTTTCTCTACTCACTCAAAGGAGTGATTTCATCAAGATCTTAAAAAAATGGAAGAAAGTATCAGGAAAGATTGAAAACAAATATGATTTTCGATTAGATAGGATGTTCAAGCAAGTCGATGCGCAACAGAAAAAACACAAAGAAATCGAGATAGGAAGCGCAAATGTCAATGTAAGGACTAGTAACTTTGATAACTATGTTAAATGACAACATTTATACGACAACATTGGATTACTTTACGTAATTATCTAATGGATTAAAATTTATGGACATTATTAGTTCCAAATCCTAAGGATCTGCCGCGTTTAGTGGGAAAATCATACATGGTGGAGAAAAACTGAAATTAGCACTAGAAAATACATTCGAATAGCCTATTACAACCTAATAATTTTTAACATGGCTGTTTTGCAGGCCTATATAAACATATATGTATATAGTAGAGTGGATACTACGTACGGGCAGGCGGCATCAGGACTCATCAGTTGGACAGACGACCCGGTCAAGGTCGCAGGGATTCGCTGGATGTTGGCTGCCTCCACCCGGTCGCAATGGAAGTCATTAGAGGATACCTACGTTCAGCAATGGACGTTCTATGACTGATATGTTAATGATGACGATGATGACATTTATGTGTGTATAGTACGTACGTATCTATACATATAATAAAATCATAGGAAAGTCAAAACTGTACATTGAATATTATTTTAAAAGTGGGGCGTGATCTACAATCGATATTGAAGCCAAAAATATAGTTTTTAGAATTTTTGTCTGTTTGTCTGTATGTATGTCCGGGGTAAATTCAAAAAGTACTGCATGGATTTACTTCAAATTTTGCATGAATATTACTAACAGGTCAGGTCAACATATAGGCTACATGTTATCACGCTATTACCTACGGGGGAGGAGCTGTGCGGAGTAAACGAAGTCCGCGCGGATGAAGTCGTGGGCAACAGCTAGTAGATCAATATAATTTTGAATTGTTAGAAAACCGCTCGTAACCAGTGAAGTGGTAAAAATATAATGTCGCAAGCAAAGTGATCGTAGCTGTTTTCCTGCGATTAAACTTTGGCATTTGTTTAAAGAGTATAATTGCTAGTTAAATATAAAACCAGTCAAAATGTTATACAGCGTTGTCATGCGTTACATCACAGCCAAAAGTGAGCTGTTAAATAAAATAGAAAGTGTTTATTTAATAAATGTACTCAGACATTCAACTTTAAACCATGATACGGTCGATTTTTTTATTCATAATATTTTCACATAACTCTCATTGCGTAATGTTTATAAGCACTAGATGTACTTGTAAAAATTATATTACTAAACTGAAATCGAATGTCGCATCAACTGTATTAAAAGGTAGTTTACACTTTAGACCAACTTTTGACGAGAAATCAAAATTTTCCAACTCCTAATTTTTTATATTATAAAGTACTTTTATTTAATTAAATAGTACCATTAGATAGTTTAATCTTATAAATATTGCCTCAATGAAACAAATTTTTTAATCATCAATTGTATTTCTTATAATAAATGTTCTCCGAAATCAAGTTTCGAAAATTACGCAAGGAAGCTATTTTTCCAAAAGATATGGCTACTGCTAGAATCAACAAACTTAATTGGAAAAAATACTAAATTACCAGAAATATCCAACAATTGTGCCTGAATGAATTATTTTTTTCCTAAAAGATCTATAACTATATCTAATAATCAAGCAAATATGCCTATTTTAACGAAAATTAACGAAATATTAACTGGGTTTTTTTGTTATTATTATTTTATTAAAAAATGACATTTTCCTATAGAAATTGGCATAGAATAAAACTATATTCTATTCTTATGCAAAAATAAGTCATCTTAATAATATTTATTTATTTATTATTTAAAAAATAAAAAAGAGAATACTATAAAATCCGCTACGTCCGTGTCCCAACATTAGTACCGCGTAGTAATAATTAAAATATTAGAAGCATCAATACTTTTTTCATTTTACCAGCACTAGGTGCACTATATGGGCGACGACGTCCAGCTCTCGCATTGATTAGAAAATATTTAAATTTCAGTTGGTCGATTTTATGAAATGGCTCTTAAGCCCTTGTATGTGAAATTGGCGCGATAAGTAATATAATACTAGATGAAAACCCGGCTTCGCTCGGAAGTCTCATAATACGCAATCTTATATATACTAACTCAAATCGTAGACATTAAAAAGTAGCAACACTCTAGTGACGTCTTCTTTCAACTAATACGTTGGTTTAATAAAGATAACACTATAGTGTTTCTATTTTTTAATTTCTATTCTTTTATGAACGAAGAGAAAATAAGTTTCACGATAACCTGCGCTCCGTTCTACGATACTTTAATAAATGCTCACGCCATCTACACAACATATTTGTAACCTTTAAAGAAATATGGCCGATTTGTCTGTTAACAACGTTAGAATTTTTAATCACTATTTTTACAAAACACTCGACAATCCGAATTTTGCGGATATATGTTGCCGACTCAAATTATTATTTTTCTACGCTTTCCAATTATTATGACTATATATGATATGATATATTGACGAAATTATTAATATAGATTATACATTTATTCAATTATTAAGTTATAAACAACTAGACGCTTTCTGCGCTACATCCCCAGTAGCTCCCGATCGTGTAAGATAATTGGGATAAAATGGAATCTATATAACTCAGGAATAATTTAGCTTTATAATGGTAGACATTTTAAATCAGTTCAATAATAATGTGAAAAAAGTTATTCATTCATTGAGTAATACTTATGTTACTGGCTATGATAATATTAGCACAGAATTATTGAAAAATGTAGTGTAATATCAAAACCTCTTAGGCATATAATTAATTTGTCATTTTTGGAAGGTAAATATCCAGAACGATTAAAAAAGTGTATTGTCAAAACATTGTTTAAAAAAGGAGATATGTGCGGTATGAACAATTATAGACCTATTACTTTAATTCCAGTCATTTCAAAAATCTTTGAAAAAATTATGTATGAAAAGCTCTATAATTATTTACTTGATTTTGACCTACTAAAAAATAATCAATATGGATTTAGGAAAGGTAGGTCTACTACATTAGCATGTTTTGATTTAGTAAAGAGCATAACTGAATGTCTGAATAAGAAAATGTATCCACTTTTTGTATTTTTGGATATGAGTAAGGTATTTGATTTTGTTTCACACAATATTTTATTATCAAAACTTGAAAAATATGGTATTAGAGGGAAGTCTTTAGATTGGATAAAGAGTTATTTAGAGAATAGGACACAATGTGTTGAAATATCTAAAATATGCGGAAACCGTAAAAAAATATATACTTCAAACTACCTTGTTAACAACTGTAGTGTACCACAGGGCAGTGTTTTAGGACCCTTGCTATTTTTAATTTATATCAACGATCTTCCTGATAGTATAAAAAGTGATTGCTTTTTATTTGCTGATGACATTACCCTACTTATTAACTACCCTACTTATTAACTAACAACCGAAACCTTATTCCAAGTTTCAGACTGGTTAATTAATAATAATTTAAAAGTTAATGTAACTAAAACAAAATTAATTGAATTTCAGAACTACCACAGTAATATTACCAAAAACACAAATATATTTTTAAATAAAGTAAATATAGATGATGTAGATTATACAAACTTTTTAGGAATAATTATTGACAAAAATTGTAATTGGAAAGCACACATTGAATCTCTATGTAATAAAATTGATAGATTTGTTTATGTCTTGAGAAGGGAAGTAGGAAACGCAAAAGCCTCCCTATTAGCATATCATGGATATGTCTCTTCTAATTTACAATATGGAATTCGTATTTGGGGAAATTCTGTTGAATTGGTACGAAATTTAGAATCCAAAAGAAATGTATTCGAGCAATATGTGGTGTTAATCAATTACATTCTTGTAAACCACTTTTCAAGTCTCTTAAGGTACTTCCCTTACCATGTTTGTATTGTATACCCTTACCAAGTTGTATACTTCCCTTACCATATTTTAGAGGTATGTGTATTTGTAAAAAAGCACCAAAAGTTATTTAAAACAAATGCTGAATTCACTGGTAACTCATATTTTACGAATAGTAAGAAATTATATGTGCCTAACCAAGAATTAAATATTTTTACAAAAAATGTGTATTGTATGTCTATTATTATATACAATCATATTTCTGATAGTCTTAAATCATTGCCTATAAATAAATTTCGCAAAAAGTTGTTTGATTTGCTGTTAGATAAAACTTATTATGATATTAAAGAATTTTTAGCCGATGAAATTAAATGTTAATGGATAGAAATATAAGTTTGTTGAATTGTCCTTAAAAAAATTTCAATGTAGTAAAAATTTTGTAAATAGTGAACATTATGTAAATTATAAAAAAAATAATTACTCAAAATATGAAACTTGTAATTATAAAAATAACTTTGTAATATGGAATCATCCTTGTATATTTATAACAAGAACATAAAATAGAGAAAAAAAAGACCAGCCCGCTGAGTTTCTTCCGCCGGATCTTCTCAGTGTGTGGCCGCGTTCCGATCCGGTAGTAATTCTGAAAAATCGATACAATTTATAGTTTTAAATGTAATTTTATATAGTTATATTTTTTAAATATTTGCACACCATATATTGGTAGAATATGTCGGTAACTTAATTTATTTTTAACAACTTGTAACACCCATATTCTTGCAAATAAATATTTTCTTTCTTTCTTTCTTTCTTTCAATAGTTACAGAGATTACTTCCTACAAACTAACAAACTTACAAACTTTGCCTCTTTATAATAATAAAAGAGCTACTGAACCCTGCGACTAACCCGCTTGTCACAAAGTTAGAATCTTTTAAACATTTTTTACTACCGGGCAATCAAAGTCAAAGTCAAAACATTTTTATTCAAATTATCCTTTACAGGCACTTTTGACGAGTCAACATTTTTTGAGTTACTACCGGATCGGAAACTAAGAAAATGCTGCTCTGACAGGCGCCTTGCGGTTCCGTCACTATCTTTTAAAATTTAAAATAGATTTCTTTGTTAATTTTTTAAATTTCTAAAACTACTACCAAAAACTATAAGAAATAATATAAATAGATTCATAGTGGCACAAAGTAATCTGGTCAGAGGCGTCAACGACAAGCATTGACGCTATTGCGGCAGAAATAGGAAAGGCGGTTTTACCAAATACCCAGGCGAGACATTGCAGAACTCTACCACCTAGTAGTCACGAAGGTAGTGACGCGTATAGTCAATCGGTGGCTGGAAAACTTATGGATGTGGCATTATCAATCCGTCACGCAAATAGCAACGCGCCAACATCTTTGTATAAGCGAATCAGAAAAACTTTATTCAATAAAACTTTTTATTAGTCACTAACTGTGCCCGTGACTTCGTTCGCGTGGAAAATAATCTAAAATAAAACTAGTCTAAGCTACTCCTTATTGTCGTGGTTTAAAAGAAAGATAATCCCGGAGTTTGACCCGCACAGTTCCCCTTACCGTGGTTTATCCGAGATAAAAACTTCATATTTCCCATCTCAAACCATTTTTGTACAAAATTTCATTCTAATCGATTCAGTGGTTTAGGCGTGAAGAAGAGACAGATAGACAGACAGTTTACTTTCACATATAATATTAGTATGAAAGTATGGATTTTGACCCGTTAACAATTTTATAACTACCTACTAACGGATTAGAAATGCGGCTACACAGTGAGAAGATCCGGCGGAAGAAATTCAACGGGCTTGTCTTTTTTTATGTTTCTATTTTTTAAAGTAAAATATTATATAGATACTATCTTTACTTTATAAGTAAACAATTAAGTTTCCATAACTCTGATAGGTACTATTCTAAGAGATAGTTTATATGAAGAGCAATTAATCCCATGCTTTTTCGTTATCTAGATATTCCGATATTTTATATCCTTTTTGACATAGTTTTGTTGTAATATATTTTTTAATTTGTTAATTCTAAATCTCTACTTACAGAAGCGTATGCAAGGCCCAATAAAAGAGTTACTTATCCTATGGGACAGAGATACATGCTTAGCTATATTGTTTTTGTTTCTTATATTTTTATGTACATACAAATACATTAATTTTTCAAATATAAACTGCGAAGTTACGGTTATAATATTAATTTCTCTGATTTTTTTTCCTCAGGGATGTCCTTGGCTCTTTGTCCCAATTGTGAATTGTTTTTATAGCTCTTTTTTGGAATACTTATATTATTTTTAATTCAGCAGAATTCCCCCAAAGAAGAATTTCATATGATATGGCACTATGAAAGTAATTAAAGTACACAAGGCGCGCAGTATCAATCATAAAAAATTAGGTATCAGTAAGTTGCCTAATTTTGCTTAAATGCGAATGCTGCTGAACTAAGTATATAGGCTAACACTTCTCATTGTAAGGTCTTTAATGCAGCAGCACAGCAGAGTGCACAAAATCCATTCTTTTCCTTTCCTTCCTTTCCTTCCTTCCTTTACTTCCTTTCCTTATATTAGATCTCGAAAATTTAATATATTTGGTTTTGTTACCATTAAAAGCAGATTATTGACGTTGAACCAATGTATGTACTAATGTAATGTAATATAATGTAATAAATGTAAAACCTTTGAAATCATATTATTTACTTCGTCATACTTACAAATTTTTCTTTTCACGTTAAATAAAAGTGAAGTGTCATTCGCAAAAAATACAATTCCATGCTTATCACCCACATATTAAGGCAAGTCATTAATATATAAAAGAAACAAAAATGGACCAAGGACAAACCCTTGTAGGACACCCATGCAGGACGGGATGATCTTATATCATTATTATCAACCCTCTGATTTCTTTAATTCAAATAAGAAATGAGAAAATCAACAGCTTTATTTCTAATTCCATGACAGCGAAGGATGTATTTTTTCACAAAGAGAGCCATCTGCTGATTTGCTATCTAATAATATAATTAAATAAGAATACATTACTTAGGCATTTACGTGCAGACCGATTTTACATGGACCCTGCGTATTTAAGGTCAATAATAATTTCACGCTTCTCATAACTCCGCCGTATTAACATATTTACATATTTATGAATGTCGTTTGCAATTGGAGCAATGATTAACCAGTTTACGAATGAGGTCTTATTTACAATGTTAAACACACACTTACATATCTTATAGACAAAGAGAACCAATTGCCATACGCCGTGGTCAATGTAGACGTAAACCATAATCCACATTCATGACTCTCTAGGACACGTTGATTACAAAGTGTAGGTTGCAGAGTATTTATATTTTATAGTTTCCATCGTCGGCACTTGGTGAAATTTTATTGTTATTAGACACTATTACTATTTTTTTTATTGTTTTCCCCAGTAGGTTAAATGCGGGAGTATATTGTCAATTCTGCAATATAACTTTTTACTAGTCCCTCTAACATGGTCAGAGCTCTTATATTACTTACATAATTAGGTATGTTCACACGTACAATGTGTTGTCAGGCCTATTATGTATTATCTTATCTTTATTTACCATTGCGTGTTTCTAATATTTTGTCTTGATTCTATGTCGATAAAACTACTGTACCCTATATTTGCATGATTCCTAATCTTCACATGATTATTATTAATTTCTTATATATTATTTACATTAATAATGTAATACAATGTGTCGCCTATGTGGTCTAGTGGTTCAGCGTTGGCGTTTACCACATGAGGTCCCGTGTTCGATTCCCGGGTCGGGCGCATAAAAAAGTGTTTTTTTTCAGTTTTTCTGAGAAACACAAAGTTGTCCGGGATTGGAAAGTGCCCGATTGGCGATAGGCTTGCCACCTATCACATTGTGGTACCAAGTATCTTCGGCTAATCGTGGGTGCACTTGTTGCACCTCTGCCTACCGCTTCGGGGATATGGGCGTGAAGATACCTCTTTTTTTACAATGTATTATTACTGTTTCTATATTTGCTCAAGTTTGTTATGTTTTCTCTATTGAATATTTATACTCAACACTATTACTATTGCACTTGTACTTAAATTTCAGTTCTAAATATATATTTTTAAAACATTATTCGACCGGTTTCACTTTTTAAAGCATCTTCAGGATGCAATATATCTAATTAACTCGAGTATTTGGGTTTTATGGATGTTAAGATAAGTTATTAATCTAATTATATCTTATGAATATATTCAGACTCGGGCAAGTCATTGAAAAATTGGAAAAAATATCAAAACTTTTTGCATGGCCTTGAATTCGAACACAGTCTATAAGCATCTATAATGCAGTGGGTACTGTTGGATGATTGATAGGATATGGGACTTTGTTGGGCTGCATTTTAGTCATTCTAAAAAATGTAAAATAATTTTTAAAGAGTTGAAAAGTACATTCTGCAGGAGTGTAATTCTTTTGCATGTGTGTGGAACTGTCATCGGTACGAGAATACGCAAGGCATACCTTCCCCGAGAGATCGTATCGAGGTGATTGGCAGCCGCGCGCGGAGCCGATAACTGCACACGGTAATTAATGAGGTGAAACCACGTGAAGGTCGATGATGTCTTGAGAAAGTAGAAAATGCGGGATCTCAAGCCAGATATCATAGTCTACCTAGAAACAGAAGTCCGTTTGAGAAGAACGATAGTCCTGTCACAATAGCGTCATTGCTAGTCACTGTCGTGTTCCGGTTTAGAGAGTAAGGAAGGCGGTAAACTTACGCACTACGATACTAATATCTGTGGTATCTATAAACAAGCATTTCTCTTTTATTGCTTACTAGCCGTTGCCCGCGACTTCGTCCGTGCGGACTTCGTTTACTCCGCACAACTCCTCCGCCGTAGGTGATTTTATTATATGTATAGATTAATTTCTGTCCTATACGTCCCTAAGCGTGTTTTCGGTGATATCTACATAACTTTAAGGGGTAAGGTAAAGGCTCAGATCATGAGGCCCTGTGTTCAACCCCGCGTCGGGTTAAAATGTTGTTGAGGTTTCTTCTTGAAAATCTAAAATCTGAGTAGCAGTTCGAGATCTGGCAGGTGGTATGTTTTCATTCCCGTGTCTTGGATGACTACGTAAAATCGTCGGTACCGGTTTTGGCTAGAAATAGTCGATACACGTTATTGGATTGGTAAAATGCAGCAATGGGGATCACCACTCGTCTAGCCAACCGACAAACCAGTGAATCGTGGTAAATTGGCAGGTCTATAGCCAATCGGTTTACTCTGCTCACCCCGCAAGAGAGCTGAGCGTAATGTGATACTTAAGTTAGAATAAAATATATAAAAAACATAATAAAGACAATAGAGCTAAAGCTAAACAAACAAAAATTATAGGATATAGGCCGTGTGTGTGTGTGTCCACGGCACCGCTAAAATGGATCCAACTGCGCGTGTGCCAGATGTGAGCCTGTTGCTGGGTTTCAGTTAGAACTATAATGAGATAGTCCGTTAAAATCAGAGGTTCTGGGTTAAATTTTCAGTTTAGGCGAAGTCTGGCACCAGCCAAAAGTCAAAAGGAAGTGTTTTTTTTTATATCGTAAGGTAGCAAATAAGCAAAATACTCTCTTGATGAAAAAAGAAATTATTATATACATATTATATATATATATATATATATATATATATATATATATATATATATATATATATATATATATATATATATATATATATATATATATATATATATATATATATATATATATATATATATATATATATATGTATATATATATATATATAAGCCAACTACCGTTCTGCCAGGCAGGTCGTAAAAGGCGACCGATTGGCTATCGAGTCACTACTATCGTGGCTACTAGGTGGTAGAGTTCCGCATTGTCTCGCCCGGGTCTGGTACCACCGCCTTACTTATTCCTGCCGCAATAGCGTCAGTGCTTGTTGCTGTCGTGTTCCAGTTTGGAGGGTAAGGTAGCCGGTAAACTTATGCATGTGGCATTAGAGCTCGCCACAAGATAGCAACGCACCATTAACATCTTTGGTGTCTATAGGCGATGGTTGACTCTTTCCATCAGGAGACCCATCTGCTTGTTTGCTATCTTATGATATAAAAAAAAACAAAATCTTATAGTTTAATATTATTTTTCTTGATGAATTTTATTATGAGTTTGGTTAAATCATGAGAAAAGAAAGTAAGGAGAGCTGCAAAATTTATAGGCAGAGGTACATTTAGATGCGAGAGTTGTTCATATAATGGGAGAGATGGGTCATTATTGGGACAGGAAAAGAAAATATGTTCCAGTGTACCTTGATCAATACCACACTCGCAAAGAGAGTTGTCACGGATTCTTATTTTATTTAAAAATACAGGAGTGCCACAGTGGCCAATTCTCAGTCTACGTATTACAGACACAATAGCTTTACAAGTATTTTTGTACTTGTAAAACCAAGGTTTACTTGGGATAACAAGCTGGATGGAGGCAAAGTGTTTGCCTTTACATACACTATTCTCCTCCCAAACAAAGACGTTAATGGTGTGTTGTTATTCGTGTGGCGAGATGACAATGACACTTGCTTAAGTCTCCCGACTATCTTACAATTCAAAGCGAAACACGACAATGACAAGCAACAATGCTATCATTTAATAATAGGTAAACCGGTGATATCAAAGGTCCTTAACCCAGGTCCTAATATAATAAATAATAAATAAATATATGTATCAGTATAATCATCAAAATATGAGAGTGTAAATTTTAATGCTTGTACAAAAATTTATTTTTAATCTTAGTTTTATTTTATTTCCAATTACAATTATGTTAATATTTTATTTATAATTTAATTTTAATACCCTATTTTTATTTATTAACATAGAATGTGGACTATTTTTGTAAAAAAGGAGTCTGAAATAAATGAACTATTATTATTATTATCTCTTTATTTACATTAAATTCTTATTTGATTACATTTATAATTATAACATTATTAAAAAATACAATATTATAAAAATAAATATAACAAAATAGGTTATCCGCCAGCGGGAACGTTATAGTTAAGCCACCGGTGGTCAAGGTGACAGAGAGAGGAACCTCCTCACAATACGTGCCGTTCCCAATACTGCTGCCTTTTGTATCCGGCCCTTGATCCAGAATTGTAGCGAAAGACTTCTAAGATGCTGCTCAAGACTCTTCGCTACAAGACCGTTTACGGAAACGACTATCGGAACAATCGTTGCTGAGTCCACACCCCACATGTCGGTAATCTCATGAGCTAAGTCTAAATATTTAGTTAGTTTCTCTTTTTCTGCTTTCACGAGGTTATCGTCATGCGGGACTGTAATATCAACAATAAATGCCCGGCGCTCTAATCGGTCAACCAACACAATATCAGGTTTATTGTTGGTGATAGTCCTGTCTGTGATGACAGATCGGTCCCAGTAGAGCTTAGCACGACCATTTTCAAGAACTGCCTCCGGTGCGTATTTATAATACGGCACTTCAAAACTTACAAGACCATACCGAAGAGCAAGCTGTTGATGGATAATCTTGGCTACTTGATTGTGTCTATGTAAATACTCTCCATTGGCAAGATGAGAACAACCGGAAATAACATGCCTGATAGACTCACCAGGGCGATGACACGCCCTACATATGTCGACCGTGCCATCCTTCATGATGTATTTCCGGTAATTATTCGTCTTGACAACTTCATCGGCAATTGCACAGGCAAATCCCTCAGTTTCCCCAAAGAGGTCACCGAAACGTAGCCAAGCTAAAGACGCTGGTAAATCAATATCAGGTCCGTAAAGAGCCCGATAGAACCGTCCATGTAACTCCTTACTCTTCCATACGTTCAAGCGGTCCTGAGTGCTAAATACCACTGGTTTATGCCAGTTCTTTCTTGCTAAGGAGAGCGGTGTCAGATCATTATCTACAGCAACGATATCACGATGCATTCCACAGTCAACATGAAGGAAGTATTCCCTAAGATTATACACCTCACGATTGTGTAGGTTTTTGGCATTGAGAAAGCCGCGACCCCCACATTTTCGTGGAATATATAACCTCATTACTGATGAACGTGGATGGTGCATGCGATATGTTGTCAGTAGTTTACGGACCTTACAGTCCAGGGCGTCCAATTCGGTTTGAGTCCACTTTAGTATGCCGAAGGTGTATACAAGCAGAGGCATCACCCAGCTGTTGAATGCACGCACCTTATTACCACCAGACAGAAGACTTTTTAGAACTTTTGTCAGGCGGCCAAAGAAACGCTCAGTCACCAACCGCTTAATGTCCCTATCCTGTATACCTAAACCCTCCGACATACCAAGGTATTTATAAGTTTCGGTTTCAGAGAGAGATCTGAAATACACTGTCTCCGAAAGTTGTAAATTTTCGCTATTTACAACTCTGCCTCTCTGTACATGTATGACCGCGCATTTATCTAGGCCAAATTCCATTCTGATATCATTACTAAACTTTTGCGTAAGGTTGAGTAATGATATCAAGTCTGGTTTGTTGGACGCAAATAGTTTAAGATCATCCATGTACAAGAGATGAGAAATGATTTCACCCTCTCTGCGAAACCGATAACCTAGCTTTGAATCTCTAAGTAGAGCACTTAAGGGATTCAAAGCCAAGCAAAACCACAAAGGACTCAAACTGTCACCCTGGAAAATTCCACGCTCTATTCTTATAGGTTCAGAAATACAAAAACTCTCACCACCCCTAGGAAGGCAGAGAGTCGTGGTCCATTGCCTCATACATGATTGCAAGAAATTGCATAAAACTGTATCAACTTTGTACAGTTCTATCACTCGTGACAACCATGAATGAGGCACTGAATCATAGGCTTTCTTGTAGTCAATCCAAGCGGCGGAGAGATTTTTTCTATTTCTATGAACCTGTCGATTAATGGTCATGTCAATGAGGAGTTGCTCTTTAGTACCACGTGACCCAGCCCTACATCCATTTTGAGCAGAATCTAAAATGTTATTTCTATATAAATGTGTGTTTAATTTTGATCTCAAAATGGAAGTAAGGAGCTTGTAAATTGTAGGTAAGCACGTGATGGGTCTAAAGTTCTTAGGATCTGTGGTACTACCAGGTTTGTAGAGCAGAAAGGTTAGCCCAGTAGTCATAAAAGGTGGAAGAGACCCAGATTCAATGGCTTCCTGGAATTGTTTAGCCAGGAGCTCGTGTGAAGATTGCAACCATTTTAACCAGAAATTATGAAGTCCATCTGGTCCTGGGGATTTCCAATTTTGGGTAGCACAAATCGCTTCCCTTACGTCTTGAGGTGTTATTCTAACAGACACCATGGGTTGCAAACCTTCACACGAATGCTCAACTACTCTCACCCATTCACCATTGACGTGATTGATCGACACTGACCAAACATTTCTCCAAAATGAAAACATTTCGTGAATATCCGGTAGTTGCCCATCAATCACACTAGTACTGGGTTTCTCCCAGCTTCTATAAACCTTTCTTTGATCGCTTCGGAAAATTCGATTCTGGTTAAACCTATTAACACGCTGTTTATATCTGCGGATACGGTTTGCCCACGCACAAACTTTCTGTTTTAGATAGTCTATACGTTCTGTGACACAAGTCATATAATCCTGTGAACTTACGCCTGTACCGGCAAAAGCTTGTGTCACATAACGCATGACTCTCGGACGGATGTTACCCGATCTAAAGCAGATGAGCTTGCCAATGATAGATCTAGTGGTACTGATACGCCGTTCGATTCGTTTTCGCCATGCAGGTGCTTCATCAACGGACCGTATAACCCTGTCAGATTTTGGAAATTTGACATGTGCGATACGGCACGCTGCGACACCCGCACAGTAAAGAATCAAATGTGTGTCAGCTAGATCTTGGCTAGACTGTAAATAAGAATCTAGCATGCCATCTAAAGCTATCATTAGCGCCATATTGCGTTTCCCACACGGAAAACGGGGCAA
Organism: Apodemia mormo; assembly: GCA_036924255.1. Classification (NCBI taxonomy): domain Eukaryota; kingdom Metazoa; phylum Arthropoda; class Insecta; order Lepidoptera; family Riodinidae; genus Apodemia; species Apodemia mormo. Next base: position 27,612,948 of record JAUPFN010000023.1, on the reverse strand, counting down.
TCGCGGCCTGTCACAAATTGGAATGGTTTTAAATTCGAAAATCGCATCTTCCAAAGCCCTCCTCAATTGCTCAAATTCATGGGTACTTACGTTTGTAGTCTCAGTGTCCACCATATTGCAGTTGGTATCCGCCAATCCTGAATCTAGAACAACACTGGGTAAATGGATTTGCGGTTGAACTATTTCGGTGGTGGGCGCTGAGACAACTACTTCAGAGCGAAGCCGGTCAAGTGTAGCTGCATCCAACGCACAGTTGCGTTGAATGAACCGCACTTGATCCGATAGCCGTTGCGCCGAAACGGTCAATTCTGGCTCAAGGACCTGAAACAGAGACAGCAAACGGGATCGCCATGCAGTGAGGTTAGTTCCTCCCTCTGTCGCCTCATAGTACGCTCGCATGACATTTTCGTTAATTGCTTGCGTCCATCTCATGCGGCGCACTGCACCACCGGCGGCGGGGACCGGATGCGGGGCGGGTCGTCCTGCTGGTCCCAAGCACGGCGGCGGTGGCCTCCCTCGACGCGGCGCAGGTGGTCGGCGCGGCGCTGGAGACGGCAGCCCGTTGTCACTACTCGACGCACTGTGTTCTGGAGGGGTCGCATACTCCTCCTCAGACGATGCGGAGCTACTCGGTGCAACGGGTTGCGATGGTGGGTGTGCGTTCTGTGTTTTCAGTCTCCTTGATCGCGTTATCATTATGTCATTGTCCTCTATTAATGTTGATTATTAATTCTAATATAAATATTTGGTTTTGTCTCTTCACTTATGACATGTCTATTGAGGTACACTTTTTTGGATATGGAGGACATTGTGGATGTTTCAATTATTTTTTCGGATATTTTATTGTATTTTTGTTCACTTTTTATATTAATTTGGATTAAATTTCTAACAAAATGGATTTAATTGCATATAAAATATTTTTGACAAACAAAAACATGACAACACGCGTCAAGGACCATAGAGTGTATTATTATTATTATTATTATTAAATACCCTGGCGAGACGTTGCGGAACTCTACCACCAAGTAGTCACGATGGTAGCTAGATGGGTAGGTAGGTAGAGGGTGCAGACATATAGCCGATCGGTCGTTTTTTACGATATGCCTGGCAGAACGGCAGTTGATCTATTCTTCAAAGGATGCCCGGATTAACACGAGGTAATTATTGTAAAGAAACCCTCGTGCTTTGAATGAGCGTCATATTGGTATTAAGTCCAAATTATTATAATTATTGAGGCGGGCTTGCAGGCTGAGATCAATAACTGCTCATGTTAATAACTGCAGTAGAAATTACAAATATCTTTATGAATGCTTCACTTGGCGCTAACAGGTGAGTTCAACCTATAAAAAATGTATGAGATATATTTAAAATTTACGTACAAACATGTATAGAGGTAGACTCAAAGCTACATGGCAGTCAAGCTTCATCGATTGAGAGCAATAGGATGGAGTTATAAAAATCGGTTACAATCAACGTAATTTCAAATAATATTTGGATTAACTAAACGTTAACTTAATGCGATCTTACAACACACGAGTTAAACACAAAAATATGTTTAAAATACATAACATATATAAATAATTGGTCTCGCGGCGCTTGACAAGATACCGCACTATCTAAAAACAACTCCGTGAATGCGGCAACTCAGAATTGTAGTGTGTGTGATATGACAGTGTGCAAATGGGTAACAGTGAGTAGTGTGCTCTTAGAGCTTGCATTGTGATTGGTGAATTGAATCGGGTACGCCGGTTTCGGCGTATTTGTTGCCGCATTTGACAAGCACGTCGGGGGTATCTAGTCAAGAACAGCGAGACCAATTATTTATCTAAGATACATAATTACATATATAATTTATATTATTAATTTTGTTTCTATTTGAATTCCAAACTATGACTCAGTTTGACCATAGATTAAACAATAAAATCTCATCTAATTTTGACCTGTTGTCAACCACAAACAAAATCCATGTTAGTCTTTTTTTCCCCGTATTGTTCCCGGCCTCCTTTGAAGAATAGACCATCTGCCGTTCTGCCAGGCAGGTCGTAAAAGGCGACCGATTGGCTATGCGTGTTACTACCATCGTGGCTACCAGGAAGTAGAGTTCTGCATTGTCTCGCCCAGGTCTGGTACCACCGCCTTACCTATTCCTGCCACAATACCGTCAGTGCTTGTAACTGTCGTATTCCGGTTTGGAGGGTAAGATACCCGGTCAATTTATACATGTGGTATAAGACCTCGCCACAAGATAGGCGTTGTACCAAATTCCTGGAAGACAGCTTTAGTGCACCCAATACCCAAGAAAGGTGATTGTTCAGATCCGTCCAATTACCGGCCCATAGCTATCACCTCCTTGTTCTCAAAGATAATGGAATCCATTGTCAACTGCCAGCTCTTAAGGTACCTAGAAGAGCATCTGCTGATAAGTGACCGTCAGTACGGTTTCCGTCGCGGTCGTTCGGCAGGTGACCTTTTGGTCTACCTTATTCATAGATGGGCGAAGGCAGTTGAGACCAAGGGAGAAGCGCTAGCTGTTAGTTTGGACATAACGAAAGCCTTTGATAGGGTGTGGCACAAAGCACTTCTTGCGAAACTTCCATCTTATGGACTTCCCGATAAATTATGCAACTGGATCACCAGTTTTTTGACAGATCGTAGTATTAAGGTTGTTGTCGACGGTGTATGCTCAGACCTAAAATCGGTCAATGCTGGTGTTCCCCAAGGCTGCGTGCTATCTCCTACTTTGTTTCTTCTGCATATCAATGATATGCTGCAAATTAGCGGCATTCATTGTTATGCAGATGACAGTACAGGAGATGCTGTATATTCCGGCCGTGCTAACATTTCTCGGGAACATGTTGACGAGTGCCGGAAAAAACTTGTGTCTGAAGTCGAGGATTTATTGAACAAAGTCTCGGAATGGGGTCGACTAAATTTAGTCCAATACAACCCAAGGAAGACACAAGTTTGTGCGTTTACCGCCAAGAAAACACCTTTTGCCGTATCCCCTCGTTTTGAGAATACTCCTTTGATTGCCTCAGCCAATATTGGAATTCTTGGTATCGACATATCGAGTAACGTCCAGTTTCGTGGTCATTTGGAAGGTAAAGCAAAGCTGGCGTCCAAAAAAATTGGTGTTCTGAACAGGGCGAAACAGTACTTCACACCAGCCGACCGTTTGCGACTATACAAGTCGCAAGTCAGGCCTCATATGGAATACTGTTCTCATCTTTGGGCAGGGGCTCCGCAGTACCAGCTCCTTCCTCTTGACCGCATACAGCGTAGAGCATCTCGTATTATCGATGACCGGGCTCTTTCCGATCGGCTTGATCCTTTGGCGTTGCGAAGAGATGTTGGTTCCCTCTGCATCTTCTATCGCTACTACCACGGGGAGTGTTCCGAGGAGTTGTTCGGCTTAATACCACCCGCTGATTTCCACCATCGGACATCACGCCAAAATTCTAAATTCCACCCTCACCATTTGGATGTCTGCAAGTCCACTACAGTGCGATTTTCGAGGGATTTTTTGCCCCGCACGACTGCTCTGTGGAATCAATTACCAGCGGATGTGTTTCCGAACCGATACGACTTAGGGGCCTTCAAGAAAAGAGCGTATTCATTCCTTAAAGGCCGGCAACGCACCTGCAGTACCTCCGGTGTTGCAGCTGTTCATGGGCGGCGGTGATCACTTACCATCAGGTGACCCTCTTGCCCGTTTGCCCCCTATTCCATAAAAAAAAAAAAGATAGCAACGCACCATTAACATTTTTGGTGTCTATAGGCGATGGTTGACTCTTTCCATCAGGAGTTCTGTCTGCTTGTTTGCAATCTTATGATATAAAAAATCAATCTCTTTTGTAGTTTAATAAAAATAAATTGCGAGCCGCAGTGTCCGAGTTGCGAATGCCTGGATAAGACAGTTGATTACACACATTTGTGATTCTGATTTAATTAAAAATTAACAGACGCTAGTGACTTCAACATTCTTCAGTTAGAAACAATGAAGTATTTGCGTTTACCTATTTGGTTACCTATTGCTGCACTCGCTACGCCCCGCAGCACTATCTCTTCTGTGTAAATTAAGTTTTTTAAACATCCGACAAAACTCACGCATTTTTTGGGATAAAATTAACTCTGCGCATAGACTTTCTCTACATACGTATGTCAGCAAACCAAAATTACGCACACTTTTACCGGTCCATTTCCCCATGTTGATCCGGAAGAATAGACCATCTAATATTGAATGTTTCTAGTTTTCACACTATGGAGTGTTCTTAGATGGTAGTGTTGGAAACGGTGAAAGAAGCTTTACTTAGGTAGTCAAATTTTATATCTAAATAGTTTCCAAAGTAATCCAACAAAGTCTCTCTAAAATATAAATACAAGTATATTTATAGTACCCCGTGTTGGTCCGGTTCCTAGTTAATGAATAGACTGTCTGCCATTCTGTCAGGCAGTTCGTAAAACGCGATGATAGAGTTCCGCAACGTCTCTCACGGGTATAGGGTATCACTGCCTTACCGATTACTGGCACAATAGCGCCAATGCTTGTTATTATATTGTACATATGCATATTGTCACAATACAATTGTAAAATACAAATATTATTGTGGCATTGCCATCCCGTAAGTGGATAGAAATACAACGTCTGTTTGTGCACACACACACGAAACTTTTGCGTGTCTAATATTAATGGGATTATCCAAACTTTTCGTACCACAGTGTAGCTAATGCGGGCACCATAACTATCTCCGGAATAAAACGTAGCTTTAATCTTGTGTCAGAGCAAAGACTCCCTGTAAATCAAATATCATCTAATGCCGTTGTACTGTTGAAGAAGTAAAAAACACATAAACCAATTGTTGTATTTAAAATGCTTACGATATATGAGTGATTCTTCAAAAATGTGTTCTCCGTGTAATTTCCAGTGTATTTTTGAAATCGCTTAATTAAAGTAAATTACACAAACATTTCAAAAGTTTATGCACATTTAAAGAACATATAAAAATTCGACACATACTGGATGTATACTTTTTCTAAAAAAAATATAGAACATTTGCGGTCCATGGAAATTACATTATAGACCACGGAAATGACCCAGCAGGTAAAATTTTGATACCGTATCATCTATATATATAAAAGAAAGTCGTGTTAGTTACTCCATTTATAACTCAAGAACGGCTGAACCGATTTAGCTGAAAATTGGCAGGGAGGTAGTTTAGAGCCAGGAGAAGGACATAGGATACTATATATATATATATAAATCAATTGCTGTTCGTTAGTCTCGCTAAAACTCGAGAACGGCTGAACCGATTTGGCTAATTTTGGTTTTGAATTAATTGTTGAAGTCCAGGGAAGGTTTAAACGGTGAGAAAATATATAAAAAATAAGAGTAGTTTAAAAGGCAGAACAACGTTTGCCGGGTCAGCTAGTATGAAAATATAATTAGATAAAAGTTATTTGGTCTACTATGAACGACTCTAATATACATTAAAACGATATTAGCCCACATTTTTCAGCGACTCCTTTTTTCTCAATTTCTCCTCTCCCCTAACTTAGCGCTCACCATTATGTTGTTACTGGAAAATAACAGTAAGTATACGTACAATTTCCAATATTACGAGTATTATCAAAACTTTAAACGCGAAACTGATGTGAAATTTGTGCTTAAGTTATTAGCGTGCTTAAAAGTCAACTTTTAAGTTAACTTTTAGGCACGCTTCAAAATTTTTCATAATGTTTCATTGAACATTGTTTTTTTATTTTATTGATTGAAAAAACTTTTTTGGGGTTTCGAAGTAGACTAGGAACCCTTATAGTTTTGCTATGTCACTCTCTGTAATCATTAGTACTAGAAAGCTATAATTTGACATGAATATACATATTAGTCACGGCAACAAAGTGGTAACATATTATTATTATATTGAAAAATACTTTTTGGGTTAAGTAGCTCCCGTTCGTGTAAAGTAGGGAAGTTAATTTTTTTCTCGTGCTCCTCAAAATGTGGTGTATCATAGGTTTTTAAAAAATATTGTAAGTTTGTGATAACAATTTTTCGATTAATGGGAGTCCATTAATCGAAAAATTGTTATCACAAGCTGTTTGCAAAATATTAAGCTTTAAAATGCTAATTTTTGTTAGGGTCAAGTCCCCCCCCCCTTTCCCCCTCTGTCAGCTAAACGGTTGGTTTCGGTTGAAAATAAATGGTCTTCATCGCCGTATTTACCGACATGTTAACGATTATTTATCGACTATACCTAACGATAACCGGAACCGAAAGCTTTAGGTGCTCATCTGAGGCACGGGATTGGTAATACACCAATCTACTATACTTTGAGCTGCTACTGAGGTTTAAGACTTTCAGAGAAAACCTCGAAAAACCTTAATACCACTTTTGGGATCGAACTCTGGACTACGAGGCAGCCTAAATAATAATATAGTCAGTTATCTAAAATAACTGACAAACAATATTCACCACTTAATCTGGTAATCGCATGAATTACAGTATAAACATTGAATATTTCATTTATTTATTGCAAATAAAATATAATAACGTAATTTCCATGAGTTTTATGTAACTTTCATGGTGTTTTATAAACAGAAATTACACAATGGAAATCACCAAAAAGCATATATTTTGAAATTTTTCGCCATTGGAAAGATATAAGCTGCTAGTTTGTTATTAGCTATTTACATTTGGGAGTTAGGTTTAGCACCTCAATACCTGTTTACTTAAAATAGTATGCTGTAATCATCTAAAAATGTGACATGGAAATTCCTAAAAATTAAGAACCAAAAATTGAAAAATTGGAGGACTGACTCTTGCACCAAAATGGAAGGAATCAAGGCCACGACTACTTGACCCATAAGCAGCATCACAACTAAAAATTACAAAAACCAATCCCGATACGTCTAGACCTCGCCAGTTCGTAGTAGTACCCATCGCAAAAAGCGAAGGTAAAATTTTGCCAAGTGTGTTATATATACTTACTTATACTCATTAAATAAAAACTTTCACTCCAATAGGATGGAAAATTTAACCAAAATATAAAATGATTTGTGTATGTTTCAATTTTGTGTATAAATCTGATTAAAACCGTAAGTGAATTAAAAAATATCTGCGACTGATCAAAAGACGGTGCACGTGTTACGCGTGCAAAACGTGCAAAATTAACCGGATTTGAGGTGTTGAGGGTAAATAACTCTTATATAAATGGTTATTATATAATAAAATCTATATGACACGATGCATATAGAATGTATCAACAATGCTATAATAGATTTATGCAAACAATATTTGTTTACATAGGAGATAAAAGTCTGTTACGCTCAAAAATTGTACTTCGAAGAATGACCCATATCACTCAGTCTGATGCGTGTTTAAATTTTGTAAATCCCTAACATTTCGTAAAAAGGGCATGATTAGTCAAAGGTATCGCGTCCAACGTGATTACGAGTCAGTAGAGTTGTATTATGTCTCGTCCAGCTCTAATACCTTACCTATTTGTGCCATGATAACGTCAGCTGTCGTGTTCTACTTTGGAGCGTAAGGTAATCTGTAAACTTATATATTATGGCATTTTATCCTTACTACAATGAACAACAAGGTTTCCTTTAATTTTTATTTGTAAAAGACGGGGCAAACAAGCAGGAGGTACACTTGATGGTAAGTGATTACCGCCGCCCATGGACATCTGCAATACCAGAGGTTTTGCAGTTAAGTTTTGTTTTTAAGGTATTATTAATATCTTTGGTGTCCATACGCGGTAGTTGTCTCTTTCCATCAAGAGAACCAACAGCTTGTTTGCTAATCGACCACAAAACAAAGGAGAAAAAATGGTGTATGTACATTTTTTCTAAAAAAATAACAATAAAGTATGGAATTTCCTGTTTCTTGTGTTGTAAACAAGAAACAGGAAATTCCATACTTTATTGTTATTTAATAATTAACGAAAAACAAACTCGCAAAGATACTGCCTTATCTGTAAGGACGGAGCTTCCTTCCGCTCGAATAATAATTTCATTTCATACCTAAATGTTTTTATTATATTTAATGGGTTTTACATATCTTCAATCTTTTATAAGGTCTCTGAAGGTAAGTTCTCTCAGGGCTGCAATTATTTAGGCTCATGCAGGCATTTTATTACAAGCGTGTACACAATTTATTTAGTCTGTCTAATTGAGTCTACGATTTTCAGACACTTCGTTATTCTACCAACTTCGAAAATGGAAGACATTCACGACTTTTTCATTCGACTGGGCTACGCTAATCTTAGATTTCCTAGAAGTTTTGACTGATTCCGCTTAGTTAGTTTTTAGAAATTTCGGAAACTTGTGCATAAATTTAAAGTTATGGTGTCGCTGGTGGGTATCACTGATCGAAGAGCTTAGCGATACAATCGGCGTGCCAACTACTGTCAGTATGACGGTCAATGAGATGACGTCGTACTATGAAGGTTGATGACGCCACACAATTATGTAAATGGGAAGATCTTTCCAGCCAGGCAAGGTGTACTGCCTGGGGTTTGGTCCCCACCTTGCCTGGCTGGAGTCCATCTGTGAAGCGTTGAAACTTGTATACAGTGTGTACAAAATAAATAACTGGTATACTTCGATTAAGGGTTTGCTAGAATATTTATTGTATTGTAGTGATGAATATTACTTTGATCAACAACATATCTTCACGCAAAAATCCGTAACAGATTAGGCAACGCCATTACAGAATTGAGGTACAGAATTAAGTGCCATATATTACAGTCCAGACGGATTCGCCATGCTTCCTGCACAATTATAACTCCCTTTATGCTAATGTTTAACATTGCCTTCGGACATTACTCCACCAATTTGATCATGGAATATCATTTCTTTTTCTCTTCCGGTACTTACATCTATCAACATTTGCATTTTTATATCTGTTTTGTTAATCGTTCAACGTGTCCTAACTAACGGAACATGCCCTTTCTCATTTACTTTCAATCTTAACTTTTCTCTCGCCTCGGTATTACAAACGATATGTTAAGTTTGAAAAAGTAGAAAAAATAAAAGTAGTATCCAATTTCGCGCATTTTTTTTAAATTAAAAAAACACATTTTTGTTAATTGCCCGACCCGGTAATCGAAACCGAGACCACATGTGGTCAACACAGACACCGGACCACTAGACCACAGAGGCGACAACATTATATTAAACAAAAAACTTAATATAAAAAAATATTTTTAAAAATATATGTTGTAATAATCATTCGTATGTACATTTCCCCAATTGTATTTATGTATGTACTCTAGAATTAAAATGTTTCAAGTTGTATAATTTTAATTCTTTCTCTACTTTTAATGCTGACTTATATGATATAGATATGCATGTACCTACTTTTCGTTCACCCACGATTAATAAAGTACTAATTGCCTGTTGTGGAGGTAGACAGCGTTAATGTTGCTTTGTTTAATTAATATGTAGAGCTTCCTCAAATTTCAAATCAAATATAATATTTGTGACCTCCACTAAAGGTCATATTAATAAAAATATATTTTTGAATTGTAAGGTTATTTTTACTGAATACGTTATATTATTTAATGATAAAAATATTAATTATAATTGTGTATATATTATATGAATATATGGTTACGTGATGTGAAGTCTCATGGATGAGAAGTTACAGAGAGGGAATTAACTGTTTTCGTGCTAGGTGTTTCGAAAAAGACGAGGAAGTAATTAGGGTACAGATAATATAATAGTTACAGTAAAGTATCTTCACGCATGTATCCCCATAGAGGTAGGCAGAGGTACAACCAGTGCAGCCACGATTAGTCGAAGGTACTTAGCCTTACAATGTAATAGGTGTCAAGCTTATCGCCAACGGGGCACTTATCCAACAATCCCGGGCAACGTTATTTTTATCATAATTTTGATTTGCCCAACCTGGAAATGAACCCGGGAACCTGGGACCTCCTGTGGTGAACACCGACACTGGACCACCAGACCACAGAGGTGACATATAACATATTCTATACTTTTCATCGCCGGCACTTGGTGAAATTCTATTATCGTTAAAGAAGTGAAATTAGGGACAAGTGCTTTATCAATTGTGTCTAACAATAGCGACATATAATGGTTACTATCGTAATAGTTATTGTCCGCGGGCTGAACAAAATTATTATAGTAGCTCAGTTGGTCAGAGCGTTGCCCGGTTTTAGCATAGTTGCAAATACAAATCTGGTCGTGTGGAATTTTTTCTTTACGTTTTTAAAGATTTCTCTAGAACAGGATTAGTGCTAAAACATATAATAGTTAGAAACACGAAAGTATTGATCAATATTATAAAATATGCGGATTTCATCTGTAACGATGAACACGTTTTAATTATAAACCGTGGTCCAACGAACAAACTTTTTTTTGATTAATAACAAGCTAAATTTTTGTGAACAGCTTCGTTTTAACTAGACAACCATCTTTTCTATCTTCGAAAAATCTCGATTCGGGTAACTAATAAAGATAGATAAAAAAGAAAAGATTTAGAGTGTCAGACTAACAAAAGTTTCCACTTTATGTGTAGGATAAAGTTACCCCTGAATTACAATAATAATTAACAAGCTGTTGTGAGAAAATTAGGTTGCTTTTAAATTGATTAATATCAATTTAAAAAACTTATAATACTGAAACATTAGAGTCGAGGACTCGTCAGGAAAATCATCGAATGTGTACAACAAAAATTTCATCGTGTTTTTCATAACATAATCAAGCGATTAAAGCGAAAAATATATATTGTTACTAGCTGCAGCGTGCAGCCCGCTGCATTATAAAAGTTTTTTTGTGAATCCCGCGGGATCACTAAATAAAAAGTAGCATATGTGCTATTCCAGGTCATCATCTCCCTGTGTGCCAAATTTCATTCAAATCCGTTCAGTAGTTTTTGCGTGATTGAGTAACAAACATCCATCCAAACATCCAAACTTTCGCATTTATAATATTAATATAGATATAGATTAATAAATATTTTTCCTTCACCGAATCAAAATTTTCAAAGCCCCAATTTTATTAATTACCCGATTCGAGATTTTACGAAGATAGAAAAGATGGACATCTCGCCAAAACGAAGCTGTTTACAAAAATTTAGCTTTTTTACACGCTTTTTATTAGCTTCACCTGTATGTTTGTATGTTTGTATGATTGTATGTTTGTTTGTAACCGACTTCTTTGGGCGCGATTTTGGCTCACTTTAAACGGCCAGTTTTCGTTCAAACTTTATAGATTTATCGAGGACCGATGACAATACACTAATTTGACGTTTTTTGACCTGTATGTTTGTATGTTTGTTTGTAACCGACTTTTTTTGGGCGCGATTTTGACCCACTTTAAACGGTCAAATTTCGTTCAAAGTTTGTATATTTATCGAGGACCGATGACAATACCCTAATTTGATATAATAATAATAATAAAATTATTAGGTTCACCTGTATGTTTTTATGTTTGTATGTTTGTATGTTTGTTTGTAACCGACTTCTTTGGGCGCGATTTTGACCCACTTCAAACGGCCAAATTTCGTTCAAACTTTGTAGATGTATCGAGGACCGATGACAATACACTAATTTGACGTTTTTTGACCTGTATGTTTGTATGTTTGTTTGTAACCGACTTCTTTGGGCGCGATTTTGACCCACTTTAAACGGCCAGATTTCGTTCAAACTTTGTAGATTTATCGAGGACCGATGACAATACACTAATTTTATAAAATTATTCCATTTTTCAATTTGCAAAATATGATTTTTGTTAACTTATATAATTTTCATCTATAGTTGATAAGGTAAGAAACTTAATGAAATTTTTTTTATAATTTTTCTCTACAGTCGATAAGACAGGATTTGATGTTAATTTTAATTTTCAATAATTATCTTTAGCCGATTTCTCTAATATTGACAAATTTTTGAATACTTAGGAGAATTTTAATTCTACAAAACAAATAATAATTTTAAATAAAAAAAATCACGCTTTTATAAATAAACCAAATTAAAAAGTAAAAAATAAATAATAGTTTAAAAAAACTAAAACTGCTTTTTTATAAAAACCCAAACTAAAAAATAGAAAATAAATTTTAATAAATTTGAATTAAAAATAATGTAAAAAATTTTCATAAATAAAAATCAATAATTGTACAAATAAGAAAAAAAATGTATTTTATAAAAAAGGGTGGCTTGATTTTTTTAAGACATCATCGAAATGATAATCCTTCTACTCATATTAATAACTATTGACAACATGAACCTCACGCTTTTTTACACGCTTTTAATTAGCTTCACCTGTATGTTTGTATGTTTGTAACCGACTTCTTTGGGCGCGATTTTGACCCACTTTAAACGGCCAGATTTCGTTCAAACTTTGTAGATTTATCGAGGACCTATGACAATACACTAATTTGATAAAATTATTCCATTTTTCAATTTGCAAAATATGATTTTTGTTAATTTATATAATTTTCATCTATAGTCGATAAGGTAAGAAATTTAATTAAATTTTTTTATAATTTTTCTCTACAGTCGATAAGACAGGACTTGATGTTAATTTATGAGTGGGGGCTTTTTAAGATATAGCCAAAATGATAATTCTTCTACTCTGTTACGTTTTCATGTAGCGTTGCACTAGTGATGTATTTGAGTAAGAATGCGAAATTAGGTTGCGTGAGCAGGGTAATGAAGGTAAGTGCAAACTGGTAAGTTAGTTGCCTCGAGAATGTCGAGTTGCACTTCGTAAAAGTGGCCGATGTAGTGTGTCGCTCGATCAGTTACCGAAGCGAGTTTTAGCCCCTTGGACAGTGGTGATTACCCCGGAGGGGCGACTGAAATTTCGTCGTCTTAAAGTACGCAAGTTTGGGTGTGAATGAGTAAAGTGGTAAAATAAATGTACATAATATTTATAGATATAGATATATCACCATCCATGTTAATTTTACATGGATATATATAGATATAAAGTCTTGTAGTTTTCGTTTTTTATTAATTGTAATTAAACGACACTGAATTTATTAGCCATTCGAATTCGGTGACCTACAATTGTCGATTAGAATTTTAAAAAAATTTAACTCAAATAATTGATTTTTTCACAAGTTACAGTGTTTCCGGAGTTTCATGCATGACGGACAGGAAAATTTTTTGACCTATTTATCAAAACATCAGTTTTTTTTTCGTTTCTATTGCACTAAGTCAAATTTTAGAAAGTATATAATTAATCTCCATTAAATTATCTCGATAATAGTATGCAAAATATCTTGATTCACTTAACTAACAAGGCTATAATACTAAAAATATTTGCCAAAATGAGGCGAAAAAAATTTTCGATCGTAAAGCACTCTCTGATGCTTCGCATCATGAACCGTGCAATAGTTTAAATTTAAAAAAAAAACAAGCTATTATAAATAAACCAAACTAAAAAGTAGAAAATAAATAATAGTTTAAAAAAAGTTAAAAACACGCTTTTTATAAAAAAAAAACAAACTAAAAAATAGAAAATAAATTTTATTAAATTTAAATTAAGAATAGTGTTAAAAATTTCAATAAATATAAATTAATAATAATCTGAATAAAAAAAATATTTTATTTTAAAAAAAGCGTGGGGTGCATGGTGTCAATAGTTATAAATATTTTATTGACAGATATGAGTAGAATGATTATCATTTCGATAATATCTTAAAAAGCACCCCACACTTTTTTTTAAGTAAAATATTTTTTTTTATTCACACTATTATTAATTTATATTTATTGAAATTTTTAACACTATTCTTAATTTAAATTTATTAAAATTTATTTTCTATTTTTTAGTTTGTTTTTTTTTTTTTATAAAAAGCGTGTTTTTAGTTTTTTTAAACTATTATTTTTTATTAAAAAGTTTTATTCGTGGGGCCACGGTCTACTAGTATATTTAGCGATCGTACAGACGAAGGAATCGATTACAAAGCAACGAAGAATCTCGCTATATTGAATTATCGACAGACAGATCGTTGATCAGAGCGTTGCCCGGCTCTAGACAAGGTCACTAGTTCAACTCAGATTCGTGAACAAATATTGAATTTGGCTCTTCTTCTTCTGAGGTTCTTTTGAGTTTTTTTTATCGAAAATCCAAGTTTCAGTAGCAGCTAGCAGTTGTAGATTCTACTAAGATTCTCGTGCCCGACGCACATGAGCACGTAAAACTGTCGGTACCGGTTATTACTAAAAATCTTTATCAGTAGTCACGATAGAAGTGACTCGTGTAGCCAATAAATCGCCTTCTACGACTTGTCTGGCAGAGCGGCAGTTAGCCTATTCTTCTAAGGAACGCGGACCAACACAGAGAAAACGTATTTCATTGCCACGTTCTGTATTTAAAGCGGCTTGATGGATTTAAGCTTGAGAGGTGTATCAATAGATTCATCTAAATTGCAAGAATGACATAGGCTATCGTACTATTGATATAACCATTCTTGGTATCGTTTTCACGTATCCCTGAAGGGGTAGGCGGAACTACAAACCGTGCACCCACGATTGTGTTGTAAGTGACAAGCCTAATCACCGACCGGGCACTTATCTAATCCTGCGGTAACGTTATTTTTATCAGAAAACTAAAAAACACATTTTTGAATTACCCGACCCGGGAATCGAACCCGGGATCTCATGTGATCAACACCAACATTGGACCACTAGACCACAGAGGCGATAATTTCTTTTTAAGAAAACCGTCTTTGGGTTATATTTTTTCCGATCGCGTGTCAGTCGGGTTTTTCTTTTTATAATAATTATTATATTACTTGTATTAATATCAGTAACATAATGTAATATCATATAATATTCGGCTAAGTAACCGGGCTGACCCGGGACCTGACCTTCCGAAAGCAGACAGAGCGTGATGGATCGCTCGGGAGCTTACAATTGACACCTGTACTTTGAATTTATTATGCGCTACTGAGCCAGTCAAAAAAATATAACTCAAACTTGTAACCGTGGAAATTGTGACGCTCGCGCATTTGTTACAATTACTTATTAATTTTATTAGGGATTTAGTTTTAAAGGTATAAAGTACTTTTTTAAGATATTTGGAAAATATAAGTTTTTATCCTTTTTAAATAAATATTTTGTTACACACAAAAAAGAGATTCAAAGAAGATTACATTATTTAGTTTGCAACTTTCAACATCAAATTATGCTCGACTATCGTTGGATACAGTGCTGTCCGATTTTCGTGAGGATATTATAGATTAAAAACAATTACGACATACACGAATTTAAGGAGTCGATATAATATAATAATTAACAAATATGTACTGTTAAAAATAATATGCTTCTTCGGATCCATTTATGTTGCCAATTTCTATAAAAATGTCTATAAAATTATCATATTATGCAAGATATTATAATGACTTAGTCATGATAAAAATAATATCATTTATTTGATATCTACAACTAAACTAAATATAAATAATTTTGAGCTATACTAAAGGACTAATTAACTCTAAAATATTTAGGTTTATTTAACATTATTAAATCTTTCAGGTTACACACATTTTGGGTCGGGCTCCTTTAAAGAATGAACCAACTGCCGCTCTTCTTCTGCCAGATAGATATTTGATTGGCTTTACATGTTACTACCATTGGGACTACTAGGTGGTAGAGTTCCACAACGTCTACGGATATAAAAAAACGATATAAAAAACACAAACTGACTATCTGACAAGTAATTAGTTCATCAAGATCATTCTTTAAGTAAATACTTTGCAATACAATACTTTCAAAATGATACTTGTAATTACAATACAAATAAAACAAACACGGTACGTGTTTGGTTTATTTGTATTGTCTGAGCTATGAGAAAATTCTTCTTTTTCATTTTTATAATACCTTACTTTTGTCTTATGTACAACATGTAATAGCTCTACCGCATCTTGCTGTGTCAAGATTTGATGGCTATAACTTACGAATCTGAACGACTTGCTTCTTCTACATTCACAACTTTCTGCACACACACCAGTTTTTAAGACTCTTACCAACACACATCTACATTCGCGTTGTAAAACTTCCATATTAGGAACACGATCCTGACACCTGATGTGCATTATGTACAGTCAATATATATTCGATCAATATAGTGAACAAACAAGAACTTAGAACGCGGAAACCTTTCTTTTATATTAAATTACTCTCACGCTGAAGATTAAAATAATAAAATTAGTTACGTATAATTAAACTCTACAAACGTGTTGAGTGCTTTGTTTTAGTTCTGTATCTAGTAATTATATCTATAACTAATTAAGCATATCATAACAAGTAATTTTCTCTGTAAAATTCACACGTTTTGTAATAAACTGCCTACCTCTTACATAAGACAGTCACAGCTTTCTCGCTAAGAGTAAGCTTGCGATTCATTCAGTATCGGTCGGCATCTCGCGCGTGTGTGTCGGTTACGTCGTATTTATTGTGTTTTTAAACTAGTGTGTGTGCTTTTGACTTTGGGATTTTTTCCGATAATACGGTACGTAGTTTTTAATTTTATAGAATGAGTATTTAGTATTCTAGTTATGCCCTAATCCAATTTTACCCGACACGATTAAGCCTATAATTTGAAGATAATTTAGTCATTTATCTGTTTTGTGTATCTTCATTGGTAATATATTTTTGCTCAATTATAATAGTCTGGTAACATCGAATAAATTTTTAAATTAAATAATTTCAACGCAATTAAATTACAACCTTCATTAAGCCTTCTCAAATCCTGAATCACATTTTCACCAATTTTCCATGCGACCAAATGGGAACTGTAGCTTCCCAAACAAAAGAAGAATTTCCTAAATAAATGATCGAGTTTTGAGGTAACAAGTATAAAAAATACAAGTAAATTGTAAACCCCCTCCTTACTGAAAAAAAAATGGGAAAGATAAATATTTTTGAATGAAGATCACCCGATTACTGATTAATATGGATTAATATGAAGTAAGAAAGATGAGCCTGGATCTTGTTATACAGCAATCATCTTACTCTGTCAACCCTAAAAGGGGCTTGATGTTCATATTTGTGTGTGTGTTCCTAAGATTAATGCATTTTCACCCGACAACGACTATGCAAGGAAAGTTTGCATTGAGCACGAATTATGGCTTTCGGCTCTATGTTTTAGTAATTGATTTGTTTGAAGATATAAAATAGTGATAAGACTAGTTTTTCAACGGTATAACTCACGTATTTCCCGATCCCGCAGGAAAATTTGGATTATGTTACTTAACAATAACGCACATTTCTACAGGGGAAATAATTTTTAAAATCTGTTCAGTAATTACAGAGACTAATTCTTACAACTTACTTATTTGGAAAGTCGGTTGATAAGGAGATATTAATGTCTCGACTTTCCAAAGAGGAGAGTTTTTTTATCATAAGGTAACAAACAAGCAGATGGGTCTCCTAATGGAAAGAGTCAAACATCGCCTAAAGACACCAAAGATGTTAATGGTGCGTTGCAACTTGCATTCTTGTGACGCGGTCTTTTGCCATATGCATAAATTTACCGGCTACCTTACCCTCCAAACCAGAACACGACAGCGACAAGCACTGACGCTATTGCGACAGGAATAGGTAAGGCGGTGGTACCTGACCCGGGCGAGACAATGCAGAACTCTACCACCTAGTAGCCACGATGGTAGTGACTTGTATAGCCAATCGGTCGCCTTTTACGAGCTGCCTGGCAGAACAGCAGTTGGTCTATTCTTCAAAGGAGCCCGGGAATAACACGGGGAGAAAGGTTCTCAATTCGTTGGAATCTTTTTTATGTATGTTCACCGATTACTCTTTCTTTTATTGTTTGAAAATTCTTTTATTGTTTGCGAGGGTATACTTCTTCAGTGGTCCCATTCTAATTTGGTGAAGATCTGAAGGAAGATTCCGGAGATATAGTAAATGGGAAGTCGATTGCTAGAAATTATACTGCGTTTAAATTAATGTTAGTATAGATATGGGTATTAGTGTATATAGTTACTATATAATATCGAACCCCAAAGAATTTGTTTACTTTGGGGTTAGATCAGTTAGTGTAATTTGTACAGCATTACTATTATCATTATTATATTATTCTATTGTCTGTTTGTCTGTATGTATGTCCGGGGTAAACTCAACAAGTACTGCATGGATTTACTTCAAATTTTGCATGAATATTACTTACAGGTCGGGTCAACATATAGGCTACATATTATCACGCTATCACCTACGGGAGAGGAGCAGTGCGGAGTAAACGAAGTCAGCGCGAACGAAGTCGCTGGCAACAGCTAGTCTATACATATAATAAAATCGTAGTAAAGTCAAAACTGCACACTGAATACTTTTGTAAAAAGAATACTTAGGGTTTGATCTACAATCGATATCGAAGCCAAAAATATAGTTTTTAGAATTTTTGTCTGTTTGTATGTCCGGGCTAAACTCAAAAAGTACTGCATGGATTTACTTCAAATTTTGCATGAATATTACTAATAGGTCGGGTCAACATATAGACTAAATATTATCACGCTATCACCTACGGGGGAGGAGCTGTGCGGGGTAAACGAAGTCCGCGCGGACGAAGTCGTGGGCAACAGCTAGTTGTTCAAATAAAATATTTTATGATAGCGCGTTATAGACAATAAACTATATTTTTCTAGCGCGCTATGTTATAACGTATATACTAACTTATAACGTATAACTGAATACTGATCGCGCGAGCCGGCCAAGATAGCGCGTGACGCATCACGTCATACAGCGAGTCATGATAGAGCGCTATAACCACGGTAATGTTATCTACCAGTATTATATCTTTATACAAACGGGTGGAACGCGAGTTATAACTACGCGCTCGGAGTTCGGTATGCCCTCGATACACAACAAAATGAGGTTTGCGTCGCAGTAACGAACGGCCGATGTGACAGTACAGGCAAATGTAGTTAAGATATTGAAGGCGGGCAGCCCTATCGCATTTCACGTACAGCACGGCGCGGCCGGCTGTAGATATTTATTTCAAGGACAGGGTCGAGTAAAAATACTGGTAGATAGCATTACCGTGCTATAACGCTATTAACTATTTTATAACGTCTAGCGTTTACGGCCTAGCACGTTACTCGTTAGATCGCCTAGTTCGTACTCTTCGTAGGTTATAATGTTATAACTACGGCCTACGCTAACTGCTAGGCATATGCGTGGCGTTATGTTATAGCGCCGAATGTGAATCTAAATAGCGTACGCTTTATGTTGAGTATACATAGCGTGCTATAATTTAACGCTGTGCATTATATTAACTACCATTAGTTCTGTCACTCTGACGGAAAACATAACCACCGTCTATAACCATAAAAGATACATACACATACATACATATCTTCACGCCAGATCCCTTACGGGGTAGGCAGAGGGAACCGAGTGCCATACATCACGATCCTTGCAGGCTTGTCTCGCTTCCTCCACATTCATCACTCTCTTCATACACACACGCCGGTTGCGAAGAATCTTGACACTACCTTTGGACAGTACTCGATCAATCTGATCGTGGTATGTCAGTCTTGGTCTTCCCCGGTACCTACATCCTTCCACATTCGCATTGTATATCTGTTTTGTTAACCTTTCATCTACCATTCTTTCTACATGTCCGAACCAACGGAGCATGCCCTTTCTCATCTTTACACCGACACTTTCTTTCAAACCTAACCTCTCTCTCACATCGACATTACGAACCCGGTCCGCGAGTGTCCATAAAAGATTCCTATAATAAGCTTTTATCTGTGATTCTTCTCGGTTGGAAATATGACGTTGTTAATCATCACTAAAAGAACCAGCCGGGCTAAGAAACCGGCCACTCTACTGATCTGCTATTAAGTATATTTTTACAATCTTTCATCCTTTATTACAGCTACTTGACAAATCAATCAGCAACAAATACTCCTAATATCTATCTATGCCTAAGAGCTTTTATATAAAGCTATATCTGTCTCTATTTGTGAGCTTTATACAAGTATGTATGTGTTTATGAGCTTTATATATATATATATATATATATATATATATATATATATATATATATATATATATATATATGTTTGTGTTTGTTTATATTCGATTTTATACATATAATCTCTCTCCGTTATATATCTGTCTCCGTTTCTGAGCTTTACGCAAATATGTATGCGTTTGTGAGTTTTATGCAAATATGTATGTGTTTCTGAGCTTTATAGAAATCTGTCTGTGTTTGCAAGCTTTACACAAATATGTATGGGCTTGTGAGCTTTATTTAAACATTTAAAATTTTTATAAACTTTCACTCTTACGATTATTCGATTTGTTTTTTACATTATTAAAATTATTAGCATTTAATAAACCAGTTAGTTGATTTAGTGATTGATGATTGATAATGCCCAGGGGTAAATTTTTCAGCTTCCTTACTCTTTATGAGGTAGCGTTTATAATCCTTCTGATAGCCTAGTTAGAAAAAAACGTGAATTTCTCAATGATAGTGTTGATAGAGAGCTGAATGAAATTTACTTTTAAACTATAAAATTTAATTGTGATGTGCAAAACAAATTTTATTTTTATCGATATTAGCTCATTAACGTTTGAACATAAGTCCCTCTTGGGGAGAAAGTAATCACTCATTATTTAAAAGAAATATCTTTCATAGGAATTAGTCAAGTGCGTTTAAATCACACGTTACCTATATCTATATCTATGCATATAATAAAATTGTAGGAAAGTCAAAACTGTACATTGAATATTTTTTAAAAGAATACTTGGGGCGTGATCTACAATCGATATCGAAGCCAAAAATATAGTTTTTAGAATTTTTGTCTGTTTGTCTGTATGTATGTCCGGTAAACTCAAAAAGTACTGCATGGATTTACTTCAAATTTTGCATGAATATTATTAACAGGTCGGTTCAACATATAGGCTATATATTATCACGCTATCACCTACGGGGGAGGAGCTGTGCGGAGTAAACAAAGTCCGCGTGGACGAAGTTGTGGGCAACAGCTAGTTTTATATAAAATAGCTAAAAAAGAGGTAGTTCACATAATGGAGATAATTATTTGATAGGTACCTATAACCAAAAACGATGTAGGTTGCGATCCATACGTTGCATACGTTTATTGATCATCTTAACCTCCAAATTGAAACACAATAGTGATATGAATTGATACTTTTATGACATAAGTAACATTAGGAACTGGTGTCTACTTTTCTCCCATGTTAGTCCTGCCAGGCAGTTCTTAAAAGGCAAACAATTGGCCAAACTTGTCACTTACATGGCGGCTAAGTGGTAAAGTTCTGCAACGACACGCCCGGGTGCTTGTTGTCATGTTCTGGTTTGGAGTGTAGTCTGTCGGGTAGCCGGCAAACTTATGCAATTGGCATTAAGATCTTTGGTATATACGACAGTTTCTCTTTCCATCTGGAAAGACATTTGTTTATTTGTTATCTTATGATATAAAAAGATATTTTTTGGACCAGGAATTTATTTCAAAACTGTGACCTGTGACTTTATTCGCATTGAATATCCCTCCCTTTAAATATATTAGGTAACCTTCTATATTGACATGAAAGAAGATATAGCTTATTTGCAAGAATTTCTGTGTAACGAGTTATTAAAAATAATAAATCATACTCATATACATATATAATCATACACACACACATTTTTTTGCAATATTTGTTGCGTCAGCACCTGGACTGTTCGAGGTGGGCGCTAATGACTGCAACACAGTCTTCGACTAATGTAGTTATTAACGTTATATTCTAATATTGTACACTTTTGAATAAAGATTATTATTATTATTATGTGTATTTTCCAATACATACCAAATATGTTGTGCAATTATCTTTCAGGCATTTTTGATTTTAACACGATGGCCATATTCGCTAAAATTTTATAAAAATCAAATGGTGATTTAACACGGTTAACAAGAGAATTTACCATGGGTCGTTGAAGCAATAAAATATAAATGTTTCACGAACATAAATAGTAATGTGCAAAGGAAAGTTTGTTTATATCGATATAAGCTTGTTTACGGCGACCTCGACTGAGGTAGAAAGTCATCACTCACGACTCATTGGACACACCATGCCGACCGCACCGCGCCGACAGATTCACTTATTAGCGGCACTCATATGGCGACCGGGCTACGCCTGATTGGTTATCCTATTAATAATACTAATGCAAAGAAGTCTAGTCGCATTAGGTTCTGTCTTGTCTGAGCAAAACGTGATTATTTATAAAAAGTACTTTATCTCGTCCGATCGACAAATCATTACTTTTAGTCATTATGTGTAATTATATTATGGATTTTTTAAAAATACTCGCTTAATTTAAGGAGAAATATAAATGAGGCTAAAACTGGAAGATTTTAAAATAATACACGTAATAACATCGCTGGACAAATTTGAAATTATACAAATCGATCTAACCTCAAAATAAGCAAATTATTTACTAGTGTTATGGGTGTTAGTCAACGATACTAATACATAGAAATACATGTCATAAGATAGCAAACAAGCAGATGGGTCTGCTGATGGAAAGAGTCAATCATCGCCTACAGACACCAAAGGTGTTAATGGTGCGTTGCTATCTTGTAACGAGGTCTAATGCCATATTCATAAGTTTACCGGCTACGTTACCCTCCAAACCGGAACACGAAAGTGACAAACACTGACGCTATTGCGACAGAAATAAGTAAGGCGGTGGTACCAGACCCGGGCGAGACAATGCAGAATTCTACCACCTAGTAGCCACGATGGTAGTGACTCGTATAGCCAATCAGTCGCCTTTTACGACCTGCCTGGCAGAACGGCAGTTGGACTATTCTTCAAAGGAGCCCGGGACCAACACGGCGAAAAGAATGTAGGAAGTAAGGATTTTTTACTCACTGTATAAAAATCTTGACAAGGACCTTAACAAAATAAAAGAAAATCGATTGTGAGCTCAAACGCCGTAGAAATGTGCACAATTTTACTTTGTATACTAAAGTTTGGTTATCTTGTAAGGGAATAAGATATGGAGAGGTTAACAAAGAGGAACAAAGAGAGAAAGAGATAGCGATTGATCGTCAATTTTTTTAATTGATTGAAATAGGAGTGAATAGACATATAAAAGTCGAGGAAAAAGGTTTTTAAATTTTAGAAGTAAAAAGTTGTAAAAAAATCTCTTTGATTGTACTATTTGTATCAGTCTGGTTTTGGGTTATAATTTTATAATTTATTTATTTGCAAGAATGTGGGTACATAAGATGTTACATTTTTAAACATTATATCCATTCACATTTCGTCAAAAGTGATTTGCAAAAATATACATAAATTCAATACCTATCTAAAAAACATAAAATTTATAATTTTATTCATTATTTATATTATATCATTTCATTTAAAATAATTAAAGTTATAGTTTATACATTGATAATATATTGTAAATTTACTCACTAGAAAACATAATATTGACAAGTGATGTGTATTATGGTCGAGTTTCGACCAGAGGACAACAGCTAGTACATATAATTCTTCGAAATCTCACATCAACATTTAAAAGATACAATTAGCTCATAATAAAAAAATATGATAGATATGGCAGTTGGTTTCCGGCGGATCTCCCCAGCAGGGGTCCCGTTCTGAAGCAGTTCTCGTTAGTAACTGGTCCAGCACGAACAAGTTCAACAAACTCTACTTCATACACGTATACAGATCTTTCCAGAGATTACTGGTCAGGTGCTGCCTTGGTAACGAAGTTCAATTACAAAAAGTATGAATGCCAATATTGTGGATGGGAAAATTTTCTAAAATAAAAGTAGCCTAAATTACTTCTTATTACCGAGGTTTAAAAGATAGGCAGTCCCGGTGTTTTACCCGTAAAGTTCCCGTTTCCGTGGGATTTCCTTTGTCCTTTTTCGGCTCTCAAATTATTTTGTACAATTTGGTATAAAAATTGTTTAGGTGTGAAGTCGAGACATACAGACAGTCTAGTGGTGAAGGCGTGAAAAAGAGACCGGCAGACAGATTTACTTTCGCATATATATTAGTATGGCTATTTCGGTACCTATCTATAATTTTTTTATATATCAGAAGATAGCAAACTCCTGATGGAAAGAGTCAACCATCGCCTATAAACACCAAAGATGTTAATGGTGCGTTGCTATCTTGTGACGAGGTCTAATGCCACATGCATAAGTTTACCGGCTACCTTACCCTCCAAACTGGAACACGACAGTGACGAGCACTGACGCTATTGCGGCAGCTTTGAAGATTGGGCTCCTTTGAAGAATTTACCAACTGCCGTTCTGCCAGGCAGCTCGTAAATTCGACCGATTGGCTACGCGAGTCGCTACCATCGTGGCTACTAGGTGGTAGAGTTCTGCATTGTGTCGCCCGGGTCTGGCACCACCGCCTTGCTTATTCCTGCCGCAATACCGTCAGTGTTTGTCGCTGCCTTGTTCCGGTTTGGAGGGTAAGGTAGCCGGTAACTTATGCATATGGCATTAGAGCTCGCCACAAGATAGCAACGCACCATTAACACCTTTGTTGTCAATAGGCGATGGTTGACTCTTTCCATCAGGAGACCCATCTGCTTGTTTGCTATCTTATGATATAAAAAAACTGATATTATAAATGCTCTGCAAGAAAGGTAGTAAATCTGTCTGTCTCTTCTTCATGCCTAAACCATTGAACTGATTTGGATGAAATTTAGTATAAAGATAGTTTGAAATCTGGTAAAGAAACACGGGAGTGGTAACACACCACCTCGGGTAGCACGTAAAACCGTCGTTCCCGGTTATCGCAAGAAATAGTCGATAATCGTTATCAGATAGGTAAAAGGCGGCAATGAGGATCATCGCTAACTCGCCAACTAACAAACCAGTAAATCGTGGTGAACGGAAAAGTCTTCGATTTACTTTGCCAACCACGCAAGGAAACCGGGCGTGATGTTACTTATTATATTAAAATATTAGCTTTCTGCACATCTCTGTACAAACTTTTAATTGTGCTAAATTTCGTACTCTCAGTCCGCGTAATTTTCGTATGAAGAAATACAAAATTTTAGCTTCTCGTATGATAATATACTAGCGAGCACCCTGTAGTTAAAATTCGACTATAGTTTAAACAATAAAATCTCTTCTAAGTGTGACAACTGACGTAAAAAAAATGTTATATGTGTGTGTTTAATATCGTGTATGTCACATGCATGTAGTGTGTGTTATATTTATTTTTTCTAATGCTTATCATTTAAAGTTATTAGGTTTCTGCAATTCCAAAATGTAAACTTTAAAATGTTTCAAACTTCATATTCTATAGTTTGCGTTATTGTCCTAAAACGGAGTTAGACACGTACACGCGGTGGTCTAATAAAAATTTTTTTAGCGAAAATTAATTTTTTGCTAAAATTTCCCGATTTAAAGTTATGCATTTTAAATTCAATAAAGAAGAATTACACTCTGAAAACAGTTTTGCGTGGACATACTTTAAAATCAGTGCTTCATCGGTCATCCCTTTTTACATACCCATGTGGTTAGGATTTTAAAAAATTTGGATAGGCTTCGGGCCTCGGGGTATACCAATTCTAATAAAAAATAATTATCAAAAAAGATCACTTTGTAAAATGTTATGCTTGGTTTTATTAGGTTCTGCATTATCTTGTACGGGTCTGGTACCACTGTAGCATCAGTGTTTTTCACTGTCGTGTTCTGGTTTGGGGGTAAGGTAGCCGATAAACTTATGCATGTGGCATTAGACCTCGCCACAAGATAGCAACGCACTATGATTGACTCCATCAGGAGACCTGTCTACTTGTTTGCTATATTATGATATAAAAAAATCATAAAAATATATGCTTTGATTTGAGAATATCCTCCGTTTTTTCGCCGGTTGAAAAGACCAGTGAGACAATTTTGTATCTATAGCGCAGCGCTGCTTTGCCACTGTTCAGACTGATGTCGGTACGGGAAAACGTTAACTCGTAGCTCGAACTAATTATTCTATTCTATTGCAATTGTATTTGAGATCTATAATACGAAAAGAAAGGAGTTAAAAGTCCAATAAAGTGTACCTGTCCGTCAGTTCGGCCACAGGAAACAATAGTGCGCGAGTGCCAATGAACTTGCATCGGCTGCTCTGGACCATGAAGCGCGATGGCCGGGGTCAACGGTTGTTACAGTTTCTACGTTTATTTCTATGTTTCCACAATAAAACTAAATTTAAAATTAACTAGTGCTTTTATATCATCAGATACCTAACAAGCAGATGGCTCTCCTGATGGATGGATGAAAATCAGCAATCAGAAATACTTCATTAAAATAAAATTTTTAAGTTATTTTGACGCGTCAACCATTTTTTTAACTATTACCGGATCGAAAACACGGCCACACACTGAGAAGATCCGGCGGAAAAAGCTAAGCGGGCTTGTCTTTTTTCATATTTATTTTTATTAGTAAGATATTACTAATAAATTTAATTTGTAAAATTGGTGTTTAATTTGTAAAAATGGTTTTTTGTCTTATCAATCGCATTTGAAATGTGATGTGAGAGACTGATGCTCCAAATTACACGGACCTCACACCGTCCATATCCATTCTAAAAGAGCTCTTAATAACCACAAACCAGCTAGCTCCCTACTTTTAACAGATAATCACACATTTTAGACATGTAAAGTTCCTGACAGATTAGAGAAGCCAATAGTAGTCGGCCAGGTCAATAGGGAAAGTCCATGAGTGGGATAGTCTACCAATAAATCCAGTGGTCAAACATATTAATAACTCAACCAAAGCCATCAAAACTATCGAGAGCAGAAACACGTGAAAGGGAATACAGAATTTAACGGATATATAAAAATTGACTGTTTTGTGGTCTAGAGGATTGCCTATTCGGCCCAGATCATGAGACAAAAGTGTAATTGAGTTTTTTCAAAGTTTTACCGCCCGTGTAGGTCCCGGGCTCCTTTGAAGAATAGGCCAACTGCCGTTCTGCCAGGCAGGTCGTAAAAGGCAACCGAGTGGCTATGCGCGTCACTACTATCGTGATTTCAGGTAGTAGAGTTCTGCATCGGCTCGACCAGGTTTGGTACCACCGCCTTACCTATTCCTGCCGCAATAGCGTCAGTGCTAGTCAGTGTCGTGTTCTGGTTTAGAGGGTAAGGTAGCCGGTAAACTTATGCATGTGGCATTACAGCTCGCCACAAGATAGCGACACACCATTAACATCTTCGGTGTCTATAGGCGACGGTTGACTCTTTCCATCAGGAGACCCATCTGCTTGCTTGTTATCTTATGATATAAAAAAAAAGTTTTTTTTTGAAAATACTTAATCAGAAGAAGCTTCGAATCTGACGAGCGGTATATTACCACTCTCGTGCCTCGACTGAGAATATAAAGCTGTCGTTCTCGGCTATCGCTAGAAATAGTCGATAATCGTTATAATGCGGCGATGAATCACGCATCTCGCCAACTAACAAATCGGCATTCTATCAACTGACTTCCCAAAAAGAGGAGGTCATTAATTCTTTCGATTTTGAAAATTATTTGTTTGAGAGGGTATACTCCCCGTGTGGTCCCATTTTAGTTTGGTGAAGATCTGATACAGGGTTCCGAAGATTCAGGAAATGGGTAATCAGTTACTGCAGTTTTATTGCGTTAAAAATTATTTTTTTATCTACAACTACATGTAATGTTTTATAACGTAACCTTCACATATATTCGTATCGTTACACAAATATTTACAATATATATTCAAACAAAACAGCTTGATTTGATCCAGTTTTGTTTTCTCTAGACGGTATGAGATGCAACTGTTTACACGGTCTGTCGGTTACTGGTCACTGATCACCGGTTAAACATGGTAAAAACAACAACAAGGAAAATTCACATATGAGAGCACCTGCTATACAAGTTCGGGCGGCGCGAATTTCTCTGCTTTCTACGGGCGTTTCCAGTTTATGATAATTGGCGACAACTTGTGTGGACATTTATTAAACATAATATCGAGTCGACAAGAGAGGTTATATTTTTGCGATTTTATGTGTAACTTAACTGCCTGTAATATTCCTTTGGACTCTTGGGAGGTGCTTGCCAAACAGAGAGATGTAGGGCGTAGTACTATCAAAAATGCTACCACCAATTTTAGCAAAATTTTTTGGATGATCTTGATATCAAACGCCTCAATAAAAAGACCCATTCCAAGCCCACCTATTGTTATACCTATAATACCTATAATAGAACAGGTCAATTGCACTGTCATCATTGCAATAGGTCGTTTAAAACTAAATTTGGGTTCTCAAGTCACCTTCGCTCAAAACACACTAGCCAGGTTCTCCATTGACGGACACGTCAAGGAGGACATCATCATCATTATCATGTGTAACATAAATAAATACCATTATTCTCTCTGAAAAAAAATTAAAAACATTTTAATCAGATTTAACTTTCCAGGTACTTTTGATGGGTCGACAATTTTATAGCTACTAACGGGTCGGAATGAGGTCTCACGCTGAGGATCCGGCGGAAGAAACTCAACGGGCTTGTCTTTTTTTAACTTTAAATATTGTAAGATTTTCAATCAGTTACGATATATGTTAGAGATTGGTATGAGGAGCAATCAATCACAGGCTTTTTCCCTTAAAATAATGTGAAATTTCATTAATAGTATTTTTTTTTAAGTTTTTGCTGTAAATAATTTATAAATATAAATAATTAATAAATGTGATAAGTGGCCAGCCTATCGCCAACCGGGCACTTTCCAATCCCGGGCAACATTGTTTTTATCAGAAAATTGAAAAAAAAAACACATTTTTTTAATTGTCCGACCCGGGAACCGAACTCGGGACCTCATGTGGTTAACGCCAACACTTGACCAATAGACCACAGAGGCGATTGGCGAATGTTAATTTTTAAATTATTAAATATTTGCACACCATATCATGGTAGAATATGCTGGTATCTTTGGTTGTTGTTAATAACTTTTTTTTATTTATTTAATGAGGCCTTTTGACAAAACTAGTCAATGCCGGCCTCTTGGGCAATACTCTTAATAACTTGTAACACCCATATTCTTGCAAAGCAAATAAATGCTTTTCATTTTATTTTAATGCATTTCATTTCATTAGATTTCTGATGGTAAAATATTTTTTACGATCTGCCCTATAATGTTGGAGTTTATTCGTTACACACATACAAATATACAAATGCTTTTTCTTTATAATATTAGTGTAGACTAGTTGACCCCCGCAGTTTAGCCTGTGGGTTGAATGTTATCTATGTATATAATCTTTTATACATACTTTCATCCTCTATTGACTGAATGATCATCCCCTTACGGGGTGATATGGTATGTAAATGTTTAAAAGTTATTATTTATTACATATAAATTAACCATATCATTAAGTTTTATTGTCAAAATTTTATTATAATTATTATCTAAATTGTAAGAAATTGCATAATTTTCATCAAAGAAAGTATCACAGAAAAATAAAACTTATGTAATATGATGTCAAGGATACAAGTCAATAATAGTTATTGAACAATATTAAGTCGGCTTTTAAAATATAAGAAAATGTCATTATGTTAATTAACTATGAAATAGTCGTAATTGCTACAATTCAATTTGATTAAACTATGATTGTGATATTTATTAAGACAAAGCAACGAAAAATAATAAATTTATATATTACGAGTATGTCAAGAACACTAGTCAGCAACAATAATTATTATTCAAAATAGAAATTCCATTATAACAATAAATTAAAAAAATATAAATAATTATTAAATTGAATTAGTAATTCTTGGTATTAACGGAAGTATAATTTAGGTATTCCTGAACTGAATGGAATTGTTTTCCTAACAACCACTGGTGAAGCTGCTTTTTAAACTGTTTATATTTTAAGTGGATAAGAGCTATGTGCAATTTGTTGTACATTTTCATTGCCATACAGTTCAATATGATATTTTGACATAGAGCTAATAATCTACATTTAGGTAAAAGAAGATGCCTTCTCCTAACACTCGTGCTACAGTTATGTAATTCATCCACGGTAGTAAAATAATACATGTGTTTCTTAACAAATAAACATACTACCTTAATATAGTAAGTTGGTAAAGTGAGAACTTTTAACATTTTGAATAATGGTTTGCAGCTACACATAGTATTTAGGTATTTTTATTTATTTTATATGAAACTAGTTAATTTTTCATAATTAAAATATGGTACTTGGTGTCTGCTACTGTACTAAGCTGCTTGAGCTTGTATTACAGTATGTTTCCCTATTACAGCCCTTATACACTATTTTAGCGCCACAAAAACTATGGGAGTCAGTGCAGTTACCCCAAATTATCAAAAGTAATTTAACACCGATGAGAATTATTTTGTACAGTTACCGAAATATTTTATGTAACCATCGAAATTATCTTTTACATCAACCTATCCAATGATATCTCACACGGCAATGCTTTCTTGATTTTTTCATCCGTCAGTTACATGTATGGAGAGCTACCCTTGATAATTTTATTACACAATATTGAACTGTATCATTTTCGAACGGCTGACATATATTTTTCACAACTATTTAGTACTCATAGAGTCCGAGTAAAGTAATTGTAACATACGGACAGGCAGATGGGCAGACAGACAGATAGATAGACAGATAGACAAACAAATCAACAAACACACAGACAGTCAGACAGGTGTACAATCAGAAATTATAAAGGTTTCTCTAACTCTCTCTAACTCTAACTCTAATTGAAAAATACCCAATGATAAACAATTAATAAGCACCCAGAAATACACACAACTATGTTTATCACACAAATGCTTGACCAAGTCAGGAATCGAATCCTGCTTCGTCTGGATCTGCGTCGTTATGTGTTTATTCCAGCCTTTTACCAACGTTCGTTCAAATTACATTTATATTGATGAAAATTACGAATTGTTAGTCGCTGCGACCTCATCTCTCGTAATTGTGGTTATACGATTGGGTAATACTCGGCTTGATGTTAAAAACGTTTCTGATCGCTTCTTCCTCAGTAGATTACAGGTACGAATGCCGGTCAGTGAGGCCGTAATGGGTTTTGTGATTGTAAATATTTTGGATTTTTCTATTGCAAATTTATTGGGGCTTATGCAACGCTTGTATTATTATTATGTGACTCTTCAGAAGTATAATTACTGTTATTGATGATTTCACATTTATATATACATATAATAAAATCGTAGGAAAGTCAAAACTGTACATTGAATATTTTTTTAAAAGAATACTTGGGGCGTGATCTACAATCGATATCGAAGCCAAAAATATAGTTTTTAGAATTTTTGTCTGTTTGTATATTTGTCTGTTTATCTGTTTGTCTGTTTGTCTGTATGTATGTCCGGGATAAACTTAAAAAGTACTGTATGGATTTACTTCAAATTTTGCATGAATATTACTAATAGGTCGGGTCAACATAAAGGCTACATATTATCACGCTATCACCTACGGGGGAGGTGTTGTGCGGAGTAAACGAAGTCCACGCGGACGAAGTCGTGGGCAACAGCTAGTAAAATATACAACTGTTTATATTATTACAAGTATTCTTTACACTCCTACAAAGACTATGAACGCGAAAGTCTTTGTATTTTTCTATAAAACTGCGTGGAATATTTCAAACAGATGGTAAATGGATGCCAGTACAAAAGTTTCAGAAATGTAAGTTAAATTATCAGGATTCTGAGCTTAGATATTGCCAGGACACTTAGAAATACTCCAATATATATATAGCGATATACGTTATATGTTTAGATGCAATGTATAATTACGACACTTCTAAAGGTTTTGATAGTTAAAGATAGTCCGAAACCGCTTGAACTCATATTATTTAGATGGCGTACAAGCTTTAATTATATTAAGTTAGCATTTTTCAACAAATGTGAACACTATTTTACATCTAAGACATTTCAGTTAAGGATTTATAAAGTTATAATATTGATATCTTTGCGTCGTCGTGATTGGTTATGGTATATGATATTATGACGTTGTCTTCTAGCGCTAGCTGGCGAATCAATCACGAAACAGTATGAAACGCGGCTAACCGATATATATCGATATTATAACGTTTTAAATCCTTGATTTCAGTTATAATAGACCATGGTCCTAGAAACTTTTTTTTAATTAAGGCGATAGGTAATGCCAAACTACGAAATAGACACCTCTTTGAAAGCCTACTACTGCTAACCGGTTGGTCCAATAATTAAAAAAAAATATGCATTATGCGTATAATATAATTAAGTTTAAATTTTAAGTTCGTTTTTTTAAATTTTATTGTTATTTTTGACGGAAAAAAATCAAATATCTTTCTTATTTTTACGCAAAAATTTGCCTATAACTTCCAAACTACTATAACGATTTTGATGATTTTTTCTTTTTATTACAGACAATTTATTGCTTTATAAAATTTAAGTTCAACATTTTACAAAATCATTATAGTGTGCTATTAAATCAATAAAAACCTTATTATTTAATTCGCGGACAGCGCTCGCTTCGAAAGTCAGTCTCCCGGTAGCGTTCATACGGGGAGGCTGTGTCGAATGTTAACGTGCTCCGCTCTCCATATTCGAGTCAAAGAGTAATAGTACAGATAGAACGTTTGGCACAAT
This sequence comes from Apodemia mormo, assembly GCA_036924255.1. Classification (NCBI taxonomy): domain Eukaryota; kingdom Metazoa; phylum Arthropoda; class Insecta; order Lepidoptera; family Riodinidae; genus Apodemia; species Apodemia mormo. The sequence goes on along the minus strand of JAUPFN010000023.1, from coordinate 27,580,342 downwards.
AGTAAGGTTGTGCCGTTTGGAAAATGAACATTTCGTTTACGCTTGGTTGTTTTTTTATAGTAGATAATGATCTTGGACCGAGAAGGCTGTTTTTTTACAAATGTTGTTCTTATGATATAGACAAGGAATAAGAAAGGATTTTTTTTTTGTTCATCCCCTAAGATGGTGAAATAGGGGGTGAAAGTTTGTATGAAACTCTGTTATTTTTGAGTTGAAATGAATGATATGCTGTAATTAAATTATCCTTTAACTGAAAAAAAATTAAATACAAATTTAATATTTTTTTGAATTCTAGCCCATAGAGAGGTAAAAAGAGGCTTTAAAGTTTGTATCAAAAATGAATTGTTTATTTATTGCATTACTATAAAATCTAAATTATTTTAATTTTGTATTTATGATTTTTAATACAATTAAGATGTACGAGTTTTCGGATTTTTTAGTACTTATACTCTTCAATCGAAATTGAAGAAACATGCATGTAATGTTGGAAGTTTCATCCATTAAAGGAGTAAAAGTGTGTGTTACAATTTATATGAAAAATCAAACGTTCATGGTCAAAATAACTTGAAATTCGGCACTTACGTTCTTCGACACAATTTAAGAATCATATATTTGGGGATTTTTAAATTTCATTCCTTAAAGGGTAAAAAAAGCATTGATGTTTGTATAAAAAATAGACTGTTTATTGTAGAATATTGTAGAAATTATTTAAAACTTAGTATTTATGATTTTTAATACAATTAAACGAATACGAGTTTGAGGTTTTCAAATGTCATCTCTTCAAACGATGAAAAAAGGGGTAAAGTTTGTAAAAAAAAAATATATATATTTAATCAAAATCTCTTCAAATTTATTAGTCATGTTCTTTAATTCAATTAAATAAACGTGCATGTAAGGAGGCTGTGAGTTTTATCTTTTAAAGAGGTAAAAGAGGGTATTAAAGGGGCTGAAAGCTAGTACTTTATAAATAGTTTTGTTTGCGAGTAGACGCTGAATAATATTTTGAGACTATTCATGTACTTACCTACGTTTACGCTTAAATTTTTTATTAGCTATAGATAGATAAGTATTTTGTCAATATTTTGTATAAATGTACAAAAATAAAAAAAATAAAACATATAAACAACGAAGATAATTTAAGCAAGCGAATAAAAAGCAAAACTCTAAAGAAAAAAAAAACTGGTACTATTTGAAGGTAGTAGAAGGAAGACTTCGCAACAAAAAATTAATTAATTAAATACATTATACATACAAATAGTCTAAATAAAACAACTTATTTAGTAGTTTCCTCTATAAACATTAAATCAATTTATATATTGTAACAAACTCTCCCGAAGACCCTCTAAACTCACATTTTTAATATAACAAAATTGTCTGTTATATTTCGTTTATAAAGGAGTCAACAGAATTATAATCATATTATCTGGCCAAATGATTCATCTAGTGTTAAATTGAGGACCTATTTGTGTTATATAGTTTCCCCATTCATTCTTTTCAAAGGTACACTTCATCTCTTATAAACAACCATACTTTATCAGGAAATGCATACTATAAATTGATTTAAAGGACTAAAATTTAATAAATTGAATATATTTGGCATAAGAGAGGGAGTAATATATTACATAAATACATAAATACTTAATAAAGATATTTGACTTTAAGGAAGGGAATAATATATTAAATATATACATAAAATACATAATAAAATATATAGCTTAAGAGAGCGATATGATGATATTAATAATTACATTGACTTCATCTAAAGGAAAGAAGTATGGTAGTATGGAATATATGGACAAAATTATTGTAATATTTAGGTTGGGAGTTGTAGAGCACTTTAGTGCCGCAATTTTATTATTGTGGGATATGTAAGAGGCGCCGCCTCGCCTCACATGTGTGAATACCATGCCGGCTGAAGGCCATCCTAGCGTATTCCCCAGAAATATATTGAAACTAAAAGGAACTAAAGTCCTTAATCTCAAAGAGAAAATCAATATATTATGAAGAGCCAAGTTAATGGCAGGTAGGCATTACTATTGTGGGGTCACAAAGTGATAGCCATATAGTTTAATGTCCAAACTTGTGAATACATTGTTTGGAAGTTGATGAGTATAGGCAGGACCAAGGTCCATCATTAATATTGAGCACAGCCAAAAGGCCAAATAATAAATATATTCCTCAAGTATACAATTAAGCATTGACTTGAAGTAAGCAAATGTTGATAAAAATATATACTGTTGCTATTTTTGTAACAAACAGTTTAATAAAATAATAAATAAATATTGGCATGACAAAGGTGTATCATTTGTATTGAGCACAGCCAAAAGGCCAAATAATAAATATGTTTCTCAAGTATACAATCAAGCATTGACTTGAAGTAAGTAAATGTTGATAAAAATATATACTGTTGTTATTCTAGTAACAAACAGTAATAAAATAATAAATAAATATTGGCATGACAAAGGTGCATCATTTGTATTGAGCACAGTCAAAAGGCCAAACAATGAATATAATTCTCAAGTATACGATTAAGCATTGACTTGATCAAAGTAAAATAATTAAAATAATATATAAAATACTCAAGTTTGAGATAGCATTGACTTGGAGTACATAAATGTTGATAAAGTATATACTGTTGTTATTTTAGTAACAAACAGTAACAAATTAATAAATAAATATTGGCATGACAAAGGTGCATCATTTGTATTGAGCACAGTCAAAAGGCCAAACAATGAATATAATTCTCAAGTATACGATTAAGCATTGACTTGATCAAAGTAAGTAAATGTTGATAAAAATATATACTGTTGTTATTCTAGTAACAAACAGTAACAAAATAATAAATAAATATTGGCATGACAAAGGTGCATCATTTGTATTGAGCACAGTCAAAAGGCCAAATAATAAATATATTTCTCAAGTATACAATTAAGCATTGACTTGAAGTAAGTAAATGTTGATAAAATTATATACTGTTGTTATTTTAGTAACAGCCAGTAATAATAAATATTGGCATGACAAAGGTGCATCATTTGTATTGAGCACAGTCAAAAAGCCAAATAATAAATATAATTCTCAAGTTTACAATTAAAGTTTGTGCAAGTTTGTTTTAACAATTACTTGACAAAACTAAGACAAGATAATATGTTGTCTTCAATCACAATACCGAAACATTAATAGCCGGTACGCGATAAATAAACATATATAAAAGTAATCATTGCTCGCAATGAACTTCAAATAGTCCAAATCATAAAAATTTCATAAGTAAAATCAATTAAGATAATCCTTATGACGAAAGTCAAATGAACTCAGGTTAATGTATAAAAATACATTAAAACAAGCAATTTAATATATCCAGCTCTGTGATGTAGCTCATACCTGGTTGATGATTTGATTGGTTATGTAGATAGATCAACTTTGCTAGGCGTTAGATAGTTGGTGTTTATCTGGGTTAACCCTCTAAATACACTGTTTGCGGTAGGACTTATCCGAATACCACGCACTGGCAACGAGGAGATAACCATAACGACAACATTACATGTGTGTCTTTATATAGATATACACAATGCATGCGACATGCATACAACCCTGATGCCTTCGCAAAGCCGACACTACCTTGTGACGAAGGTATGGTCCAATCAAAAAGCCAAATAATTAAAATAAATTATTACTGAACGAGAAATTAACCTTTGTTCTAAAGATATTATAGTCAAATTTCCTCCTATAACCCTAATAATTTATAGTCACCACAAGCAATGAAATATTACTTATTAATCGAATTTGAAGTTATAGATGAAATTTAGTAAGATCTTTGAACTCTTTAATATTATGATTGAATACTCAATACATCTTAGAATCCAAACAATTCGTCTTATACTCGTTTTCCAATGAAACTAAGTTATTTATATCTTCTCCTGACTATTAGAGTTCTATTAAACTTATTTCAATTTCTATTTAATCAAATTTCAGAATTTAATAAGGTCTGAACTTTTAGAAATCAACGCTTATTAGATCTATTGTTGCTTTAAGTGAACAGTATTATGAAACGTCTAGCCACCCGAATAATCATAAGTAAAGTTCATTTGTACAATCCTTATGATGTAGAGATTCAATCATGGAATCCAGGTTAATACATGAATATATACAGATAAACAATTTAGACAAATAACTCTAGTTCTGTAAAATAGTTCATGTCTGAGATGATAGATATGAAAATGGATCAACTTTGCTTGGCGGTATAGTTGGGTGTTTATCTGGGTTATCGCCCCAAACACCTTGCTCACGACAGAGGGGCATATGAACCGTGTGTCTGCACTGGTGAAGAGAAGATGACCATAATGACAACATTACATGTATGTCTTTATATAGATACACCCAGCACAACTTGTTGCCTTCGTAAAGTCGATATTCCCGTGAGATGAAGATGACATGATCTATTTACCAAGGTAAAAGGTAAAAATATCTAATCCAAAATTAGTAATTAACCTTAATTTCAGATTTATTTAGTAAACTTCCTATCTTACTAAAAGATCTGTTATGCACTGTCACTATAAACAATAATATTTCAATGATCCAAAAGAATTAATTTGATAAAGAAGTTTAATATTATAATTCCTATCCTCCTAAATCCCTATATAAATAATATAAAATAAGAATAAAATAAATAAATAATCAATTAAATTAAGTAAATAATTTATACAAAATATGGTTAAATAAACATAATACGTTTGGACTAAAGTTCATTCATTCCTCTCTTGTACTCTAACTCCCTGAAGCTTTATTAAAGTCATTTAAGATTCTCGCTCCAAATTTAATTCAACAATTCAGTTCATATTAATTATTCCTTTGTTAGACACGAAGAGAGTAATTTGTATTAGTTTGTGATTATCTCGTTTAATATTTGTACTCGGTTTTAAATTTGATTGTAAATAAAATAATGTTTTATGAAGATTTGATTTTAAGAGACTGGCCTATGCAATCAATTTACGTATTAGTTAATATTTAGTTTTATAATAGGATATAATAATTCGTATTAACATTTCATAATTTTAATAATTCATATTAAGGTAGGTTTTCGTGTGAATTTTGTGTAGATTTATGCCCCCACTTATTGGTTGTAATATATTATTCCTACAGTAACAGACCTTCTGCCTTCAATTCCTAAAAGTTCCTATTTCCTCCTAATCCAATTTGAAGCATTAATTCAAGTAATCATTTTAACTAGAGAAAGTTTCTATAATAAATATTTCCTAAGCTTGAATCACCTAGTTTTAATTGAAAGTCAATAATAAACAAAGTATTCCTTAAATTCCTCAATATGTTAAAGCATCAGTTCTTCCACCTAATATCTACACGCCCTATCCTATCACCTAATTGTTCCTTCATAAATAATTATAACTGCCCAAAATTATAACAATGCAGAAATTAAAATCGTATTTGCAATACCTCCAACTCTGCAACAAACCTACAGTAACTCTGCATTCAGCTCCGACGACAGCTAAGAAGTCACCCCCACGCGGCCTCGAAGACTCCAAAGGAATCAGCTCTCGATCCCTAAAGTTTAAATAACAAGCAAGATCAACTGTACTATGGAAATTATTCTAAGAACTTCCTTAGCCGGTTCTCATCTATAAAGATATGTGGTAGTTATCACCAGTTAGTAGATTTTAAAAGATAAAAACGCACGCAAAACTTACGAAACGGATTTGAATGAAATATTACACACAGATAGTTGATGACTTGGATTAGCACATAGGCTATTTATTATCCCGGGAAAATCTAGTGGTCCAGCGGGATTCGCTTCTATAATGTTGCGGGTTGTACGTTGAATCTAGTTGATAATATTAATTCAGGTGCAGTAGTATTAGTATCTAATAACAATGGAATTCCTTCAAATGACGATGATGAAAAGTATAGTATAAAGTAGTTAAAGCACTTAAATCTGTTCCTAATTAATAAGCTATTTAGCCAACATGCTTTTGAATTTGGTAATGCAAAGCCATATCTTACTCCTATGAAAAATAAACAAACATAGCAATATCGGCCATTTGTAAGGTAAAGATGCAATAATGATAGTTCAAATGCATATGGTAAAAGTATAGTATAAACAATTAAAGCACATAAATTTATTCCTTGTTAGTTAATAAGCTATTTAGCCAACATACTTTTGGCATTTGATAATGCAAAGCCATTACTTATTCCTGTGAAAAATAAACATAGCAATATTAGCCAATTGTAAGGTATAGATGCAATAATAAGTGCCTAGAGACAACGGGATTCCTCACAATGCCGACGATAAAGGTATAATATAAAATACTTAAGTCATTTATTTCTATTTCCTAGTTAAATAATAAACTGTCTTGCCAACATGTCCTGAAATTTGATAATATAAAGCCTTTTCTTTACTTATATGAAAGTTAACAAACATAGCAATCTTAGTCACTTGCAAGGTATAGGTATAATAATAATAGTGTCTAAAGGCAATGGGTTTCCTTTAAATACCGATGATGAAAATCTATATACATATAATTAAGTCCATAAATCCATTTCCTAATTAATTAATAAACTGTTATCCGTCAAGCACTGAAATTTGATAAAGTAAAGCCATTACTTAGTCTTGTATAGTTATACAAACTTAATTTAATTTAAATTGGAAAACTACATCACCTGTGTTGTTTAGAATTCCGATTTATACTGCGTCTTGATTAGCAGCCCTGCTGCAAAACTGTAAGACAGCAATTGCTCCACAACCATTGCTCACATTTTTATGGAAAGAAAAGAACATTTAAATAACAGTACAAATTATGGTTTTATTTTCCTAAAATCAAAATAGACTTCCCTAATAATAATATCACACAATTTCTATAAAGCAAACAAGTCCACGTTTCTCCTATGTTATTAAACATCTTTTCAACAGCTATTCCTTAAAATAAATAATTTCCTTTCTTCATACAACAAACATTCTTCTCTCAGTCAAGGATCGATCCACCTTTACACAACATTTTGCACAACTTCATTCTTGTAAACCTAATCACATATTTATCGGTAATATGTTTATTAAAATTGTATAGTCAACATTCAAAAGATTTACCTTCTAATAAAACTACATTCTACCAATACTGCTAGATTTAAATAAACTCAACGACTACCATATCAAATACGAAGTTGCATAAATACATACGTAATCCCTGAATAAATCTCTATTCTACATACTCACGGTTTTTTGATCAATAAAATTTTTACCAATCCCTTTTCTCACATTAAGAGTATTTATATTATTATTTACACTCCGGAATATCCCTGATATATCTATATTATTCCTCAAACGAAGAATCCCTTTTATAACGTCCAGAACTTTAAAACAAATCCCCCGTTTTTTTTTTCCATTTTTCCATTTTTTTCAATCCTCCAATTTTCTTTCCTGTCATTCTCTTTTAAGGTTTTATATGTTTATATCTTAGGTCTTATATATTATTGAGAATTAGTTTTCTTTATTTATTTTCGTCTTTAATTCCATTGATATTATTTATTAAACATAATACTTCATATTTTTAACAAAAAAAAATAGTATAGATTCTTATTATTTTCTTTTATTACACTAAACCTCTTAAGGGATAGATAAAGTCTGTTACAATTGCCCCCTAAATTTTATTATAAATGATTTGCCAACGATCATGTTATAATAAAATTTATCACTAATCCAACTTTCTAAGAAAGAAAGGAAAATGCGGTCACCCTACTCTCTTAACTGCGATAATAATAAGTTTTTCTTTAAACTAAATTAATTAAAAACAAAACCCGAAATATAAACTAATCCCCTATCTCATAAATCTCTGTGATTTAATTAATAAATAATTGTTAAAAGAAAATTGAAAGACCTTGGTTTTATCGTTACGACATTTTTATAAATTTATTTAAATTCGCGAAGCAGGAGTCGTAGGTTAAAATCTTATCTTTTTTTTTTTCAAATAGTCTGAATTTGGAACATTCGCTTTATTATTATGTTATCTATTCGTATATCAAATATCATCCGTCCCTAATAAATATTCTAATTCCTTAATATTTAGCTAGTCCTGCACAACAACTCACACTAAGGACTATTTGTTCAGGCACAACCTTTATTTTGATTGACTGTGTTGCGTAGTTATCAGGGCGATTGCTCAAATACGGAAGAATAACCCTGATCCCCTATAGTGCTGCATTCGCGCATCTCTTTGTGCCAAAGCGAAGCAAAGACTAACCCCTTTCTGAACTTGGCCTATTCACAATTTCAAACACTAATATGAAACAGTCAGCAGCCCCAATTTCAAGACATGGAAACTGAGTTTCCTACAGCGCGACGTACATAAGTATATACCCGTTTATCATGAAAAATACAAACGGTTACACGTCATTGGAAGTTTTTTATTTTTTTTATTTTTTTATTATTATTTTATTTTACCTACCCTTTTCAATTCTAACACATTTTTCCTTAAACATAAATGAAGTTGTCCTATTCCTCTTGTAAACCTACTATAACAACTTTTAACCCTTCAGTAAATATACAATTTTAACTTTGTAACTATAATGAGTTTGCATATATAAAGTGCCCTGATGATGCTTCTGTAAACGAAACCGGTTGGTCATAAATGATAATAGCTTTATTGTGAAACAACACAAGTGTATAAGTGATAAAATATTACACAATTTTAACTATTTTTTATTTAAAATTATTTACTAAATTATTTAGTATTTTTTATTTTAGTATTTTTTATTTATTCAATGAGAGTAATATTTTAAATTTTAGTTAATATTTACTTTCTTTAAAACCCTTATATCATAAAATAATCCTATCTTCTCCTATATATACCTACACCTATATACTTTCACATACATATATACAATTGTCTAACTATACCTACGCAAATGTTTTTATCCTAAATATTCTTGTTGGAGTAACAACTGTTTTAAATGTAATATCCGACGACCCACAATCTACGACATAACCCCTTTTTAAACCAAGAAATATAAAAAATTAAAGAGTTAGTGATTAATTCTTGCCCCCACTTAAGTTACATAATTTTTTTTTTCCCAACTATAAATTTACTTCTCAAAATCCCTATTTAGTTTCTGTCAACCTAAGCCAAACTATTTTAAAATTTCTACACTACCTATTACTTTCCTTCTCTATCTATAATTGTAATAGTATAACCCTAGTTAATCCTACTCCTTAACTATCGGTATATAAATGATAAGCTCTTGTTAATCTGGTGTTGTGTAATAATATTTATAAAATATATTTTATTTTATCAAATCATTTGTGTTTCCTAATATCAATCCTATTTTCCTTACGTAATCGACATAAAAGAACAGTTAAATCACTTTAATAAAAAAATTAACCTCCGAAAATTCTAAAATTTCCTATATTTAGTCGGCTAACTTTAGTAAAAATATTTAAAGTTCTATAGTATTTAAATATAAAGTAATATATTTAATCCTTTCTATATATTAAATTCGTTGAAATATTCTCCCTAATGCAAATGATGAAAATTGAACAAAATTGAACTATCAAATCTTAATTTATTCTCAAATTATGCATCTTAACAGTAATTTTAGTTACATCCCAAAACTTCTACAACTATCTCTTAAGTTCCTTTAGCTTTGTAGGTATACTATAATTTTGCAAACATTTTTGATAACTAAGGTATGGTTTACTTTATTAAGTTTGTGTATATAATTAATTTAATTGAATGCCTCTATTTAAAAATATGATAAATGCTTTGAATAACTTGAATATCCTTATTTATTAGCATTAGGTTAATTGATAATCAGTCTAGGAAATTCTTTATTATTTGTTTATTTGGTATAGTTTATTTTTAGAAGGGTTTCGATTAAATTGATATTTATATTTTAGGTATGATATTATGTAATTACGAATGATTAAGTATTTAGAAAATTTTACATTAAACATTGTTCTCTATTATCAATAACAGCTCTTGAATTAAATTACCCTTGAATTTCTAAATTATTGTAACCACATTTATTCATAATAAAAATGGTATGATATGTTACAACCGTTAGTTGCGAAAATGTTTTTTATAAGTGCACCTCTCCCTACAGATCGAAAAATAATGTGTAATAATGATTCTCATTTACTTACATAAGTATTAAATAAACTTTTTTTTTATAAGAATTCCGAAATTCCCAAATTATTTAATAGTTGCATTCATCTTTAGAAGTAGTAAATAACCGCATTTAAATGTACCTAGCTATCTATTTTAAAATTTTATCAAATACACTGATAAAGAGTATTAAAATTCAGATTATTGTCCTTATATTATTACATTTTAATTTATAATTAACAAATCATTTAGTTGCACCTCTGCCTACCGCTTTGGGGATACGGCGTGAAGATACTTTGAAATTTCATTTTAAGAAAAAAGTAATCACTTTAAAAGTAAATGTTTATATATTTTACAGTTATACTATGTAATATGATTCAACAACATTGTTCAATTCAATTCATTTCATTTAAATAATCATTAAATAAATTTAAAATATTTAATTTTATATATATTTAAAATGTTCAAAACTAAAGATCCCGTATACTATTTGTAGCAAATAGATTTGTACACTAACATTAGATAGTAAACCTTGTAACCCTACTTCAAACAAAATAAAGAGATTTAATTTACCTATTTTAATTTTATATAATGTCAGTATTTCTTCTTATTTATATTCAATTTAAATTTTCTATTTTAATTTTATTATTTACGCAAAATGACAACAACCATAACTGTTGATTATGACAACTTTATCCAGCTCAAGTTTCTGACGTATCCTTCAAATAATATTTATAAACATAATGTCATTAAAATTGAATTTAGGTTTCACCATTAAGGTTTTATATATATGTATATATTACCGCGATATGTTTTACCAACCCGAAACTAATAGTAAAACTATATATATTTTTTTAATATTATGAATAAAATTTAAAAGGATTAGATCGTTTTTAAAACATTATAAATAATTTATCTCGCATACTTTTATTTCTTAATTTAATTTTATAAACCATAAATCCACATGAAAATAATCCATAACAATATTATAAATTCTAAAATAACTATCTATATTAAACGCTATCACGGCCAATTCGCTGTGTCGATTATGATGCAACTCTATATAGTAATAATTTAAAGTCTTCGAATGAACAAGTACATACTCCCATACTCATATTATAAAAGCGGAAGTCTTGTCTATCTGTTACATTTTCATGACTAAATCCCTGAACCGATTTTGATGAAATTTGTTCTGGGTATATATGAATATCTGTTTTATCTTCCCTATAAGGGATAAACCCTTTAGATAAAACCAAATAAGAGACAAAGTTTATATGAAAACTATATACCTTACTTTAGCTACATGTTAATATACTTGTAGGTGAATTTTTATAACTATGTAAGTACAACACTTGAATCAATGTGCAATAAACTGTTGTGAATTACTTATCGCTTAATTTCGTTATAACACTATTGTAGGTTTCCTTCACTCAACTAAATAAAAGAGGTATTGATTTTGGATCACGCAAACTAAATCTATACATATAATAAAATCGTAGGAAAGTAAAACTGTACATTGAATATTTTTTTTTAAAAAAAAATACTTGGGGCGTGATCTACAATCGAAATCAAGCTAAAACTATAGTTTTTAGAATTTTTGTCTGTTTGTCTGTTTATCTGTTTGTCTGTATGTATGTATGTATGTATGTCCGGGGTAAACTCAAAAAGTACTGCATGAATTACTTCAAATTTTGCATGAATATTACTAACAGGTCGGGTCAATATATAGGCTATATATTATCACGCTATCACCTAGAGGCTGGGTGCTGTGCGGAGTAAACGAAGTCCACGCGGAGGAAGTCGCTGGCAACAGCTAGTTATTAAATAAGTTACTAGTAATTATTCGTGTATAACAAATTAGATTGACTAAAATTTCAAGATTGTTAGAACTAAAACTTAGTAATTCTTAAATTTAATTCGATAGAGTATAATTTTAAGGGTCTTAATCTATGTATAATCATTGTAGTTTATTTATAATTTTTATAAGTATTATGCTAAAGTTTAATTATCCTTTTTATTGAGAATATGTAATACTATTCGGAATTTTATTATTATTTTATGTTTTTTTTTTTATTATATTTTTGTAATGAATAGACTCCTAACCACTGGACTGAACTAAAACACTTTAACCATTAGAAGCTACTCTATCCATAAAAGAGTCAACAAAAGTTGATATAGGCTACTTACCCGACGGAGAAAAAGGAAGTATTGATTTTTAGTCATTTGGATGAAGATACGGTAATTACTAGTCGATTTTGATTTATGTCTAGATTAAAATTATGTTTATTGTACTTTAAGGTCGTTCTCGATTAACTCATTTTAGTAAATATTTATCTTTTGTCATGTTTTACCATGAATCAAAATATCTAATTTAGGATTTATTTTAATATTACTACAACATAATATTTTCTATTATGAACTCAATCATTCTACCCTTTCACTCTAGCAACCAATACCAAGTTGTTCATAAATTTAAGGTCTCTGCTCAAAAATATGTTTGTCTAGCTTAAATGTTTATCGAGATGAAATGTTTGAAGACCTTTGTCACACGTCACGGCTCCAAATTGTGACAAAACCTATGTTTTGTCATATAAGTCACAGATAATTTTTAATTTCAGAAATACTTTTCTTGTAATCTGATTAACTGTGTTCAAAATCATGTCCTGCGTCGCGGCACCAAATTGTAACAAACTCTCCCGAAGACCCTCTAAACTCACATTTTTAATATAACAAAATTGTCTGTTATATTTCGTTTATAAAGGAGTCAACAGAATTATAATCATATTATCTGGCCAAATGATTCATCTAGTGTTAAATTGAGGACCTATTTGTGTTATATAGTTTCCCCATTCATTCTTTTCAAAGGTACACTTCATCTCTTATAAACAACCATACTTTATCAGGAAATGCATACTATAAATTGATTTAAAGGACTAAAATTTAATATATTGAAGATATTTGGCATAAGAGAGGGAGTAATATATTACATAAATACATAAATACTTAATAAAGATATTTGACTTTAAGGAAGGGAATAATATATTAAATATATACATAAAATACATAATAAAATATATAGCTTAAGAGAGCGATATGATGATATTAATAATTACATTGACTTCATCTAAAGGAAAGAAGTATGGTAGTATGGAATATATGGACAAAATTATTGTAATATTTAGGTTGGGAGTTGTAGAGCACTTTAGTGCCGCAATTTTATTATTGTGGGATATGTAAGAGGCGCCGCCTCGCCTCACATGTGTGAATACCATGCCGGCTGAAGGCCATCCTAGCGTATTCCCCAGAAATATATTGAAACTAAAAGGAACTAAAGTCCTTAATCTCAAAGAGAAAATCAATATATTATGAAGAGCCAAGTTAATGGCAGGTAGGCATTACTATTGTGGGGTCACAAAGTGATAGCCATATAGTTTAATGTCCAAACTTGTGAAAACATTGTTTGGAAGTTGATGAGTATAGGCAGGACCAAGGTCCATCATTAATATTGAGCACAGCCAAAAGGCCAAATAATAAATATATTCCTCAAGTATACAATTAAGCATTGACTTGAAGTAAGCAAATGTTGATAAAAATATATACTGTTGCTATTTTTGTAACAAACAGTTTAATAAAATAATAAATAAATATTGGCATGACAAAGGTGCATCATTTGTATTGAGCACAGCCAAAAGGCCAAATAATAAATATGTTTCTCAAGTATACAATCAAGCATTGACTTGAAGTAAGTAAATGTTGATAAAAATATATACTGTTGTTATTCTAGTAACAAACAGTAATAAAATAATAAATAAATATTGGCATGACAAAGGTGCATCATTTGTATTGAGCACAGTCAAAAGGCCAAACAATGAATATAATTCTCAAGTATACGATTAAGCATTGACTTGATCAAAGTAAAATAATTAAAATAATATATAAAATACTCAAGTTTGAGATAGCATTGACTTGGAGTACATAAATGTTGATAAAGTATATACTGTTGTTATTTTAGTAACAAACAGTAACAAATTAATAAATAAATATTGGCATGACAAAGGTGCATCATTTGTATTGAGCACAGTCAAAAGGCCAAACAATGAATATAATTCTCAAGTATACGATTAAGCATTGACTTGATCAAAGTAAGTAAATGTTGATAAAAATATATACTGTTGTTATTCTAGTAACAAACAGTAACAAAATAATAAATAAATATTGGCATGACAAAGGTGCATCATTTGTATTGAGCACAGTCAAAAGGCCAAATAATAAATATATTTCTCAAGTATACAATTAAGCATTGACTTGAAGTAAGTAAATGTTGATAAAATTATATACTGTTGTTATTTTAGTAACAGCCAGTAATAATAAATATTGGCATGACAAAGGTGCATCATTTGTATTGAGCACAGTCAAAAAGCCAAATAATAAATATAATTCTCAAGTTTACAATTAAAGTTTGTGCAAGTTTGTTTTAACAATTACTTGACAAAACTAAGACAAGATAATATGTTGTCTTCAATCACAATACCGAAACATTAATAGCCGGTACGCGATAAATAAACATATATAAAAGTAATCATTGCTCGCAATGAACTTCAAATAGTCCAAATCATAAAAATTTCATAAGTAAAATCAATTAAGATAATCCTTATGACGAAAGTCAAATGAACTCAGGTTAATGTATAAAAATACATTAAAACAAGCAATTTAATATATCCAGCTCTGTGATGTAGCTCATACCTGGTTGATGATTTGATTGGTTATGTAGATAGATCAACTTTGCTAGGCGTTAGATAGTTGGTGTTTATCTGGGTTAACCCTCTGAATACACTGTTTGCGGTAGGACTTATCCGAATACCACGCACTGGCAACGAGGAGATAACCATAACGACAACATTACATGTGTGTCTTTATATAGATATACACAATGCATGCGACATGCATACAACCCTGATGCCTTCGCAAAGCCGACACTACCTTGTGACGAAGGTATGGTCCAATCAAAAAGCCAAATAATTAAAATAAATTATTACTGAACGAGAAATTAACCTTTGTTCTAAAGATATTATAGTCAAATTTCCTCCTATAACCCTAATAATTTATAGTCACCACAAGCAATGAAATATTACTTATTAATCGAATTTGAAGTTATAGATGAAATTTAGTAAGATCTTTGAACTCTTTAATATTATGATTGAATACTCAATACATCTTAGAATCCAAACAATTCGTCTTATACTCGTTTTCCAATGAAACTAAGTTATTTATATCTTCTCCTGACTATTAGAGTTCTATTAAACTTATTTCAATTTCTATTTAATCAAATTTCAGAATTTAATAAGGTCTGAACTTTTAGAAATCAACGCTTATTAGATCTATTGTTGCTTTAAGTGAACAGTATTATGAAACGTCTAGCCACCCGAATAATCATAAGTAAAGTTCATTTGTACAATCCTTATGATGTAGAGATTCAATCATGGAATCCAGGTTAATACATGAATATATACAGATAAACAATTTAGACAAATAACTCTAGTTCTGTAAAATAGTTCATGTCTGAGATGATAGATATGAAAATGGATCAACTTTGCTTGGCGGTATAGTTGGGTGTTTATCTGGGTTATCGCCCCAAACACCTTGCTCACGACAGAGGGGCATATGAACCGTGTGTCTGCACTGGTGAAGAGAAGATGACCATAATGACAACATTACATGTATGTCTTTATATAGATACACCCAGCACAACTTGTTGCCTTCGTAAAGTCGATATTCCCGTGAGATGAAGATGACATGATCTATTTACCAAGGTAAAAGGTAAAAATATCTAATCCAAAATTAGTAATTAACCTTAATTTCAGATTTATTTAGTAAACTTCCTATCTTACTAAAAGATCTGTTATGCACTGTCACTATAAACAATAATATTTCAATTATCCAAAAGAATTAATTTGATAAAGAAGTTTAATATTATAATTCCTATCCTCCTAAATCCCTATATAAATAATATAAAATAAGAATAAAATAAATAAATAATCAATTAAATTAAGTAAATAATTTATACAAAATATGGTTAAATAAACATAATACGTTTGGACTAAAGTTCATTCATTCCTCTCTTGTACTCTAACTCCCTGAAGCTTTATTAAAGTCATTTAAGATTCTCGCTCCAAATTTAATTCAACAATTCAGTTCATATTAATTATTCCTTTGTTAGACACGAAGAGAGTAATTTGTATTAGTTTGTGATTATCTCGTTTAATATTTGTACTCGGTTTTAAATTTGATTGTAAATAAAATAATGTTTTATGAAGATTTGATTTTAAGAGACTGGCCTATGCAATCAATTTACGTATTAGTTAATATTTAGTTTTATAATAGGATATAATAATTCGTATTAACATTTCATAATTTTAATAATTCATATTAAGGTAGGTTTTCGTGTGAATTTTGTGTAGATTTATGCCCCCACTTATTGGTTGTAATATATTATTCCTACAGTAACAGACCTTCTGCCTTCAATTCCTAAAAGTTCCTATTTCCTCCTAATCCAATTTGAAGCATTAATTCAAGTAATCATTTTAACTAGAGAAAGTTTCTATAATAAATATTTCCTAAGCTTGAATCACCTAGTTTTAATTGAAAGTCAATAATAAACAAAGTATTCCTTAAATTCCTCAATATGTTAAAGCATCAGTTCTTCCACCTAATATCTACACGCCCTATCCTATCACCTAATTGTTCCTTCATAAATAATTATAACTGCCCAAAATTATAACAATGCAGAAATTAAAATCGTATTTGCCATACCTCCAACTCTGCAACAAACCTACAGTAACTCTGCATTCAGCTCCGACGACAGCTAAGAAGTCACCCCCACGCGGCCTCGAAGACTCCAAAGGAATCAGCTCTCGATCCCTAAAGTTTAAATAACAAGCAAGATCAACTGTACTATGGAAATTATTCTAAGAACTTCCTTAGCCGGTTCTCATCTATAAAGATATGTGGTAGTTATCACCAGTTAGTAGATTTTAAAAGATAAAAACGCACGCAAAACTTACGAAACGGATTTGAATGAAATATTACACACAGATAGTTGATGACTTGGATTAGCACATAGGCTATTTATTATCCCGGGAAAATCTAGTGGTCCAGCGGGATTCGCTTCTATAATGTTGCGGGTTGTACGTTGAATCTAGTTGATAATATTAATTCAGGTGCAGTAGTATTAGTATCTAATAACAATGGAATTCCTTCAAATGACGATGATGAAAAGTATAGTATAAAGTAGTTAAAGCACTTAAATCTGTTCCTAATTAATAAGCTATTTAGCCAACATGCTTTTGAATTTGGTAATGCAAAGCCATATCTTACTCCTATGAAAAATAAACAAACATAGCAATATCGGCCATTTGTAAGGTAAAGATGCAATAATGATAGTTCAAATGCATATGGTAAAAGTATAGTATAAACAATTAAAGCACATAAATTTATTCCTTGTTAGTTAATAAGCTATTTAGCCAACATACTTTTGGCATTTGATAATGCAAAGCCATTACTTATTCCTGTGAAAAATAAACATAGCAATATTAGCCAATTGTAAGGTATAGATGCAATAATAAGTGCCTAGAGACAACGGGATTCCTCACAATGCCGACGATAAAGGTATAATATAAAATACTTAAGTCATTTATTTCTATTTCCTAGTTAAATAATAAACTGTCTTGCCAACATGTCCTGAAATTTGATAATATAAAGCCTTTTCTTTACTTATATGAAAGTTAACAAACATAGCAATCTTAGTCACTTGCAAGGTATAGGTATAATAATAATAGTGTCTAAAGGCAATGGGTTTCCTTTAAATACCGATGATGAAAATCTATATACATATAATTAAGTCCATAAATCCATTTCCTAATTAATTAATAAACTGTTATCCGTCAAGCACTGAAATTTGATAAAGTAAAGCCATTACTTAGTCTTGTATAGTTATACAAACTTAATTTAATTTAAATTGGAAAACTACATCACCTGTGTTGTTTAGAATTCCGATTTATACTGCGTCTTGATTAGCAGCCCTGCTGCAAAACTGTAAGACAGCAATTGCTCCACAACCATTGCTCACATTTTTATGGAAAGAAAAGAACATTTAAATAACAGTACAAATTATGGTTTTATTTTCCTAAAATCAAAATAGACTTCCCTAATAATAATATCACACAATTTCTATAAAGCAAACAAGTCCACGTTTCTCCTATGTTATTAAACATCTTTTCAACAGCTATTCCTTAAAATAAATAATTTCCTTTCTTCATACAACAAACATTCTTCTCTCAGTCAAGGATCGATCCACCTTTACACAACATTTTGCACAACTTCATTCTTGTAAACCTAATCACATATTTATCGGTAATATGTTTATTAAAATTGTATAGTCAACATTCAAAAGATTTACCTTCTAATAAAACTACATTCTACCAATACTGCTAGATTTAAATAAACTCAACGACTACCATATCAAATACGAAGTTGCATAAATACATACGTAATCCCTGAATAAATCTCTATTCTACATACTCACGGTTTTTTGATCAATAAAATTTTTACCAATCCCTTTTCTCACATTAAGAGTATTTATATTATTATTTACACTCCGGAATATCCCTGATATATCTATATTATTCCTCAAACGAAGAATCCCTTTTATAACGTCCAGAACTTTAAAACAAATCCCCCGTTTTTTTTTTCCATTTTTCCATTTTTTTCAATCCTCCAATTTTCTTTCCTGTCATTCTCTTTTAAGGTTTTATATGTTTATATCTTAGGTCTTATATATTATTGAGAATTAGTTTTCTTTATTTATTTTCGTCTTTAATTCCATTGATATTATTTATTAAACATAATACTTCATATTTTTAACAAAAAAAAATAGTATAGATTCTTATTATTTTCTTTTATTACACTAAACCTCTTAAGGGATAGATAAAGTCTGTTACAATATTTTCTTTTTTATTACGACATTTTGAAACAAAAACTAAGAAGCTAGTTAGTTTTAAAATATTATTCAAGAGGTTACATTTTACAAAATCAGATTTTGAAAGGTTTTGTTAAATATGAATTGTTGATTGTATGTATTAAAATAAAGTGCTACACGGGATGTATTGTATATTACAAAACTTTCAAAGTAATAGGATATGTAGCTGTTATTATTGCGTAAATTGTTATATAATTTTTTGTCGATTTTCGGTAATTTTTTTTCTTTACATATTTATCGTTTTTCTAAAATGAATGTATATGTAATCGATAAATGAGCGATTACTGGCTATTTGTTTTGAGTTTGACAACATTCAGTCGATTCATGATGATAAAAGTTCATATAGGTGAACAAAAATGTTAAAACGTATGTATCTGCATCTACTGTAAATACTCTTTGACTTTGGACCATGCCACGCGCGAAATAATATTTGCGGTGCTCCTGTTAGAAACTCAAGGTCGTTCGCAGCTGTAATCGCCTTAATAATAAGCCGAGTTTTTGTGAACAGCTTTATTTTGACGAGATGTCCATCTTTTCTATCTTGAAAAATCAGAAGTTGTCTGTCTGGTAAGAGTCTGTATCTATTGAAGGAAGGTACTCAGAACTTGATTCTGATAGAAAGAAAAAAACCCGAAAGATGTACAAAAATAGGTACTTGATTAAATGTTTATGTAATTATTCAATAAAAATGTTTATGTACGGTCACCTACCCGCGCAGAGATTTCGAAGCTTATTGTTTACAAAGTCGAACACGTAACTAAACTTGCTAGCAATTATTCAATTCAATATGTTTCAACTTACTGTAAGTACGTATGACCGTCCCGTTGGTCGAGTGGTTTGCGACCCTGACTACGCAATCGACGGGTCTCGGATTCGATCCCCGACGGGGACAAGCATTTGTGTGATGTATGCTCATCACACAAATGCTTGTCTCCGTCGGGGGAATGTTTGTATTTCCGGGTTTGGGTGTTTATTACATATATTTTAGTATTTATGTATGTATTAGTATTATATTATAGTATTAGTATTGTTGACTAACACCCATAACACAAGCAAATTATTTGCTTACTTTGGGGTTAGATCAGTAAGTGTAATTTGTCCCGTGAATATATTTATTTATATATTTATTTATTGATAAAGATCCTCATTAAAGGAATTTTAATAAAATTGATATTTTATCTATATGAAATGAAAAATATTCTTTGGATGAATAGAGTTAAATTTCTGTCAACCGCTGGCGGTGCTTGTCTTTAAGGCTGCGCCGAGCTAATTTCAAAGTAAATCCATTCGGTAGATCCCTTGCTATATCGTTATTAAATAAGATAATAAAGAATTCACGCTATAAATTATACAACTTAATAACATAATAACCTTAGTTTAGTCGATAGGAAATAAATTCAAAGTTACCTTTAAACAAAAAGAAAAATAGTATGGGGTAAATACTTAATTTAAGGAAATCAGGTTTTAAATAATAGAAAAACACGTGTTTTCTATAAATTATACATACAAACAAAATATAAAATTTTAAAATCTGTACATTTTGAATGCTATAAAGGAAATATCAAAATCCGCACTCGTATCGCCCATCCTAGTCAGAACCATCACGCTTCCCCCCCGTCCTGTAGAAGGTCAAAATGTAGATACACTCTAAAAAGCTCGGTGCCCTCCTAATGAAAGTTTTTGAGTCTAATATCTCTGTTCGAAGTTAATAATTATCATTACGTAGTAGTTTTGTTTGCAAAATACTAGAACAATTTGAGAACCATAATCTCGCGAGGTCTCTGATATCAAAAATGTTTTTGTAATTCTGGTTCGCTTTCTCCGTGTTGGCCCGGGCTACTTTGAAGAATAAACCAACTGCCGTTCTGCCAGCAGGTCGTAAAAGGTGATCTATTGGCTATACGTGTACTACCATCGTAACTACTAGGTGGCAGAGTTCTGCAACGTAACGCCCAGGAATGTGGTACCACCACCTTACTTATTATGCCGCAATAGCGTCAATGCTTGTCATTGTCGTTTCCAGTTTGGAGGGTAAGGTAGCCGGTAGACTTACGCATAGGGCATTGCAATCCCACCACAGGGATAGCAACACATCATTAACATCTTTAGTGTCTATAGGCGATGGTTTTTTTCCATCAGGAGGGCCATCTCCTTGTTTGCTATCTAATGATATATAAAAAAATGAAGATCGTATTCTTCGAATATGTAACGGCTGTAATGGCTGGACGGTTTTGGATGGTATTAAGCAGAGGTGAATCGGATATCCAGTATCAGATCTTCATCTTTATATCCAGTATTATGTCTAAAATTTATACTCCACTGTTCACGTAATTGTCTTAAGACGAAGTACAAATTTTTCCTTCGCCTTATAATATGTAGATATGTCATTTGGACTTTACAGGCGCTTTATTTTAATCCGTTTTGTTACTTAATATAAAGTATCTTTACGCCCGTATCCCCGAAGAGGTAGGCAACGATTTGCCGAAGATACTACCTACTTGCCGCCTATCGCCAACCGGGTACTTTTTTCATATCCGGCCAACGTTGTTCTTGTCAGAAAACTGAAAAAAAAACCACATTTTTGAATTGCCCGACCCGGGAATCGAACCTGGGACCTTATGTGGTCAACCGACATCATACCACCAGACCATAGAGGCGATAAATAATTAAATATTCACGGGAAAAATTACACTTACTGATCTAACCCCAAAGTAAGCAAATTATTTGCTTGTATTAGATATGGATGTTATTCAACGATACTTATACATAGAAATACATATATAAATACTGGAATATATTTAATAAACACCCAAACCCGGAAATACAAACATTTATGCTCATCATACAAATGCTGTCTCCAACGGGGATAGAACCCGAGACCCGTCGATTGCGTAGTCAGGGTCGCTAACCACTCGACCAACGGGACGGTCAAATAATATAGGATAGCAGCTATCTTATGACATAAAAAAATATAAGAAGTTATTATCATTATCAACGTCTTCGTTAATTTAATATTTCTGTTACTGCATTTATTGTAAACTAGCTGTGCCCGCGTGGAAAAACTTCTAAAATAAAAACCCGCAAAGTTCCCGTTCCCGTGGGATTTCCGGGATAAAAACTATCCTATGTCCTTTCTTGGGTCTCAAACTATATTTGTACCAAATTTTATCCAAATCGGTTCAGTGGTTTGGCCGTGAAAGCGTAACAGAGAGACAGACAGACAGACAGAGTTACTTTCGCATTTATAATATTAGTATGGATTGTGTATTATTTGTATGTTTGTATGATTTATTTATATGTAAAGTTTTGTGTTAGAACTATAGTTATAAACAACTATATATACATATAAGTGTGAGAGAAGAACTGCTTTATTTACTAAAGCAGTTCTTATTTTTAAAATCAAACAGAACAACCATTACATCAATGGGGGCAATTATAATTGTTATTTAAAATACGGTCTAATTAATAACAGATTCCACAGCCAGCCAACATGTAGAGCGTGATATTATCACGCGCAGTCATCATTCGAATCGCGCTTTTAGCAAAAAAATGCTGTCACACGGTGAGCGAACGGCCGTGTATTGTGATATTTCTCATAGGTCTGTTTGTTCATCCCGTTATGCTCCCATGCCACACATTTCGCTAACGGATGGCACTCTAATGACTTTGGTTTTTGTACGATGACTTGAATTTTAGTATTGAACCTCTTATTAATGTTATCTTATTACTTTATTTAAAGTAGTGGTTCATCCTGTACTATGAACACGTGATGATAAAGTTTTAGATTACTTTGATCGGATTAGCATGCGTATATTCACGCTAAATCCCTTATGGGGAGGGCAAAGAGAATTACGTAACATGCCCCCTAATTCACGTAATTGAGTCAAAGCATTTAGGGCTTTCACACACATAAACACGATAGAACGTCGAGACGTGCTACGACGCAGCATATGTAAGAAAATGTGTAAGTGTCTTAAATGCTTCGACTCGCTTGCCACTTGATTACGTGAATTAGGCCCATATCTCATAATCCATAATCGTATCATAATCGTATAAATTTAAATATGTATAAATGTAAACATTTCGAATTAATAAATACATGGGATTTTGTAAATTATAAGAAAAACAAGACAAGCCTGCTGAGTTTCTTCCGCCAGATTTTCTCAGTGTGAAGCCGCGTTCCGGTCCGGTAGTAATTCTAAAGAAATCGAATCATCAAGAATAAATACATGGAAAGAATATATTTTCTTAAATTGGTTAATAAAATGTGTCTTAATATTTGAATATAAATAAAAATAATTTGATAAAATTTCAATTTATTATAAATAATGTAAATATATAGTAATGTGTAAATTAATAATGCATATAAAAATTCTTAACATAGAATTTAATATGGTAATTTTTAAATATTTTAACACCATGTAATGGTAGAATATGCTGCTATCTTTGATTCATTTTAATAACTTATAACACCCATATTATTGCAAATAAATACTTTTAATTTTTCCAGAAAAAATGCTATTCTTCCATTTCAATTCCTCTATACTCATAAATCTCTTCACGCAAACACGACGATTTCAAAGACCACTTTCGGACAGAACCCAACCAATTTGATCACGGTACGTTAATCTTACAACTGGTTTCCGAAACACAAGTTAATTTTAACAAGCAATTAATCTGTCTTAAACATAATTTTTACAAGCAAATAATCGTTTAAACACACATTAATTGCTTGTTAAAATTAATTGGCGTTTCGGAAACCGGCTGTTAGTCTTCCACTGGTACCTACATCCAACACATTCGTATTGACTCATGTTCAAATTAAAAAAAAAAAACTTTTTATTTCTAATAGATCTGCTAAATTTAATGACTTTCTGATCAAGGATACTCGAGTTATCGTGGAGCAAATATTTATTCATGTGGCACCGCAGGTCGATTCCACGGGAGAGCTTAGCGGTAGAACCAGCGGGCCATATATTGTCAGGGTGTAATTGTGGAGATTGATGACGTCACATTTGTCACAAGAATGTGGGAAAGGAAGATTTTCCCATGTTGGTTCCGGGCTACTTTGAAGAATAGACCAACTGCCGTTCCACCAGGCAGATCGTAAAAGGCGACCGATTGGCTATGTGAGTCACTACCATCGTGGCTACTAGGTGGTAGAGTTCTGCATTGTCTCGCCCGGGCCTGGTACCAACGCCTTGCCTATTCCTGCCGCAATAGCGTCAGTGCTTGTCACTGTCGTGTTCCGGTTTGGAGGGTAAGGTAGCCGGTAAACTTATGCATGTGGCATTAGACCTCGCCACAAGATAGCAACGCACCATTAACACCTTTGGTGTCTATAGGCGATGGTTGACTCTTCCCATCACGAGGCAAATCTGCTTGTTTGCTAACATATCGTATAAAAAAAAAAGATTTTCCCAGCCAGGCAAGGTGTACCTGGAGACCGAAGTCTATTTGAGAAGTGTTGAAACTTTTGTATAGTGTTTATAAGATATTGCGATTCAGGATTTCATTTTTGAATTTCATTATTTTCCATTTCTTATTTTTTTTTGTAGCTTTGTAGATTGCTTGAACCGTTAGTCATACATACAAATATAGACATGCATAGATATTAACGCCAGATTGTTTCAGTAGATTCCGATACATTCCTTCCGATATTCCGAAGTAATTTCTTTATATTCCATTTGCGGGGTGGCAGATAGTTTATTTACAGACACTGCGTTTCGGTCTTTATTTTGTAACTAGCTGTTGCCCGCGACTTAGTCCGCGCGGACTTCGTTTACTCCGCACAGCTCCTCTCCCGTAGGCGATAACGTGATAATATGTATCCTATATGTTGACCCGACCTGTTAGTAATATTCATGCAAAATTTGAAGTAAATCCATGCAGTACTTTTTGAGTTTACCCCGGACATACAAGACTTTCCTGCGATTTTATTATATATAAAATAAATAGATGATTAAAGAATAAACTATAGAGTACTTGCCTTTCTGCCAAGTAGATTGAAAAAGACAAATAAATAATTGTGTTATTAATCATAACTATTAGGTGATAGAGTTCTCTTCCAGTTTTGGTACCACCACCTCATCTATTCGTGCCGTAATAGTGTCCGTGCTTGTCATGCATATTACATACTAATTGTTACTCACGACTTCGTTAGCGTGACCCTTTCTTTACTTCCTTTTGCTTAATTGGGGAAAAATAGGCTATGTCACTCCTAGATGCTATATCTTTCTAATCGTAAAATAATTATCAAGATCGGTTAAGTAGTTTTTGAGTTTCACTGTTTAATATTAGTATAAAAATATTAGCTTTTTAAACTCCTTCACCATGTAAACTTTAAATGCGCAATTATAAATCTCTTATTTGTTGGGAGCTGTAAAAGCGTACATACATAGCCTCATAAAGGAGTTACTTATTTTGTGGAGACGAGAGACCTACATACACAACAATATTGTTTTTGTTCTTTGTATTTATTGAATCTACATTTTTGTTACAGGTACAAAAACCAGCTAAACACAAATAAATATAATAGCTACATAATGGGTTAACATCTACCAACGAAACTCGAAAATGAATGAAAGTCGAGAGCGAATAAGACGTGAGAGGGAGAGAGAGAAGAACACATACACCTCGCCTCGTCTAGCACTACGAAGAGTCCTGCTATTGGCTGAAGGGAGACAGTTTCGCGAAGCCGCCGCCATTTTGTCAAGGCTAGGGCCTGGTGTCCTGCAAAGTGTAGCTTCTGAGCTGCCTGTAGACTTGCTGGTTGAAGCTTTGCCACATTCGGCTCATTTAATTGAAACTTTATTAAACAGGTGAGTTTATTTACTATTCTATATACATAGTATTTTAAAAGTTATAGAGTTTGTTGGTTCTTAATATAAACCTGCTTGTAAATTAACCATATTTTCGACACGTTTACTCAAAAGACGACACATTCAAGAAGGCAGCTTTGCGCGTTCAACGCAAAAACACACCTTTTGTCGTATCACCTCGATTTGAAGATACTCTCCTGACAGCCTCAGCCAATGTCGGCATCCTGGGAGTCAACATATCGAATAACGTGCAGTTTCGCGGTCATCTGGAAGGTGAGACTAAACTAGCCTCCAAAAAGTTTGGTGTGCTCAGCAGAGCGAAACAGTGATTTTTGCTAGCCCATCGTCTCCAACTTTATAAGGCGCAAATTCGGCCTCACATGGAGTACGCTTTCATCTCTGAGCTCCCCAGCTCCAGATTCTTCCACTTGATCGCATTCAAAGTAGAGCAATTCGAATCGTTGACGATCAGGCTATTTCGAAACGGTTGACTCTTTGGCAAACGTAGAGATGTAGGTTCGCTCTGCACCTTTAATTGAATCTATCATGGAGAGTGTTCTGACGAGTTATTTGAATTAATTTCTGCTGCTGAATTCCATCATCGAACATCGCGTTACAATTTAAACCACCCACCAAGTTTATGTCTGGAAATCCACAATTGTGCAGTTCTACCGGTATTTTCGCTTCGAACTACTGTTTTGTGGAATCTGTTACCGGCAGGGGGTTGTCTGAACAGATATGGCTTGAGGACCTTCAAGAAAATAGCCGGCAACGTAATTACAAGACCTCCGGTATTGCGGATGGGCGGCGGTGATCACTTAACATCTATCTATAGGGCAAACAGCCCTATCCATAAAAAAAAAAAGAAGATCTCCATTCTTATGTTACCGATACGAAGTCTGCCTTTTTCTCTAAAAATCAACTCCTGACGGGTTATAGTAGGATACGAAAGTTTGTATGAAAAACTACGTTGATGACATGGTAATCTATTTGCGGCAGAAGCTGCATGGATAACCTAGTATTTTGTAAATTCCGGCGCCATTTTTGGAAATCTAAAATTTAAATAAGAAATTAAGGTAATTCAATTTGCAACTTTCTGTGCAGTTACTTTGTGAAACTGAATTTTAATTAATATTGTAGATACACTTGTACTGGTTACACAATTATAAAACAGTGAAACTAGTAGTGGAGGTTCCGAAGATGTTAAATGTGGATTTATTCGAGCTTAATAGGGACGTATTGGATTTTGCAGATTAGATAGGAAAAATAAAAGGTTATGTAATGTTTTTCATTTCAATTATGGGGAAAGCGTTTACAGATTTTCAAAAATATAAAGGGTTATTCTTCGGAGTACATTTTTTGAGCGTAACAGATTCTTATCTCCTACAAAAACAAATAATGTTTGCATAAATCTACTATAACATTGTTTATACATTCCATATGCATCGTTTCATATAGATTTTATTATGTAATAAACATTTATATAGAAGTTATTTACCCTCAACACCTCAAATCCGGTTAATTTTGCACGTTTTACACGCGTAACACGTGCGCCGTCTTCTGATCAATCGCAGATATTTTTTAATTCACAAACGCTTTTAACAGATTTATACACAAAATTCAAAAATACAAATCATTTTATATCCTAACCTAATTTCTTATCCAATTGCACTGAAAGTTTTTATTTTATGAGTGTAAGTAAGTATGTCACACACTTGGCAAAATTTTAGCTTCGCTTATTGCGACGGGTACTACTCTGAACTGGTGAGGTCTAGAGGTATCGGGATTGGTTTTTCTGATTCTGCTTTTATGCTGCAGCTTATGGGTCAAGTATTCGTAGCCCTAAATCCCTTCATTTCGGTGCAATAGTAAGTTCTTCAATTTTTCAATTTTTGGTTCTCAATTTTTAGGAATTTCCATGTCACATTTTTGGAACAAATCGTACTATATTTAGTAAACGGGTGTTACGGTCTTATACCTAACTACCAAATGTAGATAGTCAATAACAAACTAGTAGCCTATATCTTTCCAATGGCGAGAAATTTTAAAATATATGCTTTTTTGTGATTTCCATGGAGTAATTTCCATGTATAAAGCACCATGGAAGTAACATAAAACTCATGGAAATTACTCTATTTCATTTTGTTTGCAATAATTAAAATGAAATATTCAATGTTTATACTGTAATTCATGCAATTATCAGATTAAGTGATAAATATTGTTAGTCAGTTATTTTTTTTATTTAAATCTGTTAATCCAAAGCTTATAACTTAGACTGCCTCATAGTCCTAGGTTCGATCCCCAGGTCAGGCAAAGGTGTTATTCAAGTTTTTTCGAGGTTTCCTCAAAAATCTTAAACCTCAGTAGCTGCTCAGAGTCTGACAGAGTGGTGTATTACCACTCTCGTACCTCGGATGAGCACGTAAAACTGTCGGTACCGATTATCAATAGGAATAGTCGATAATCGTTAACATATCGGTAAATGCAACGATTAGGATCACCACTTACCTCGCCAACCGACAAACCGGTGAATCACGGTGAACCAAAGTCTATAGACGTTCAGTTTCATCTGCCTTTTTTATTTAAATTTGTTAAACCGAAGCTTATTATCATTTAAAGCTTCTAATTATCATGCTCAAAGTGCCCAAAAATGAGTTTACTATTAATGTTTTGATGTTAAGTAAAGTATTCAACGCAAAGTGTAGTACTACGCATAAGCTAGGCTAGGTAACTACTCGGTTGAGCATACATTCATATTTTTCGCTAATCCTGCAATTCTTCGTTACTCGACTACTTACTTATGTGCCGATATGATTACATTGTTGCTACAATTATAATGATTTTTATGAAAATACGAACATTAAGATTTTCACACACTTTCAATTGCATGGCTTAGAAAAGCAAAAGGTAATAAGAAATGTGTAGCACACGCACTTTATCACTAATTTGTTTTGCTGTATCTAAGTTTAGCGGAGAGGAGAAATTCAGAAAAAAAAGAGTTGCTGAAAAAAATTTGCCTAATATCGTTTCAACATATATTACAGTCGTTCATAGTTCCCCAAATCACTTTTATCTAATCTTATTTTCATATCTGATACGGTATTAAGCAAAATTTTACTTGCTGGGTCATTTCCGTGGATTAGAGATCATTAGAGATAATGTAATTTCCATGGCCCGCAAATGTTCAATAATTTTTTTAGGAAAACTATAGATCCACTACGTGTCGAATTTTCATATGTTCTTTAAATTTGCATAAATTTTTAAAATGTTTGTGTAATTTACTTTAATTAAGCGATTTCAAAAATTCCATGGAAACTACACGGAGAACACACTTTTGAAGAATCACCCTAAAATTTAAATAGGGGCATTGAAATATTAAAATGCGTCAAATTAAGGTGTGGTGAATCAATTCCGAGCAAAAAGTATAAAGCATTAAAATCTGACGATTTGAGTGTAATGTAAAGGAGTGTGAGGGTCACAAAGTTGCAAAAAAGTCTTGATGTTTTCACACGGTAGAATTTTCGTTTATTTTGAAAGAAATTATGTAAAAATAATGAAACCGAAACGAGAACGAGAAGCACTGTGGCTATTGCAGTGAAAATATGTAATGCAGTAGTACCTAGCCCGGCGTGTGCGGAATTAAATAAACAAAAATATCGCTGGTTGCGAAATTTCGCAACCATTTAAGTCAACACTTAACTATGTTACTGATAAGATTTAGAGCTGCAAAATTATTTTTTACTTTTCAGATTCAGGCATTTCTCGAAAAACCTTTTTAGGGTTCCGAAATAAACTAGGAATCCTTTTAGTTTCGCTATGTCCGTCCGTCCGTCTCCACAATAGCTCAGAGATCCTTTGTACTAGAAAGCTGTAATTTGGTACATATTAGTCGAGGCAACAAACTGTTAATATTCAATCTTTAAATATTTTTTAGGGTATCTCCGCTACATGTAAAATGAGAAAGTTAATTTTTTTTCTCACGTACCCCATACTGTGGAATATCGATGCATAGGTTTTTGTAAAAATATTGTAGGTTTGTGAAAACAAGTTTTCGATTAAGAGGCCCGTTTGAAACTATTAAGCTTTAAAATGCTAATTTTTGTTAGAATCAAGTGTCCCTCCACTCTGCAGGATGAACTCTCACCCTCACTCGCACTACTTCTTTGTGGAATCAATTACCCTCGGGGGTGTTTCCGAATGGATACGACTTAGGAACCTTCAAGAAACGAGCTTATTCATTCTTAAAAGGCCGGCAACGTAGCTGCAATACCCCCGGTATTGCGGATGTCCATGGACGGCGGTGATCACTTACCATCAGGTGCACCTCCTGCTCGTTTGCCCCCTCTACTATAAAAAAAATGTAATATACTTAACTGTTAAATGTATTACGTCCTGAAGATGCTTTAAAAAGTGAAACCGGTCGAGTAATATATTAAAAAATATGTGTAAAAGTGAAATTTATGTACAAGTGCAATAGTAAAAGTGTCTAATAACAATGGAATTTCACCAAGTGCTGACGATGGAAAGTATAGAATACATCTGTTTGTTTGCTATATATAAACTATGTCTGTACGACCTATCTTGGGCTATGAGAGCCGAATCTATAGAAGGTGCACAACGTTTAATTTTAAGCTCTCCTAGCCATGTACTTCTTGACTATCTATAATTTTTTTAACGTCTACAAACCTGTGTCCCCAAGTAAGGGTCAGAGGAGGGCTACCTTTAAAATTTTTCCATCTTTGTAAAACGTAGTTTCTTACCAGTTGACAAAAAACCTGTAATGCCTAGTATTCTTGTTACAATGGCGGAAGAGTTAATGATTTTTTAAAACTAGTTATATCACCTACAATAATATTACATTTATTTCCTCGTTCAGCTAATGATACAGTCGCACGGTTATCTTAATTAGCTCTTGTAATAAATTATTAGATGTAATAAGTAAATAAGATAAACCTTACATCACGGTGTATTCAATTCCTGTTTTTTTTTAATATTAAGATATTAAGATAGCTCACTTAGACCTGAGCTTTTTTTATATCATAAGATAGCAAACAAGCAGATGGGTCTCCTGATGGAAAGAGTCAACCGTCGTCTATAGATACGAAAGATGTTAATGGTGCGTTGCTATCTTGTGGCGAGGTCTAATACCACATGCATAAGTCGACTGGCTGCCTTACCCTCCAAACCGGAACACGACAGTGACAAGCACTTGCGGCAGGAACAGGTAAGGTGGTGGTATCAGACCCGGGCGAGACAATGCAGAACTCTACCACCTAGCAGATTGTTTGTTTGTTGTCTTATAAATTACTAGATGTGCACGCGACTTCGTCCGCGTGGAAAAAATTCTAAAATAAAAGTCCCGTGGTTGTATCCGCATAGTTCCTGTTTCGGTGGGATTTTCGGGATAAAATTATCCTATCTCCTTTCTTGGGTTTCAAACTATCTTTTTATCAAATTTTATACAAATCTGTTCAGTGGTTTAGACGTGAAGAAGAGACGGGCAGACAGACAGAGTTACTTTCGCATTTATAATTATTAGTATGATAATATAAAAAATACTTATAAAATTTCTATCTTTATATTTAAACATGTTAAAACATTATTTCAGTTTTCCAAAACGACATTACTAGTATGTTATAGATAAGAAATTGTGTGTTTTTTTTCATCTATTCTTTTAATGAACTCCATGACTCGAAAGGCTACTGTGATAGGTTAAGAGATTTTTCTAGCAGAGAAAACGAGTTAACAAAAATTTATTTCGTTGCTTAACTTAAACAGGTTAGACATACTTTCTTTATAAATAACTAACTGTTGCCCGCGATTCCACTCGCGAAGCTCGAAAACAATATTATTTTATGATTTTAATGATCCAGTAAAACTATATAAGTGATTTCGTTCGGATACAGTTTGGAGTCCGGTATTCCGTGTGTTTTATTTCAATTTTATAAATAACTAACTGTTGCCCGCGATTCAGCTCACGAAGCTCGAAAAAAATATTATTTTATATGATTTTAATGATCCAGTAAAACTATATAAGTGATTTAGGTTCGGATACAGTTTGGAGTCCGGTATTCCGTGTGTTTTATTTCAATTTTATAAATAATTAACTGTTGCCCGCGATTCAGCTCGCGAAGCTCGGAAAAAATATTATTTTATATGATTTTAATGATCCAGTAAAACTATATAAGTGATTTCGTTCGGATACAGTTCGGAGTCCGGTATTCCGTGTGTTTTATTTCAATTTTATAAATAACTAACTGTTGCCCGCGATTCAGCTCACGAAGCTCGAAAAAAATATTATTTTATATGATTTTAATGATCCAGTAAAACTATATAAGTGATTTAGGTTCGGATACAGTTTGGAGTCCGGTATTCCGTGTGTTTTATTTCAATTTTATAAATAATTAACTGTTGCCCGCGATTCAGCTCGCGAAGCTCGGAAAAAATATTATTTTATATGATTTTAATGATCCAGTAAAACTATATAAGTGATTTAGGTTAGGATACAGTTTGGAGTCCGGTATTCCGTGTGTTTTATTTCAATTTTATAAATAATTAACTGTTGCCCGCGATTCAGCTCGCGAAGCTCGGAAAAAATATTATTTTATATGATTTTAATGATCCAGTAAAACTATATAAGTGATTTCGTTCGGATACAGTTCGGAGTCCGGTATTCCGTGTGTTTTATTTCAATTTTGCAGCGTGGCATCTAGGCTATACTATTACTCGAGTCTCGCCATTCTTTGGCAGTGAAACAGTAGTTTCATTCGAATTGCCTTTTCTAACTAATTATTCCTCTATTGTCTATTATATCTATAAATGTTATAAAAGCAGTAGCTGTTGGCGACTGTGTCTTTGTTTTTTCTTTCGAACCAATTATTAGCAGAATGGTTTCCAAACTGTAAGACGAATGTATCAAAAGTTATACATTACAATCACTCAATGAACTATTTATAATCCCTTGTTAGCGCGTTAACAAGTTATGATAGCTCATTTATGTATTTTTTCCCCGGGTTGGTCCCGGTTCCTTTGAAGAAAAGGCCAACTGCCGTTTTGGCAAGTAGGTCGTAAAAGGCGACCGATTGGCTTTAGTAGTCAGTAATATCGTGGCTACTAGGTGGTAGAGTTTTGCATTGTCTCGCCCGGGTCTGGTACCACCGCCTTACCTATTCCTGCCGTAATAGCGACAGTGCTTGTCATTGTCGTGTTCCGGCTTGGAGAGTAAGGTAGCCGGTAAACTTATGCATGTGACATTAGACCTCGCCACAAGATAGCAACGCACCATTAACATCTTTGGTGTCTATAGGCGATGGTTGACTATTTCCATCAGGAGACCCATCTGCTTGTTTGCTATCTTATGATAAAAAATAAAAAAAACATTACAATCACTCAATGAACTATCTATAATCCCTTGTTGAGCGTTAATAAGTTATGATAGCTCATTTATGTATTTTTCCCCCGTGTTGGTCCTGAGCTCCTTTGAAGAATAGGCCAACTGCCGTTTTGGCAGGCAGGTCATAATAGGCGACCGATTGGCTTTACTAGTTACTAACATAATGGCTACTAGGTGGTAGAGTTTTGCATTGTCTCGCCAGGGTCTGGTACCACCGCCTTA
Organism: Apodemia mormo; assembly: GCA_036924255.1. Classification (NCBI taxonomy): domain Eukaryota; kingdom Metazoa; phylum Arthropoda; class Insecta; order Lepidoptera; family Riodinidae; genus Apodemia; species Apodemia mormo. The sequence continues at coordinate 27,546,772 of JAUPFN010000023.1, read as the reverse complement.
CCTATTCCTGCCGAAATAGCGTTAGTGCTTGTCGCTGTTCCGGTTTGGAGGTTAAAGTAGCCAGTAAACTTATGCATGTGGCATTAGACCTCGCCTTTTTTTGCTACTAAGCCGAATTCTAACTTTATCTATTTATTTACTATTCCCCAAGTTAAAAAATATTTGTTTAAATGCAGTATTAAATTAAAGTTAAGTTCATAAAGACCCTTACGGAATATATTAAATTTTAAGGTAACAACTAAAAAAACGATGGATGAAGTTTCGCCCGTGTTTTTGGAACGAAGTTCCTTACGGCAGGCTTGGCGGGGATAGGGATTTTGCTGCGCGACCGAACTGAAAAAAATGTGATAGTAAAACCGTAAGAAAAATGCGTGGAATAAAAGCGTTAAATGAGACGTGCGCAGGCGCGACAGTCGCGTACACAAGCGAGTAGTGCCGTTTAGCCGAAGGAAGTTCGTTCCTACCTGGTGTCCCGCGACACCACATCATTTTTTTTCATATTCTACCGTTCGCGTAATTATATTAAAAAGGGTACAAAGTTAGAAGAATAGACTATCTGCAAATTTACCTGAGAGATTAACGATAACGATTGGCTGTGCGAGTCACTACCATCGTGGTCACTAGGTGGAGTTACTGCTCTACCTATGCCACCCGCAAAACATATTGATGTACAATTTATACTTTCCATCGTCGGCACTTGGTGAAACTGCATCATATTGATTTTGTCAATTTATAAATTCATTCATTCAAAAAAAATAATTTATAAATTCATTGAACACGAGAAACACACACGAACGCACGTTGTCTTGCGTGTGCGTTTCTCATGTTCAATGAATTTATAAACTAAAAGCCCTGATGATGCTGTAATAGGCGAAACCTGTTGGCTTCACAACAATTAAAGGTTAGTGGTGAAATATTTGTGAAATAGTACAAGTGTTTGACAAAATCAATATTGATGTACATACTGACGCAAGCACTGGCTTGATACCGTCGTGTTCTGGTCTGGAAGTTAAGGTAGCCGGTAAACTTATTAATATGACACTTTGACCTCGCCACATGGATAGCAACCCACCATTAGCTTCTTTTGTCTTTATAAGCCAACTTTGTTTCCATCAGGAGAGGCATTTATTTATTTGTTATCTTATAAGATATTATATAGATTATATTATAATATAAAAAATATATATCTATAAATAGTATAAAAGCAGTAGCTGTCCACAATTGTTTCTTTGCTTATTTCTTTCGAACCAATTGTTAGCGGATTGTTTTCTGAACTAATATGTCTTCTAGAAATTCTACTCTCATTGAGGTTCGAAAATTTCTTCAATTTAATTTTGGTGCATCGCGAGTAGAGTAAAGAGAGATTTATAATTAACTAGCTCCGTGTAGTCCACTGCATAATAAAAGTTTTTGGTGAATCTCGCGGGAGAAGCTATGTTTTCCGGGATAAAAAGTAATTTATGTGCTATTCAAGGTCATTATCTATAATTTATGTAAATTGGTCCAGTCGGTTTTGGGTGATTGAGTAACAAATATCCATCCATTCAAACTTTCACATTCAATATTAATATAGATTTCATGATTTCATATTATAAATTATCATCGTAAATATTAACTGTTAACAGTTTTTACCTAAGGCGCTGAAAGAAGTACAACTAAATAATAATATACTTAAGAGCATTGATATAAAAAACCCAAGATACGCAATCAGTGTCCCAAAAACGTCCTCTAAAAATGAGCGCAAAATTTTAAATTGTGCGCTCACTTCAAATAGAATCGCGTCGGTTCCGACACTGTCAATTTGATTACTTTTTGTATATTGCTTTCTAAAAACAACCATAAATCTTGCATTTAAGGTTGGATATGCCAAAACATATATTTTTGCATATCTATAACTATTTGTCTGAAATTAGCGACAGTTTTGAGTGTTTGTTTTGTTCAGGACTGTGCATCTTGGATTTTTTATATCAATGGTTAAGAGTCTCTTCCATTACTAGAGTCACCTATAAAAGTTTTTTCAATATGTATACTATATACAAATTTAAAATAAAATACTTATAATAAGCAAAAAGTTTGTACCCTTTTTAAGAGAGTTACGCAAACGGTTAAGTATGAACTTTGACACAGTTAAAGTTCACATTGCAAATTTTAGGCTTTTAGGCTTTGAATTAAAAAAACATTGTATTTATAAAATTAAATATTTCACACTACTTTTGATATATACACATGCATACTTATTTATTTCTTTATAGTAGGGGCCCAAAAGGGGATTTTTACATTTACTCGAGCGCGTCAGATTAACATGGGGGGGGGGGGGTACCTCGCTTACTGTTGAGGCTTTCCAACAAATATAAGCCTTATATACTGGCGTCTAACTATGGCAGAAAAAAACAAAATTCCAATAACTTCGAGTTGTGAAAATTGTCAGATCATATTTTTTTCCTTATTCTTACGTCATTTTCTATATAATAAAAGAAAATTCAGACGAGCTCGTGAATGTCAAAATAAAGTTTCCTTTGAAACATGGTGACCCTGCCACTCCCTTACGCTACACTTGAATCGGTAGATTTTCTAAATTTTAATTGGCAATTAACCCACCATACCCTAATCTGACGCGATGTAGTGTTTCCATGTCATCATTTTTTTAAACATTTTTTTTGTATTTGTAGATTAATTCCCCACCATTGAAATGAAAAACATTATATAACCTTCTATTTTTCTTATAATTTAATTTACAAAATCCAATAGGTCCCTTACCCTCGAGTACCCACTACTACCTATTTAGCATCTTGGTTAGTAGTTAGTAGGGGACTATTACGGCTAAAATCTGTTGTCAAACTTAAGATTTTTTTGTTTAGTTGTTGGTCGAATTACGAATACAGTATGATCATTAGTATGTTTTAATACATATTAATTATATTGGCCTAAGCTTAGAATTCTCGGTTGCAACATATTAACGATATAGATTATAATACGGGAATTAATGTTATGAAAAAGGTTTTAATTGTGAAACAATAACAAGGTTTTTCGATGTTTGACTTATTACAAATATTTAATTCGTGTATTTGGGTCGTTATCACAATATATGTATTATGTATATTAGGTAAATGTCAACTAATTTTAATAGGTGGTAAAAATGTTTGATAATTCGCTCGAAGGATGTTGTCGACCGAGATGGCAATTTGGTGAGTCACTATTCCTTAAACTTTTTTTAGAAAAAAAAACGTCTGTATGCCGGTCGACCCTGCATGCTATTCCTGAAATTTCCCACTAAATTGAAGTATTTTAAGCTCAAAGCAGTCATACATTTAGTTTGCAAACAACATATTTTTGAAAAGCTGTAATTTTTGATCGCGATTTGACGTGATATAATCAGCGTCCCTGCTAAGCAGGGACCGCCAAAAAGGATCGCCAGACTAATGGATTATTATTTGTCTTATATCAAAAACAATAAAATCCATTGTTGTCCTTATTCATGTTTTTATATCATTAGATAGCAAACAAGCAGATGGCTCTCCTAGTAGAAAGAAAAACCATCGTCTATAGACACCAGAGATGTTAATGGTGCGTTGCTAGCCGTGTGGCGGGATGACAATGATACGTGCATAAGTCTACTGGCTACCTTACCCTCCAAACCGGAATACGACAATGACAAGCATTAACGCTATTGCGGCAGGAATAGGTAAGGCGGTGGTATCAGACCTGGGCGAGATATTACAGAACTCTACCACCTAGTAGTCAAGATACTATACGTAGTAATAATTAGGACAAATACCTCGTCGCTATGAATCACGCTCAAAAAATAATTTATATCAAATAACATCGAAGTTAAAGTTACATAGTTCCGGGCCATACCCCATGTCTGTAAAAGTATATAATAAATTACCAGAAAATCTGAAAAGCGAATATAACTATAATAAATTCAAAAATAGTATAAATAAACTTTTAATTGAAAAAGCCTATTACTCTGTCAAAGAATATTTAGAAGATAAATCACTCTAATAAGAAGTTGCTACTCCATTGCCATTCCAGTTGCTGCGCCTGACAAGGTACATAATATTATGTAAATCGTCTTATGCACGTAAAGTGAAAAATATTATGTAATGCAACTGTATAATAATAAATAAATAAATAAATGTTTAGCCAATCGTTCGTTTCTTACGACCTCCCTGGCAGTACGGCAGTTGGTGTATTCTTCAAAAGAACAAAAGAACCCGGACTAATACGTGGGGTCCAGAGGATGACCCCCGTTTTTGAAGGTCTTTGACTATTAGTAACAAGCGTTGCTCGTCATATCATAATATGTAGTAAGTGTAAGGACAATAATAACCAATTCACCAGCAGATCGATGAATCTTGGTGCACCGAATTGTTTAAGAACGTTTAATAACTCCATTTACCCAACAAAAGAATCGGTATGATCATAAAAATAAATAAAAAAACGGTCCAATTTCCTACGTGAAACTTTGTTGATCGGACAACATCGGCAAGTTAGACCACGGATTGTTATGCGCAACACAATCCGTGGTCTAAGAGCCGGTGGGAGATCGCTTCACCGATCTGATAACCAGATGAGACGTATATTTTATCAAATATTATTTATAAACAATGATGCCTATAATTACTTGCCTATCCAAAAGTGCTCATGGCAATTTTTTAGCTTGGCAACAGTACTTTGAGTACGATTTTATTGCAGGCAAGTATATGTGACTGATTTTGTAATAAAATTATCTAAAATTTGATATAACTTTCGATAAGTTAGCAGATCGATGGAGTCACCTATACTGACTTACCTGTTCACACCTGCTTGCCAGGTAAATGAGTAGAAAGAGTAAAAGTGCCAGAAATGAGTAGGCAAGCCTACCTAGGTATATTCTGTGTGTTAAAAATTATCAGTGAAATAAATTTTATTTGGTTATCAAAAGTATGAAAGTGATGAGAAAGAAAAGATTAATTTAATTAAAAATAGCCATCTTGTATCAGCACTTTTGGATAGGCAAGTAATCATAGGCATATTTGTTTGTAAATAATATTTGATAAAATATACGTCTCATCCGGTTATCAGATCGGTGAAGGACGATCTCCCACTGTCTCCTCTACTACCGAATAGCAGTTTCAATAAACTTGCACTGTAATGCCACACGATAAAACAATTTGTATAAACGCACTATTATTATAGTATAAGTGAGATAAGATTGATATAATCATTTAATTTACTAGTACAGCTTCTTTATAAAGGTGCTGATATAAATTAAAACATTATTCTTTTCGTAGTAGCATTGATTTTTACTTGAAGATCTGATCATAATTTGTGTTATTCGATTTTAAATCTTATCAGTTTATACGTTACGCGGAGTATGCAATATACTAGTCAGGCGACTTTCTCAACAATAATTTGTTAGGTATCAATAAATTGATAAATATTTTCCGTTTCCTCCCACGTGTATTTAAATTTAGAGTTTAACCTACTTTGAAATAAGAAGTAGTGTCACTGATATAGGGGTGTAATTGAATAGAAACATAATCCTCATTTCTGACGTCGACTACTGACTACGGAGTCGTGAATGTATGTGGTAGATTTTCTTTTCAGGATGTAATATACTTTAATTGATTATTATTGACTGTTGTAAGATATAAACCTTATACCTTATATATAATATATATATATATATATATATATATATATATATATATATATATATATATATATATATATATATATATATATATATATATCTATATAAAATTTTATAAATATCTCTATATATATAAAATTCTCGTGTCACAATGTTAGTCTCGATACTCCTCCGAAACGGCTTGACCGATTTTGATGAAATTTCGTATGCATATTCAGTGGGTCTGAGAATCGGCCAACATCTATTTATCATCCCCTTAAATGTTAAGGGTTGTCCACCCCTAAAATTTTTTTTTTATTTTATGGACAAAATTTTTTATTTTTATTTTTTTATGATTCAGCATTGAAAAATATACACAACCATTAATTTTCAACCCTCTACGATCAACCCCTATTTTGTAATTCAATAATTTATGCGGCAAAACAACGTTTGCCGGGTCAGCTAGTATATATATATATATATATATATATATATATATATATATATATATATATATATATATATATATATATATATATATATATATATATATATATATATATATATATTATATACATAGGATGTAATATATAGGTATATTACATCCTGAAGATGCTTAAAAAGTGAAACAGGTCGAGTGATATACAAAAATAAAGTGTTGATGTGAAATTAGTATACAAGTGCTTAGCCAATTGTGTTTTATTTAATCAGCAAACCATTTTTAATTTTGTTGTACATTTTGTCTAATAAAGTTTTGCGTTAAGTTTTAAATTACATATGAGGAATATGATTACATGTACATATATTTTACTTGACATAGAATTTTTGGTATAAATATTTATTCGGTTATTATCACGATAATTATATAGCGGAAATGTAGACGATTCTTTTAAAAACTTTACTATTAATACATGTTTATTTCTCGACGTTACGGGTAGAGCTTCTTTTTACGGTTTAACGTTTATATTAAATCATTTGTGTGCGTGTTATCTATATAAATATAAAGTTTAAAATATTATTTAATTGTTATACACAAGACTGATGAAGGCTTAATTTCAAGGCGAGCAGAAATAACCATATGACCATATATTAATAATGGCGTTATTTAGGGTTCCGAAGTAAACTAGGCACGCTTATGATTTCTATATGTCCGTCCATCCGTCCGTCCGTCCGCAGTCAAGCTCAGAGATCTTTAGTACAAAAAAGCTCTAATTTGGAATGAATATTCATATTAGCCACGGTAACAAAATGGTAACATAAAATATTGAAACGCTAAGTTAGCGCCGCTACATGTAAAGAGGATGTTAATTTTTTTCTGTGTATCCCGTAGTGTGGGATATTATTAGTTAGGTTTTTAATTATTATTGTAGGTTTGTGCAAACAGTATTTAGCTAAAGGGACTCACTTGTTTGCGAACTATTAAGCTTTAAAGTTCAAATTTTTGTTTGTCAGCTAAACTGTTCGTTTTGGGGGGAGAAAAAAAATCACAATAATAGAAAATATAATGAAGTTAAAAGGAAAGTTATCACAGCTTAGAAGATTTTACAAGTTTTTGAGCAATAGTCGACCAACTTATAAAATATTTCTTAGAGAAGTTCTTATAGGCGGGGTGAGCCTGTGGTGCGGCTGTCATTTACGTTAAATTTTTATAGTATGAAACAAAAATAGCTTCTTAATTCACATTGATGTGACAGACGACTTCGTAACTCTACATTGCGCGTGGTCCGCCACGTGCTTTAGCAATCTATACATATAATAAAATCGTAGGAAAGTCAAAATCGTACATTGAAAATTTTTTTAAAAGAATACTTGGGGCGTGATCTACAATCGATATAGAAGCCAAAAATATAGTTTTTAGAATTTTTGTCTGTTTGTCTGTTTCTCTGAGTGTCTGTTTGTCTGTATGTATGTCCGGGGTAAACTCAAAAAGTACTGCATGGATTTACTTCAAATTTTACATGAATATTACTAACAGGTCGGGTCAACATATAGGCTACATATTATCACGCTATCACCTACGGGGGAGGTGCTGTGCGGAGTAAACGATGTCCGCGCGTACGAAGTCGCTGGCAACAGCTAGTTAAAAATAAAAGAACAGTCGACATTCCTGCTACATTATAATCGATTAAAACCAAGATGGATGAACACACAATAATAAATATTTATTTATTGGTAAGGCCTACGGTGTCAGGAATGACCAGGCCGCTGACTTTACCGTAATAGCCATTGTCAATATTTCGAATCCGGAAACCATATTCAAAGTCATTACGTTCTGTATTAACTGGTGTGTGAGGTGGAGCAGGTGAAAGTGGTCGGACCGGTTCCGGCAGCCGGCTCGTCCGTCCGGATTCGAACTTCATTACCGAAAATGCACAGTTTTTAGTTTCTGTCTAAATATTCCATTTACATTTTCGGCTTTTGTGACTGCTTCGTGATCTTTTGGTAAGTTTGTTTGGTTCAAAATAAGGGAACTTAAATTCAAATAAAAGATGTGATTGAGGTATTACTGAGGAATACCTCAATCACATCTTTGTGGAAATGCGAAAATCTGTCTGTTTATACCGCTTTCACGGCTTACCCGTTTAACCAATTTCGATGAAATTTGTCGTAAAGATAGTTTGAAGATCCGGGGTCAAACTTTTTTCCAAAAATTAACCTCTGAGGGGCTGAAATAGGTGATGAAAATTTGTATGAAAAACTATATGGGTGACATAATAATCTATTCGCGGGTGAAGCTGCGTGGGTCAGCCAGTACGTATGTATATCCTGTATAGTACAGCAATGTTAGTATTTTTTAATATCATAAGATAGCTAATAAGCAGATGGGTTACCAGATGGAAAGAGTCAACCATCACCTATAGACACCAAAGGTGTTAATGGTGCGTTGCTATCTAATAATATTACACTAAACATATTAAATGTAAAACTGTAACATACGATTTCCTTTTTATTGTATCCTGGATTACATCTTCACCGAATTTACGCAAGAGCAAATAGGAAATCCCAAACAAAAAAAGAATTTCCAAATCAATTAATAAATGATGGGGTTCTCAGATAATAAACATGAGAAATTAAAAAATACAGCCGAATTCAGAAACATCCAGGTCTCGGGAAGTCCTTTTGGAATAAGAACAGCTTCATATTAATGTTTAAGGCAATTGGGGATCGCCTTGTAGTTAAAATTTGCCAAGGATTAAATAGTATATAATACTCTATATATAGTATATAGAGTAGTTTATATAGCCAATTATATAGCCAAGAAAATAGTATATAGGGTAGTATATAGTAGATAGGGTAGTTTTATCTCCATAAGTATCCTCTCAAGTACCTCACCAAAATATTGAATATAAGTAATTTTTTTGCAAAACAATGTTTGCCTGGTCAGCTAGTTATCATGTATGTCACATGAATATAATGTGCGTGATGTATATAAAATATATATGTATATAAAAATAAAAGCATAAGATTTTTATGTATAGTCTTGGTATGATAGCTATACAGTGTCTAATGTATAGTCTACGTGTCGATTGTTATTATTATTGCTGTTTGCTATTATTATTATATATTGTTATTAATCATTGTAAATAAAATAAAGGTGTTAAGATAATTTTATACAGTAACTTTTTTATTTTTGTCGATAAAAATAACTTAAAAATCATACTAAAAACGTATATCCGAATATTTTTTATACCTCTAATAGGATTTGAAATTAATATTTTTATTATAAGCAACTTCGGTCCTATATGGTGTCACATGGTTTTTTCTTAAATTAATTTAATGTACTTTTATATAATGCTTACTATTTTATGATATTTTGTTTCTGCGATCCTTTGCAATATAACTATGCCAAATTTCTGACTCCACCGTTCGCATAATAGACTTAAAAAGGGGTACAAACTTTTTGCTTCACGTATTAATATTTAGATAAAGAGCAGGGGAGTATAGAAGGGCACTCTATCTGTTGTAGTGCCGAAATAGTGTGGTCTGTGATATTTATATATAACTATCTGACCCGGCAAACGTTGTTTTGCCTTACATATTGGCAATCCATAGCGGACAAACAACGTGACACGTAATTTATATAACACTACGGTATTGTCCTTCCACGCAGCCAAAATGGCATTAAACTTTATATGGTGGTTAAGTATTCTTAAATTTTCTAATTTTCTGCGCAATTTTCTTAATTTCTTTTATAAGAACGTTCTCCTTACAATTACAAACACAACAAAAAAAAAATTACCGAAATTGGTCCAGCCATTCAGGCGTGATGTCGTGACCAAGGAAAATAGGGACTGATTTTTATGTATATAGATATATATGTGAAACATATTCGCTATAAAGATGCTTTTTTCCACTTCTCTCAATCTTTGTAAGGGACTGCGTACATCACTTTTTTGTAACGCGTAGGTGACGCGCGTTTGTAACGATACAATCGCGATACGCTCGCGAGTCAGGCGCTGTCTGTAAACCTTTACAAATTCAAACCCGCACGCGTTTCGATACAGACGTGCGTGTGTAGAGATACAGATGCGACGCATACGCGCGTGAGTATCGATACAAACGGTTTGGTGTACGAAATTGTTGGATTGCAACTAGCGTATATTAGCGTATACTAGCGTACACTTACCTCGTTGCGACACGAGTAGTGTTCGCACGTTCCCAGGAAGTGAACGGGGAGATAGTTTCGGGGCTGGTTACCCCCTAACCATGGATTCAAGCGCTAGCCGTGAAGACGGCTAGGTCGTTGGATTTAGCGCGGGGTGGAAGCCCCTTGCACTTGGTTTTCAATCTAAAAGTAAAGGGAAGAGGGGTTAGATGCTCCCCTCCCCACTTTCCACACACCACCACGTGCGATCCGCCCCGCAGGTTAGGAGGCCTGATGGGAGATCAAACACGCGGCAGCAGCTTGAGTAGGAGGAAGGGAAGAGAAGATTTCAATGGGGAATTAGGAATCGATAGGTTTAGTCCCCCCCCCCCCCCTCTTTTTTGCACACACCACCACGTGCGATCCGCCCCGCAGGCACGGTGTACTTCACGAAATAGCTGTATTGCAACTAGCAAATTGTGCATTAACTTATACTAGCGTACACTTACCTCGTTGCGAGGGAAACCCCACCGGTGGAAAGGTCCGCCGCTAGGACGCGCGTTTGAGTCGATATAAACGTGATGCTAACGCGCGTGTGTATCGATACAAACGATAACAAACTGCTCTGTAGGATAAAGTCACGCGTCAACAGCGCGTTTAAACAACGCGGTGTGCATAGGCACTAAGACATAAAAATAAATTATAAAATTATCTAATACATAAAAATCTTCTTTTTGGTCATACTTTTCTAAAACGACTTGAACGATTTTGAAGATTTTCGCTAGCTATGAGAATAGACCGTAAATTATTTTTCATATCAGATTCAGAAAAAAAAACATGTTTTTTTGGCAAAGAAATATGTATTTTTTTATTTAGCATCAAAATATACCTTTAATTTTTACTCACTCACCTTGATGGCCTAGTTAACCTTCACATCAACAAAATATTTATTATTTTTCCCCGTGTTGGTTCCGGGCTCCTTTGAAGAATAGACCAATTGCCGTTCCGCCAGGCAGGTCGTAAAAAGCGACCGATTGGCTATGCGAGTCACTACCATCGTGGCTATTAGGTGGTAGAGTTCTGCATTGTCTCGCCCGGGTCTGGTACCACCGCCTTACCTATTCCTGCCGCAATATCGTCAGTGCTTGTCGCTGTCGTGTTCCGGTTTGGAGTGTAAGGTAGCCGGTTAACTTATGCATGTGGCATTAGACCTCGCTGCAAGATAGCAACGCACCATTAACACCTTTGGTAGACAAAAAAGGTGTAAATGGTGCGTTAATGCTTAAATTAACTTTGGTAGACACCTATACACTATAGGCGATGGTTAACTCTTTCCATCAGGAGACCCATCTGCTTGTTTGCTATCTTATAACATTAAAAAAAAACATTTAAAAAAAATACAAATAATTTATATTGCAGAAAACGTTTTACGAGTCAACTACCATTTCTATAATATAAAGAGAAGCAATTAAAAAGATTAAATAAGATAATGCACATATAAGATGTGTTTGCACGCTAATTGTCGTTCTTACGCAGTGTCGGCTGACAAACCCTCATTAAGAACAAAACATAATATGCCAACATAATTGTAATGTTAATACGGCATCACTAATATTACGAAATTGTGTAATATGAGTAAATTTCGTAAAAAATAATTAAAAAATATGGTCAATGACCGCATTTCTTAAAATCCAGAATAGGACTAATTAATTTGAGGTCTGTTTAGTCAAACAATTACGGCGGGAGTGCTGTAACACTGGTCATCTATAACATACATTATATTTATGTTTTAGCACTCTGCTTACTTATGCTTGGAAAAACTTGAAAAATTTTAAAAGAAAAATTTCGATATGTAGGATTTGACCCTGCGACATTTCCTCAAGCCGGGAAGCTCTTCCATCTGAGCTAGTGTCGATTGGCTCAAAGTGGCGAAATACTTCTTTGCTATGTGATTGTTCCGTCGATTGTACTGATATACATTCGTATTTATACATATAATAAAATCGTAGGAAAGTCATTGAATATTTTTTTAAAAGAATACTTGGGGCGTGATCTACAATCGATATAGAAGCCAAAAATATAGTTTTTAGAATTTTTGTCTGTTTGTCTGTATGTATGTCCGGGGTAAACTCAAAAAGTACTGCATGGTTTTACTTCAAATTTTGCATGAATATTACTAATAGGTCGGGTCAACATATAGGCTACATATTATCACGCTATCATCAACAGGGGAGGAGCAGTGCGGAGTAAACGAAGTCCGCGCGGACGAAGTCGCAGGCAACAGCTAGTAACTAGTTAAAAGAGTTCATCGTTACAGACGATTCATATTTATAATTTTGATCGGTACTTGTTTCTAATGATTGTATTGACCTTTTGTGTTTTAGCACAATCGACGGATCCGATCGCATAGCAAAGAAGAATTTCGCCACATTGAACCAGTCGACACCAGCTCAGTTGGTAGAAAGTCTCGGTTTGAGGGAATATCGCAGGTTCAAATCCTACTTGTCGAAATTTTTTTTGTTGTTTTTAAAATTTTTCATCTAACATACAAAATTCTCGGGCCACAGTTTAAGTTACCATATTTCTCCAGAACAGCTTGACTGATTGATTTTGTGAAACACTTGTACTATTTCACAAATAAATATTTGACAATTAAAATTTATTTATTTTAAAGCCAACCAGTTTCGCCTATCAAAGCATCATCAGGGCTTTTAGTTTATATATTCCTATCTGTAGCCCGCGGCTTCGCTCGCGCATATTTAACTTAGAAGGAATTTTTATTGTATATTAATGACCTTCCAAAAATAATTAATGAATATTGTGTACTATTTGCAGACGATATCTCCCTTTTGACATCATGTAAAAATAATATAAATTTAATTCAAAATCTTACTGACATTTTTAATAATTTAAATAACTGGATGAAAAACCAAAACCTTGACATAAATTTTTCAAAGACGAAACTAATTCAATTCAGACCCTATCAAAAAATCCCCCTTGACATTAACTTTAAATATAATAATATAAAAATAGAATGCATTGATACGTTCACATTATTAGGCTTGGACATAGATTCAAATATAAACTGGAAAAATCATATAAAAAAAAATTAAAACAAAAATGTCGAGCTTTACCTATGCTTTAAGAGAACTTCGCAAAGCAACGGATCTTAACACCGCATTGTCCGCATTATTATGCATATGCAAACTCATGGCTTACATATGGCATTCTACTATGGGGAAATAGTGTGAAAGTACAAGACATATTTATTTCCCAAAAGGAATGTATACGTATTCTCAAGAATATCAAAGACACTGAAAGCTGCAAACCATATTTTAAAAGCCTGAAAATATTAACGTTATCGTCAATGTACATTATGGAAGCAATTAAATTTATAAGAAAATATCCTCAATTTTTTAAAAATCAAATGGATATTCCACGACGCTTCGAAAGTAGATTTAAGTATAATTTAGAATTGCCACAATCAAAATTAAGAATGCATAGTTCCGGACCAAATATAATGTGTGTGAAAATATATAACAAATTACC